>CM019692.1:7580467-8102967 GCA_009760885.1 Achatina immaculata
GGCGAACTCCGTGTAGCAAGTCCCGAAGAGTCATGTGGCAAGCTCCGTGTAGCAAGTCCCGAAGAGTCATGTGGCGAACTCCGTGTAGCAAGTCCCGAAGAGTCACGTGCCGATCTCCGTGTAGCAAGTCCCGAAGAGTCATGTGGCAAGCTCCGTGTAGCAAGTCCCGAAGAGTCATGTGGCGAACTCCGTGTAGCAAGTCCCGAAGAGTCATGTGGCGAGCTCCGTGTAGCAAGTCCCGAAGAGTCATGTGGCGAGCTCCGTGTAGCAAGTCCCGAAGAGTCATGTGGCGAGCTCCGTGTAGCAAGTCCCGAAGAGTCATGTGGCGAGCTCCGTGTAGCAAGTCCCGAAGAGTCATGTGGCGAGCTCCGTGTAGCAAGTCCCGAAGAGTCATGTGGCGAGCTCCGTGTAGCAAGTCCCGAAGAGTCATGTGGCGAGCTCCGTGTAGCAAGTCCCGAAGAGTCATGTGGCGAGCTCCGTGTAGCAAGTCCCGAAGAGTCATGTGGCGAGCTCCGTGTAGCAAGTCACGAAGAGTCGTGTGGCGAGCTCCATGTAGCAAGTCCCGAAGAGTCATGTGGCGAACTCCGTGTAGCAAGTCACGAAGAGTCATGTGGCGAGCTCCGTGTAGCAAGTCACGAAGAGTCATGTGGCGAGCTCCGTGTAGCAAGGCCGTAGTTTAAAATTATTTTAATTTTTGCACATCACTAAAAAAAAAAAAAAAAGCTTGAGTCTATACATTCTCAACATACGATTATTCAGAAGTTTTAAATTTCAAAACCAAGTGACTGTCAAAGACCAAAGGGAGGTCGTTATAATCATCCTTGGCTTCAAGGGCCTGTGACCTGAAAAGAGTGGGGTTACACTATCCTAAAGCGATTCTAAACCGGGGTTCTTCAAACTTTTCAGTACGATGTTCACATCACATATTTTAACTTTCGTCGTCGGTCAAAGCAAAACATCCGTTTTATAACTGGATGAATAAGTTTCATTTTCATCTTATTTTAGCAAATGAGCGTGGTATATATAGAAGAAAAGAGAAAAGTGATAATTACTTTTTAAAAATGTATTTACCATGGGAAATTATATATATATATATATATATATATATATATACATGGTTCCAGTAAAGAAAACACAAAAGAATAGATGGATCACAGCAGGTACACTAGAACTGATAAAACAATGTAGAGAAATGAAGACGCAATGGAGAGTGACAAACAACAACAAAGATAAATATAAAACTTTAACAAAAGAAGTACGAAGAAACATAAGAAAAGACAAAAAACAATACATACAAGATTGTTGTGAAAGAATAGAAGAACATCAGAGGTGTGGAAGAGATAGTGAAATGTTTAAAGAAATGAAGACATTGACGAGAAATGTCACACCTAAGCTAAATGTAATTTGTGATGAGATGGGGAATACCCTGACAGAGACAGAGGAAATTCTGGAAAGATGGAAGGAATATTGCAAAAGAATGTATGAAACAACCGACTGTGGAAGCAGAAATCAACAGTGTGAATTATTATTGGAGGAGAAAGAACCCGAGCCGACAATGGAAGAAGTTTTATGGGCAATAAAAAGTCTGAAAAATGGTAAATCACCAGGATGTGATGAGATAACCGCTGAATTTATTAAAGCAGGAGGAAAGGAGTGTGCAACAATCTATCATGCACTATGTAAAAAGATATGGCATTCAGGTATTTGGCCAAAAGAATGGAAAAGAACTGTATTCATACCACTGCCAAAAAAGGGTAACCTGAAATTATGCACCAACTACAGAACTGTTGCCCTGATTAGTCATGCCAGTAAAATTCTGTTAAAAATCATAATGGGTAGACTTCGAAAGAAAATAGAAGAAGAAGTCAATATGGTCCAAGCTGGCTTCAGGCAAGGAAGAGGATCAAGAGATCATATATTCAATCTAAGATTAATAATAGAGAAATGCAGGGAGTTTAATGTGAATCTATATTTATCCTTTATAGACTACTCAAAGGCATTTGATTGTGTACAACACCAGAAACTTTGGGAAATAATGGAAAAAATGGGATTTCCAACACATTTGATACAATTAACATCACTGCTGTATTTAGACCAACAAGCAGCAGTCAGAATAAATGGTGAAACAACAAGTTGGTTTGACATAAAACAAGGGGTCCGTCAGGGGTGCATATTGTCACCCTACTTATTTAACTTGTATACTGAAAATATAATGAGGAATGTTAGAGAAGATGTAGACAAAGAATATTACGATGCCATAACAGTTGGAGGTTATGAAATACCAGAGATTAGATATGCTGATGACACAGTATTGCTGTCCACAACACAAGAAGGAATGGAAAAACTAATTATGTCAGTCCGCAAGAACAGCGAAGAGCAGAACCTCTATCTTAATGCAAAGAAAACTAAAGTGATGACAACTGACAGGACAAACAAGGCAACTGAAATATGTATCAATGGGGAAAAACTGGAAGAAGTGGAGAGTTTTGAATATCTTGGATCACTACTAACTAATAATGGAGATACAATGAGGGAAATTAAAAGGAGGACATCTATTGCTCTTCAGAAAGTAAAACAAATAAAGAATCTGTGGAGAGGAGCAGACAGAACCACAAAAATAAGATTTTTAAGGGCATGCATCTTTACCATCGCAACATATGCCTGTGAGACCTGGACACTTAACAAAACAGCTGAGAAGCACATAAATGCCTTTGAATGTAAATGCTATAGAAGAGTTCTCCAAATATCGTGGACACAAAAAAGAACAAATATATCTATACTACAAGAGCTTAATATTGAAGAAGGCTGGCTAGTAAAGAGGATTAAAGAGAGAAAACTTAAATATTTTGGCCACATTAAACGTCATGATAATTTAGAGAAGACCGTATTGGAAGGATACATAATGGGAAAAAGAAAAAGAGGAAGACCGAAACGAAGATGGCTGCAAGACATCGTTGATGATCTTGAAATGGATGCAGCAGCAGCAGGCCATCTTGCTCACAACCGAGAGGCCTACAGGAGTGCTGTTTGGGAGGCAAAGTTCCGCAAGGGACATGCAAAGGAATGAATGAATATATATATATATATATATATATATATATATATATATATATATATATATATATAAGTCATCATCATCATCAGGTGCCGTGCCGACTGGCGTTGGCTATTATGCTTCTCCAGAGTACCCGATCCTTCATGCAGGCCATCAGTCCAGTTGGTGATCTCCTCTCACACCATCCTGTCAGACTGTCCAGTATCATTTCTCTTGGTCTTCCTCCTGATCTTCTTCCTTCTATTTTTCCTGTTGTTATAATATTTTCAATGCCCCCTCTTCTCATTGCATGTCCTATGAAAGTACATTGTCTCTCTCTCTCTTATCTTTTTGACAAGGTTTTTTGTCTCTCCAGCTCTTCTCCTACATTCTTCATTAGTTATTTTTGCTGTCCAGGGGATTCGCAACATTCTTCTAATAAACCACATTTCTGCTGCTTCCAATTACTTTTGTGCATATATATATATATATATCTTATATCTTATATCCTTCCCGTGCCGTTAGACGTCACATAGGGCTCGCAAAGTAGTTCGCCAATTTTTCCTGTCCTCGGCGAGTCTTTCAACCTCAACAAAGGATTTTATGCCTGTTAACTTGGCCTATATATATATATATATATATATATATATATATATATATATATATATATATATATACATATAGGGATATAATGTAATAAATATAAATAATAAATATAATATAACAAAATTCAAAAATGTTAGCGCCCATATTTTCCTCAAAATTTCAAATGGCAGCAAATTCTTCGATGAGTTAACTTGTAGTGAGAGCAGCAGGCTGTTTGTTTCTTGAAATTTTGCGTACGTTAATATGAAATAAGAGTCTTTCCAAGTTGTATGACAGACAGACAGACAGGCAGGCAGGCAGGCAGGCAGCCAGACAGACAGGCAGGCAGGCAGACAGGCAGGCAGGCAGGCAGGCAGACAGACAGACAGACAGACAGACAGACAGACAGGCAGGCAGGCAGGCAGACAGGCAGGCAGACAGGCAGACAGACAGGCAGGCAGGCAGGCAGGCAGGCAGGCAGACAGACAGGCAGGCAGGCAGGCAGGCAGGCAGACAGGCAGGCAGACGGACAGACAGGCAGGCAGACAGACTGACAGACAGACAGACAGACAGATAGATAGATAGATAGACAGACAGACAGACAGACAGACAGATAGATAGATAGATAGATAGATAGATAGATAGATAGATAGATAGATAGATAGATAGATAGATAGATAGATAGATAGTCATCCCTTTGGCAGGCCGGACGTGACCCCCATGCTGTAGTTTGGAGACCCCTATTCTAAAGTCAACAGTTCTGTAATTGCATTCACACAGTCTTGTATGCCATAATGCTGGTGACTAACATGGAACTACCAAATAGATTGTACTGAAAGAAAGCTAGACAGTGAAAATTTCATGGCAAAAGAGACAGGAACATGAAGGAACATACAGCTATCAAATGTTGTTTTAAAAATATGATATTTAAAATTCAAAAACATGAACTTTAAAATTCAAAAATATGAAATTTAAAATAAAAAAACAAGAAATTTTAAAATCAAAAACATGAAATTTAAAATTCAAAAACATGAAATTTTAAATTAAAAAGTGTGAAATTTTAAATATAAAAATATAAAAGTTAGAATTAAAAAACATGAAATTAAAAAATCTGAAAAAAAACATAAAATTTGATATTAAAAAGTTGAATTTTAAAATTCAAAGAAATGAAATTTAAAATGAAATCGCCAGTGTTGAATTTCTTGATGGTGTCCTACCATTTATTTCATCTCCTGTTCAAGGAAATCGAAAATCAGTTTCTGAAAAATAAATTCCTCCAAAGTGTCCTCATTTATCACAAGAGTTTTAAGAATTCCTAATATTAACATAAGGGGAGTGAAGGAGGCTTCGTGGTAGATCTAGAACCTAATATGAAGATTTTCATAAACTTCTGGAGGGAAGGAGGCCTCGTGGTAGATCTAAAACGTAATATGAAGATTTTCATAAACTTCTGGAGGGAAGGAGGCCTCGCGGTAGATCTAAAACGTAATATGAAGATTTTCAAAAGTCATCCAATTATTTTCCCACTGACCAGAAGACTTGGAATAACTGATGAGATATCAGATATTGGAGAGAGAGAGAGAGAGAGAGAGAGAGAGAGAGAGAGAGAGACTGCGTGAGGATGCAGTGTTATCTGAGTAGAAAATGACAACCATTGTTGAAGTAAAAAAAGCAAGCTCAAGAGACAAGTCCTAGCTACACAAAGACTAATCATGAGCGAAGCTCTACAGCGGTTTGCTCAGCAAAAATCTCAACAGTTAACAGTTGTCTGCCTCACGGTCGTCTTAGTTGTAGTAGTAATAATAAAGTCCAGTGTTTACAAGAAAATCTCCACGTCCCTAAAGCTGAAAATAATGCTGAATCTCATTATTTTTATTACATAAGTCGAAGTCAAAGCCATAATAATTATCTATAATAGAGTTCTAATGTCTGTCTGTCGCCCTTTGAATTGGGGGGGGGGGGGGGGGAATACATTTCAAAGTAAGGAGGCGGAAGTTATTGTAAGATCAGACCAAGCTTTGCCAAATTTGCCACAAACTTGCCTTTCTTCCCTTACACTCATGCAATAATGGCAATTTCGTTCCTTAATGTAAAATTCGTATAAATGTAGTCAAGCTTGTCCTAGTTATCATTTCTACAATTTAGTCTTATTTGACACAAAGTCTTGTCTCCTGGGTATTGTCTATTTCAATGTCGACCGTACAGATTGCCAACTACCAGCATCTTCGTACGTCACTTTCCTGGCGGTCGTCAACAACAGCTCAGTATGGCTATGACTCACCAACGCCGACCTACATTCTCATCTCCTTGCTTTCCCTAACCGGAATAAATAATTGATTTTCCTTCGCGACGCTGGTCTCCCATGTGTGTTGCTAAGTAACAGCTTGCCTGACTTGTATCCTTAACAATAATAAAAGAAATAATAGGCAGAAAAAAGAGGGGTAGGGAGGCATAATAAATAATTAGAAAACCAGATTTGATCAGAGCTTCGAGATCACATTATTTATGAGAATTTTTTTTAAACTCTTCTTTTGGTGGGGAGAAGGGAAACAAAAAACTGTAGGGACGCGAATTACTTTGTTGTTGTAGATACTCAGTAAAGATTCAAATATTTCAGTGAGTTTAGCCACGGGCAACAAATTCTGTCCCCCTCCCAGGTCAAATGTTTGACGTACTCTTAAGTTGAAATAGAAAACCTAGAACTAGCAGAAGTCGGTTTTTCCCCCCTTCCTCCTTGTGTTTGTCAAAACGGCTTGCCTCTTTTCAAAGTGATAATGATGAAGACGATGATGACGACGACAATAGAAGAAGAATTAATATACACAAAAAAGTAATATCCTCCTAGTGAAACTGCTCGCTAAGTCCACCACAGCCTGATTCAGAGGATCCCGAGAATGGCACGCCTATAGACATAATTACGAGATTTCGTGAATTTAGGAGGAGCACTCGAAAATGCAGACACAACACTTGGATCAGCGTGGCTGTTTTTGAAGGACTTATGGGTCGCTGTGAAGCTGAAGCTCTCAGAATAACTTTGCATGCAAGCGTGATATCGCTTCTCCTAACTTATCAGAGATCCAAATTTTCAGTTGGCTCCACCACCGAGCCCATATCTTAGATTCGTATTCTTGTTGATTGGCTGCATCAAAGCAGATTAGCAAGCGCATCTTGGTGAGCTATAGTAGGATCTTCCACAACTATGACTCTGTGGCTAACAGGAGAGCATCAGTTTCTGTGTGCTTATCTGAGAGCATCAGTTTCTGTGACTTACAGGAGAGCATCAGTTACTGTAACTAACAGGAGAGCATCAGTTTCTGTGTGGCTTACCTGAGAGCATCAGTTTCTGTGTGGCTTATCTGAGAGCATCAGTTTCTGTGACTAACAGGAGAGCATCAGTTTCTGTGACTAACAGGAGAGCATCAGTTTCTGTGACTAACAGAAGAACATCAGTTACTGTGACTGACAGGAGAGCATCAGTTTCTGTGACTAACAGGAGAGCATCAGTTTCTGTGTGGCTTACCTGAGAGCATCAGTTTCTGTGTGGCTTACCTGAGAGCATCAGTTTCTGTGTGGCTTACATGAGAGCATCAGTTTCTGTGTGGCTTACATGAGAGCATCAGTTTCTGTGTGGCTTACCTGAGAGCATCAGTTTCTGTGTGGCTTACCTGAGAGCATCAGTTTCTGTGTGGCTTACCTGAGAGAATTAGTTTCTGTGACTAACAGAAGAGCATCAGTTTCTGTAGCTAACAGGAGAGCATCAGTGTTTCCAGCGCCAGAAATACGATTAAGAGAATGAAGATTGTCAGTAAGTGACTGGAAGAGACTGTCAGCAAATGACTGGAAAAGACTGTCAGTAAGTGACTGGAATTTCTACACTGGAGAGACTGACAATAAGTGAGTGGAATTTGTACCTTGGAGACGCTGTCAGTAAGTGACTGGAACGTCTACACTGGAGAGACTTCAGCAAGTTACTGGAAAGTCTACAATGGAGAGACTGTCAGCAAGTGACTGGAACGTCTACACTGGAGAAACTGTCAGCAAGTGACTGGAACGTCTACAATGGAGAGACTGTCAGCAAGTGACTAGAATTTCTACAGTGGATAGACTGTCAGCAAGTGACTAGAATTTCTACAGTGGATAGACTGTCAGCAAGTGACTAGAATTTCTACAGTGGAGAGACTTCAGCAAGTGACTAGAATTTCTACACTGGAGAGACTGTCAGCAAGTGACTGGAACGTCTACACTGAAGAGACTGTCAGCAAGTGACTGGAACGTCTACACTGGAGAGACTTCAGTAAGTGTCTGGAACGTCTACACTGATGAGACTGTCAGCAAGTGACTGGAACGTCTACAAAGGAGAGACTGTCAGTAAGTGTCTGGAACGTCTACACTGGAGAGACTGTCAGCAAGTGACTGGAACGTCTACACTGGAGAGACTGTCAGCAAGTGACTGGAACGTCTACAATGGAGAGACTGTCAGTAAGTGACTGGAACGTCTACACTGGAGAGACTGTCAGCAAGTGACTAGAATTTCTACACTGGATAGACTGTCAGTAAGTGACTAGAATTTCTACACTGGAGAGACTGTCAGCAAGTGACTGGAACGTCTACACTGGAGAGACTGTCAGCAAGTGACTAGAATTTCTACAGTGGATAGACTGTCAGTAAGTGACTAGAATTTCTACACTGGACAGACTGTCAGCAAGTTACTGGAACGTCTACACTGGAGAAACTGTCAGTAAGTGACTGGAACGTCTACACTGGAGAGACTGTCAGCAAGTTACTGGAACGTCTACACTGGAGAAACTGTCAGCAAGTGACTGGAACGTCTACACTGAAGAGACTGTCAGCAAGTGACTGGAACGTCTACACTGGAGAGACTGTCAGCAAGTGACTGGAACGTCTACACTGGAGAGACTGTCAGCAAGTGACTGGAACGTCTACACTGGAGAGACTGTCAGCAAGTGACTGGAACGTCTACACTGGAGAGACTGTCAGCAAGTGACTGGAACGTCTACACTGGAGAGACTGTCAGCAAGTGACTGGAACGTCTACACTGGAGAGACTGTCAGCAAGTGACTGGAACGTCTACACTGGAGAAACTATCAGTAAATGACTGGAACGTCTACACTGGATGAAGTAAACTCTTGCCTACCGCTGCTAACTTGTAGAAAATCTCACATTAGTAGAACTTCTCAGTAATATTTACTCCTTCTTTTGTCAATTATTCCACCATTTATACCTCCATCGTTATGACACACAGAGGAACATTCCTTCTTTTCCTCCGGCCTTCGCCCTAAAAAAAAATGGTGGCATTGTGTTGCAGATATTCACTTTTCAGTCCAACACGTCCGACTTCGGGTAAGCGTGTTTTTAGCATTGGAGTCTTCCCGTTCTGGTCCATATTCACTTGGCCAGACTACTGTCTTGTTTCCAGGGGGGCCCTAGGGGTTTGGGTAGGGGAGGTGGGGGGAGGGCTTGTAAGCAGAGTATCGTCTTGGTCGGTTTTGGGGGTTGAGTGATCAGACGTTCATCTTGGGTGTTGGAGGTTACATGTTCGAATCCAGTCAGAAGCAGATTTTTTTCCCCTCCAGTCCAGCAATAAATATCCCTGGTTTGTAGATAGTTGGACAGAATGTTCGTGTGTCTTGTCTCTCACGTTAAAAACCACTTGTAAATCCCAAACAGGCTGCAAGATTCAGCTACAGAACTTCAAAGATAGTGGGGGGATGAGAGAGAGAGAGAGAGAGAGAGAGAGAGAGAGAGAGAGAGAGGAGAGAGAGAAAAGAAAGGAGAGGGGGAAGAAAGAGAGAGAAAACCAAGGTCCTACGGTAATGGTTTTGAGAAAAAAATTCTGCAAACATCTTCAAGTAAGAGAGAGAAAAGAAAGGAGAGGGGGAAGAAAGAGAGAGAAAACCAAGGTCCTACGGTAATGGTTTTGAGAAAAAAATTCTGCAAACATCTTCAAGTATTTTTCATATTTATTTTGAAAAGGACGTTGTTTCTGTAAGACGTTAAACGTGAAAGTGATTCTGTAGTAGTTGCTGGTAATGTTCTATAGTAGTTGCTGGTAATGTTCTATAGTAGTTGCTGGTAATGTTCTCTAGTAGTTGCTGGTAATGTTCTCTAGTAGTTGCTGGTATTGTTCTCTAGTAGTTGCTGGTATTGTTCTATAGTAGTTGATAGTATGATTCTAAAACAGTTGCTGGTATTGTTCTCTAGCATTTGATGGTATAATTCTATAGCAGTTGCTGGTATGTAATAATTTCGTAGTTCCAGTCATCATCATCATCATCATCATCATCATGTGCCGTCTTCGGTGCAAAGGTTGCCAGTATTGATTTCTAGTTTCCTCGTTTCTTCGCATTGAAGGTGAACTTAGCCAGACTGTTCACTTTCGTGTGTTATCTTCTCATCTGTGTCTCTGTCTACGTCTCTCTTTTTGTCCTTCCACCGTTCATTCTAGTATTGTCTTCAGTATAATGTTATGTCTTTTGATGTGGGCAAAATATTGTGTTTTCTTGATCCTTACTGCTTTGAGAAGTTCATGTTGCACTTGTTCTAATACTTGTACTTCTGTAGAACCACATTTCTGATGCATTTATTCGTCTCTCTGATTTTTTTACTTAGAGTCCAGGTTTTTGCCTCTTAAATGGACAGACAGACAGACAGAGTGAGTGAGTGAGTGAGTGAGTTATAATATTGATCGATTGTGAATTATATATTTCTGAATAATTCTATAGTATTGAAGCTTATAGATGCTCTTTGATGAACACATGACAGGTTTCACAAAACTTTACCACATTCGCTAGACCAGAGCAAGTCCGATGAAATGTTCACTGCATTATTTAGTTCTGACAAATAAGTTCAAGATGTATTGTCGACTACGTCACTTGGATCGAATCACTTAATCATTTGTTCACAATATCAAACTCTATCACATTCTACACACAGCATTTCGTCAATGTTTTCAACTTCAGGTTATTCTACAAGCGTTACTAGAACGATTCTAAACTCTGTTTTCTAATACATCTGCAAACACGTGGTCAACTAACTCCTCGTCCGCATCCTTTACATAAAGTTTCAAATGTATCAGATCTTCTCCGTTCCTCACGCAGTACTAAAACAACACTTTTCGAATTTGAGACAATTTCTGTCTGTCATAAAACTAACTCTGGTTCTAAACTGATCTCCTGAATATCTATCGCTCTAATTGCCCATCTGTTCCATCTGTCGTTACCTACGTCTTCTTCCTCTCTCGTGTCTTCTCTTTAGAGTGTTCTCCTTCTGCTGTTCTTATCTGATTCTGTGTTCTTCTCTGATTACTTGTCCTTCTGTTCTTCTCTTGTCTGTCCTCCCATGATCGTCTGTGTTTCCGTCTGATGTTCTCCTCTTCTCTGTCTACTTTTGACGATCCCCCTCACTTGTCCGCTAGCTTCTGGACTTCCTTTTCTTGGGGGGCTTCTTCCTTCTCGTGCTCCTTACTTTGACGTCTGGACCGGTCTCTATTCACTGACCGTCCTTGTTCCTCCGCCTTCGGGCTCCGTCCTCTCCAACTGCCCCGTGACTTACATCTCGTAAGTCATTTGTCCAATAGGCCACGCCTCTAAATATTTAATTGGTCAGCTGACCGAGTCCGTCTACTCCTTTACTTAAAAACCGTGTGCAATAGCGTCCTAAGATTAGCAAGCTAATAGGTGTCATACGTGTTAGTCTGCGTCAACTCCATCTATACAATTGTCATTTATCTAAGTCATTGTCTTGCTCGTTCATGTCGGAGGTTTTATTGTGTCCTCGCTGTTTCATTGTGTCTGCCTTTTCTATTCGTCTTTTCTATTCTGTTTACTTGTGTCACCGTCCAGTCATACTAGTGTCATGGACGTTTGTTTTTCTACCTTATTATATTTTTCTATTTATTTTTTCTGTTGCTATTAGATGTTACTATTATGCCTACAATATATTTATATCATATCTATAATCATATTCATTATCACACTTATAATCCCATTCATAATCATATTCACCAATAATAATACCACAATCATTACTTACAAGGCCATGAGTGAGTGAATGAGTGAGTGAGTGCGTATTCTAACTTGAAGAGTGCATTGCTGAAATGTAAAAATAAAAAAAAAACTCCGCTTGGAGTTGGTGTTGTCAATTCACGTGTCGCTGCTAACCAAGGGAGACAATTGTACAAAGAGAACTGCTAGAAGTAAAGAGCTAGTTAGTGTTTTATACTAAAATATACCGAAAACTTATTTTTGATCAGAAAATATTAGAGCATTATCCGTATTGAAGAAAAAGATACATTTTAGACCGTTTTGCAAAGAAAAGTTTTTATTGTTAATTGGCACCAGAAAATTCACGAATATTAATGTAGATTTAATTATAAATATCTTTTATAGAAAAAAAATTCAACAACATTATGTTCTTACATTTTACATCCTTCCCGTGCCGTTAAACGTCAGGTAGAGCTCGCACGGTAGTCCACCAAGTTTTCCTGTTTTCGGCAAGCTTTTCATCTCATCACGGGATTTTATGCCTACTAATATATATTAACAGACAAAAAAAAAGATAATGAAAAGTAATAGTGAAAGCAATAGCCTCATGGTAATTGAGGGAGTGCCAGTTGAGGAAGTAAAGTATTTCACATATTTAGGCAGCATAGTGGATAAATATGGGGGAACGGAAAAGGATGTTAAAGGTAGAATAACCAATGCCAGGACAACATTTATCCACCTTAACAAAATATAGTTACCTAAGAACATCAAAACAAAAACCAAACTTAGGCTTTTCAATACAAACGTAAAGATTGTCCTGCTATATGGTTCGGAGACATGGATTATGACCAAGACAATACAACAGAAGATACAAACATTCATGAACTACTGCCTGAGGAGGATTTAAACACTAAATAGCAGGACAAGATCAGGAACGAGGATGTCTGGGAAAGGGAAATACAAGAACCAATGAACCTACAAATCATGTCTAGGAAGTGGAAGTGGATTGGCCACAATCTGAGGAAACCCGAATCCAGCATAGCAAGACAGGCACTGACATGGAATCCTGAAGGAAATAGAAAACGAGGAAGACCTAGACTTACTTGAAGAAGAGAAACTATGACAGTGCTCAGAGACAAGTGATAAACATGGAAGGAAGCAGAGAATAATTCCAAGAACAAGGATGACTGGAGAGCCCTTATCCGTGGACTGTGCTCTCAAGGGAGTGAAAGGCGATGTTTTAACCTCTCTTAACAATATCCTCTTTAGAGTTTCACGTGTTCGACCTCTTCTTCTTTTGCCTGTTGTGTTCCTCTTGATAGCTTTGTCGTCAAATTTTTAATATTTTCTTCAAACAGGTCTCTCAAATACTCTCCATCTTTTTTTTTTACTATTATATCTTCTTCTATTAATATCTGATCGCTTATGTTTTCGATGCCTCCCACAATATTTGTCAAACACTTCCTTGTGGTAATGATTGCTATTTCTTCATGCACTTCTCTTGTACTGTGAGTGCTATTTCTTCATGCACTCCACTTGTACTGAGTGCTATTTCTTCATGCACTCCTCTTGTACTGTAAGTGCTATTTCTTCACGCACTCCTCTTGTACTGTGAATGCTATTTCTTCATGCAGTCCTCTAGTACTGTGAGTGCTATTTCTTCATGCACTCCTCTTGTACTGTGAGTGCTATTTCTTCATGCACTCCTCTCGTACTGTGAGTGCTATTTCTTCGTATTCTCAGTGTTATTAGTTTCTGCTATGGCACTACATTTTTCCTCTATCCACTTTTATTTGGCTTGCCTGAAAATATGACGTGTTTCTTTGTTAATCTGTCCACATTTTACTGGGTTTTTAACTTCCTTTATTTCTCTTCAGTCAGTCATTTGCATGTCCCTCGCGGAACTTTGCCTCCCTAACAGCTCTCTTGTAGGCCTCTCGGTTGTGAGCAAGATGGTCTGCTGCTGATGCATCCATTTGCAGATTATCAACGATATCTTGCAGCCATCTTCGCCTTGGTCTTCCTCTCTTTCTTTTTCCTATTATGTAACCCTTCCAAGACGGTCTTCTCTAAATTATCATGACGTTAAATCTTCTGCCATCAAACTGCTTCATGTTGCATTTCCTTCTTGGAAAGCTGCTGTTTGCATTTTCTATACTCTTATCGACCTTGAAAGTATTATTAAAATTCAAGAAGAATTCAAACTTTTATTTATATTGCTAAGTCTACTGAAAGGCGTTACCATTTCTTGCAGTAATCTGTCAACAATTCACCTCATCATCATTATGTGCCATGTCCCAAAGAACAGGTCGCTTCTGTCACTCATTTTCATCTTGTATTTGGTCAAGCACAGTATTACTATCCACAACACAAAAAGGAATGGAAAAACTAATTATGTCACTCCGTAAGAACAGTGAAGAGCAAAACCTCTATCTTAATGTGAAGAAAACTAAATTGATGACAACTGACAAAACAAGGCAGCTGAAATATGTGTCAAAGAGGAAAAACTGGAAGAAGTGGAGAGTTTTGAATATCTTGGATCACTACTAACTAATAATGGAGATACAGTGAGGGAAATTAAAAGGAGGACATCTATCGCTCTTCAGAAAGTAAAACAACTAAAGAAACTGTGGAGAAGAACAGACACAACTACAAAAATAAGATTTTTAAGGGCTTTCATCTTTCCCATCGCAACATATGCCTGTGAGACCTGGACACTTAACAAAACAGCTGAGAAACACATAAATGCCTTTGAATGTAAATGCTACAGAAGAGTTCTTCAAATATCATGGACACAAAAAAAAGAACAAATATATCCATACTACCTACAAGAAATTAATATTGAAGAAGGCTGGCTAGTAAAGAGGATTAAACAAAGAAAACTTAAATATTTTGGACACATTAAATGTCATGATAATCTAGAGAAGACCATCTTGGAAGGGTATATAATGGGAAAAAGAAAGAAAGGAAGACCAAGGCTAAGATGGCTGCAAGACATCATTGATGATCTGTAAATGGATGCATCAGCAGCAGGCTTACAACCGAGAGGCCTACAGGAGTGGTGTTAGGGAGGCAAAGTTCCGCAAGGGACATGCAAACGAATGAATGAATGAATTTGGTCAAGCAGACTCCTATCTACATCTTGAGTATGTGTCTTTATATTGAGCATGTGTCTATATCTTGAGTGCATGTCTATATCTTGCATATGTGTCTATATCTTGAATATGTGTCTGAGCATGTGTCTATATCTTGAGCATGTGTCTATATCTTGAGAATGTGTCTATATTCTGAGCATGTCTATATCTTCAGTATGTGTCTATATCTTGAGTAAGTGTCTACATCTTGAGCATGTGTCTATATCTTGAGAATGTGTCTCTTTTCTGAGCATATCTATATCTTGAGTATGTGTCTATATCTTGAGTACATGTCTGTATCTTGAGTCAGTGTCTACATCTTGAGTATGTGTCTATATCTTGAGCATGTGTGAGTACGAGTCTATATCTTGAGTACATGTCTACATCTTGAGTATGTGTCTATATCTTGAGTATGTATCTATATCTTGAGTATGTGTCTATATCTTGAGTAAGAGTCTACATCTTGAGTACATGTCTATATCTTGCATATGTGTCTATATCTTGAGTATATGATGTACAAAACCACTTTTGATCTCAAAGTGAAAAAAAAAAACTTTGACAATTTCAGTTTTGTGAAACTTTATTAAGACACTAGCAAAATCAAAGCTTGAGAATAGACAAACTGAGAGACAGACAGTGAGAGACAGACAGTGAGAGAGAGACTGAGAGAGAAAGAGAGAGAGTGAGAAGATAGAGAGAGAGTGAGAAAAGAGAGAGACACACAGAGACAAAAAAAGACAGAGAAAGAAAGAGTGAAAAGAGAGACACGCACAGAGTGAAAAAGAATGACACAGAAAAGAGAGTGGAAGAGAGAGAGATATGCAGGCATGCACTATGCGCACACACACACACACACACACACACTTCTGAAGTGCCATTCTTTAACTCTTCCCGTGCCAGCGGTCGATTATTAGACCCTTCCGGTATCCCCATTGCGTGCCAACGATCGAAATTTCGATCATGGTTTGTTTCAATAAAAGAATCGGTGTAACATTTAAATTGTACATATTTCGTCCACGTTTCTGGTGACACTTTTCAAAATGGTGAAAAAGTCCTTAGTTACGAGCGATGACGAATGAGAAAAAGGAAGAGAAACATGGAAAATTTTCAATTTTTGATGATGTAGATAGGGGTGTAGGCATGGCCTGTGACCACCCCACTGCTCTTGAATGTATCCCAAGTAGATCTAGACATATTTAGATGACTGGAGAAGTGGGTAGGAGGTTATTTCAGACATTAATTTAGCGAGAATGCAACACAGAATCAGAATACGAGATCAACAAGTAGATCTAGACATCTCAGATGGTAAGTAGTGCAGATCTAGACCTAGCCGATGGTGAGCTGGGCACAATCATTGTCTAAAAACATCACATTACTTCTTTTTTCCTAAAAAACTTTGCATTTATGAAATTTTCATTCATTTAGCTATACTCTGAAACATAATAAGTACACGAAAGTACATGGAAATCCTGTTTTCCATTCCATTTTACAACTATACCCCCTAACATATCAAGACCCGCGCTTTTACTCTGGTAAGCAACTGAACGTCCGCTTTTCTTCCTGTGGCACGGGAAGAGTTAAGAAAGTTTTCAAGAGATACAGGTCAAACAATGAACCACAATAAAATTAATTTAGTGAACCTCAGTACACTGATAAATATGGACAACTGTGGAATGTTTTGTTCAAAATTGTCAAAATGTTGGTATCTTGATTTGTTTTTCTCTCTTCAAATGTTTCAAAATTTTTTTTTCTGAATTTTATAATCTCTATACCTTCTTACATATTACATTCTTCCCATGCTGTTAAACATCACATAGGGCTTGCATGGTAGTTCACCAAGTTTTCCTGTCTTCGGTGAGCTTTCCAATCTTATTAAGGGATTTTATGCCTACTAATTTGGCCTCTCTTAACAGCATCCTCTTTAGGGTTTCATGTGGCTGACCTCTTTTTCTCCAGCCTGTTGTGTTCCACTTCATAGCTTGTTTTGGGATTCTCTGATTGTTTCTTCTCATCATGTGACCAACATATGTCCATCTCCTTTTCCTGATCACACATGAGACTGGTTGTTGTTTGCTCATTTGCCTTATCTCTGCGTTGTTCTTGAATTCATTCCACTTTATACCAAGTATATTCCTTAGGCATTTGTTTTCAAAAGAGTCTAATTTCTTGCCTATTTCTTTAGTTGTTTTCCAGCTTTCACATGCATAAATGAGGGTGGATATTACATTTGAATTGAATAGCCTTAACTTGGTTTTTGTGCTTATAACTTTTGAGTGCCATATGTTCTCAAGATTCCTGAAAGTTCAAGAATCTATACTTGCTGCCTGTTGAAATTAACATGTGTCAAATCAAGTTCTGGCAAAAACTGAATGTCACATTTTGCAAATATTAACATCATTAAATAATAATTTGTAAACCTTAAGAAAACTTAACAATATTAATATTTTAACAGTCACTATATATGCAATGATAATTTCTTTTTTAACAAATGTAATCTGTCATAAATGTGGTATATAAATAAGAGAAGATGTATGAAAATGAAAATGATTATATAAAAATTAGCTTGTTAAGTTGGTTCACAAAACAAAACAAAAAACTGAATATTATAAATGTAACTAAAGATAATTGGTTTGTGGCCTACAAAGTTTTAGAAAACTGGCAAAAGGTGCAGCCTGTGCTAAAGCGAATACAGAATACTAGGCAAAGCAAGAGATGAAATGGTTAGTCTATAGAGTCAGCATTTACCCAGACCTCTAACAGCATAGCTAAGAAAATAGGACATTTTGATGCAACTACCAATATAAGCTGAATATAATCATAAACTGTTTTCACTTCACGCAGTCAGTGGTTGGCTGATGACCATAAGAACTGGTGAGAACCCAATGCTGGTCTACAATATGCCAGCTGGCATGTTGAAACCAGATTTGTCTATCAGCATCCAAGAATATATGGATGGATGAAAACGCAACTGCATTGTATGAGGACATCAGATCCGTTACTGATTCAGATCATCACTAAATCGATTTATTTAATGAAAGTAGGAAAAGGAACTGAATGATTTTTTTTAGAAAATGGCTGATAACAAAGACAATGTAGAAATCTCAGATGTCAGTTATGCAATCAATACAATATATTCCTGTCAGTGACATGTCATCAGATGTTATTTACAAAGACTCCTAAAATACACTCAAGCAAACAAAAAGTTGTTAGAAGCCATTTATGAAACCAACAGAACATGTTTATGTTAATGATAATGTCATGACATGTCATTTACAGAACTTTCAGAATATATCAGTCAATGTGTTATGTATTATTCTGAAACCTAACTGTGATCATACATAACAAAATCAGTTCTCTATCAGCATTTTCACATATCCAGATCTTAGAATAAGAAAGGTCACTTAAATATGTTTGTTTCGGTTTAAAAAAAAATTTTTTTAAAGTTGACAGTTTTAGATGACTGATATTTCAAAAGATGTGCTTAAACTAAAAAACTGTGCCTGGTCAAACATCATTTGCTCAGACTGAAACAACGAGAGATCATTAAACCTGAACATCACAGCCATCATCCTGACATATCACAAATCCGATTTTTCACATATAAGATAAAGGTAATCCTGTCATGCCTTAGAGGCACATAGGGATATGGTGTTGGTGCCCATATTTTCACATATAAGTGTGATCATTTTCAGCAATTCAAGCTATGTTATCAAGCAAATGTAGCAACAGAAGTCATATACTTAATGCTTTTCTGCGCTATCTTTCATAAGAATATGCTCTACTGGACAGGAAAAAAAAGTACAATCATCTCTGATGTATTAAAACATAAAAGTGTTTTTTTTTAACTTTATATTTGTCTACAAAATGTGTTCAGCTGCGAAAAAGAATATTTAAAAACATGCAATAAGCAACTCGTATTTAATCCTTTATGAACACATGGTAAGAGGGAGTTAAAGGAAAAGATAATCCTATTTAGCATTAAATGCAGTTAGGGTATATGACGTTAGTGCCCATATTTTCCTTAACTTGATCACATACACTAGAGTATGATGTGATTAGTATCAATCTTTGCTGCCTTTCCTTCTCCAGGTTTGATGGGAGTTTGGTGCTAATCTCTACAGCTATCGAGAAAAATTAGGTGATTTAGGTGCCCACGGCCAGATTTGAACCAACAACCTTCACCATGAGACATGTGCATTAACCACTTTGTTACTCTGGTGCAGAAATGGCAAGAGACGTTATAAAAATTTCAGACTCGGTAATTTGTCCCATGATATAAATCTTCACATTCCACAAAGCCAAATAACCGTATGTTTGCAGTTATTTCCATACGAGTTAATTTATGAAACAAAACAATGAAGCTTGGGAACAGTAAAGTAGTAACAGATTACAGTGTTGTATGGTCAGCTAAAAAAAAAACAAAGCACTTAAAATGTGACAGAAAGAGAAAAGTACAAGAATGGCTGTGAATCAAACAACTGTTCACAAGAACATGCAAGTACCTTGTCGGGTGAGAACAATGTATTATCACTTTAGCCTTCTTGCAACTTTTGCCAGGTAGTTGCTCATCCAACCAGAGCCTGTGGTTCTTTGCCAGGATTCAATACACAGTCTTCAAGCAACTCACATTGTTTCACTGCCACTACAACCTGTGGCTCAGCATCATCATGGCCTCTGCAGCAAAGAAATGACATTCCTAGCAGAGAAATGATATTCCTAGCAGAGAGGTGACAGTTCTAGCAAAGAAATGACAGTCCTGGCAGAGAAATGACAGTCCTGGTAGAGAAGTGACAATCCTAGCAGAGAACTGAAGGTCCCAGTGACAATCAGAACAAGACTCTTTTTAGATCAAAATGTTTATTCTACTTCTGTTTTCTCACATGATGATGACAAATACTTGTGCATTAACCCTTTGCAGGTGGCAAATATCTGACACATTTTTAACTATTTGTTTAAAAACATGCCAAATATTTGCCATTTACAAAGGGTTAATGCACAAGTATTTGCCATCCAAAAATAACTAATGCAAAGAACTCTAAAAATGTATGCTAAACTATATATAAAAAAACTAAAAAAAGATCGAATAAAGCATAAAAATAGGAAAATATTTAATTATTATTATTACAAATGTACACTAAAACTGTGGAAGTAAACAAACAAGCTAAAAAAGAGAATGATTAATGTTTTAGTCTCTGACAAAAAGGTTCAAAAGCAATAATAAATAAATAAATTAGCTTCGGGTCTGCCGAGTCTGCAGACTTTAAAGCTGGTCAATGAAAAATTTACAACAAAAAAAACTTTTACACCAAAATTCTGAAGTCTGCAATAGTGCTTTTTTCTCATAACTACAAACACGATACAACACAGTCTTATTTGCTTCATCTGCAGAGGTCACTCTACAAGCACAAACAGATGACAAAGCTGAAGGTTATTAGAAACCAATAATCTCAGCTAAATAACACTCCTGTGTGACCAAAGAAAACTTCTGATGGCACTTCAGTCTAGCCAACTCGAGATGGCACTTTAGTCTGGTCAACTGGAAATGGCACTTTAGTCTGTCCAAATGGAGATGGCACTTTAGTCTGTCCAAATGGAGATGGCACTTTAGTCTGTCCAAATGGAGATGGCACTTTAGTCTGTCCAAATGGAGATGGCACTTTAGTCTGTCCATATGGAGATGGCACTTTAGTCTGTCCATATGGAGATGGCATTTTAGTCTGGCCAATTGGAGATGGCACTTTAGTCTGTCCATATGGAGATGGCACTTTAGTCTGTCCATATGGAGATGGCATTTTAGTCTGGCCAATTGGAGATGGCACTTTAGTCTGGCCAATTGGAGATGGCACTTCAGTCTGTCCAACTGGAGATGACACTTTAGTCTGGTCAATTGGAGATGGCACTTCGGTCTCATCAAATGGAGAAGGCACTTTAGTCTAGTCAATGTCAGACAAATTACAACAGTTAAAAAGTATCTGACATGAGTCTGTTTTTGGAATTAATAAAACTATATACAGTTCACTACTCTAAGCCAAAGACTGTGTATTGTGATCATCGACAATAAGGTGTTAGCTGCAGCTAATAGGAAGTACATTACAACAAAAAAAAATGCAAACAAAAAAGCCAGCTGTGATAAGACACAAGAAAACACTTTCAATTCATCAAAATCCATTGCCAGACATAGCTTTCAACAAGTAACATTTTCATTTCATCAAAATCAATGGCTTCCAACAAGTAACATTTTCATGTCATCAAAGTTCATAGCTTTTAACAAGTAACATTTTCACTTCATCAAAATCAATGGCTTCCAATAAATAACATTTTCATGTCAACCAATAAATAACATTTTCATGTCATCAAAGTCCATAGCTTTTAACAAGTAACATTTTCACTTCATCAAAATCAATGGCTTCCAATAAATAACATTTTCATGTCATCAAAGTTCATAGCTTTTAACAAGTAACATTTTCACTTCATCAAAATCAATGGCTTCCAATAAATAACATTTTCATGTCATCAAAGTCCATAGCTTTTAACAAGTAACATTTTCACTTCATCAAAATCAATGGCTTCCAATAAATAACATTTTCACTTCATCAAAATCAATGCCTTCCAACAAATAACATTTTCATTTCATCAAAGTCCACAGAAAGCCCAGCTACCAACAATGGTTAAAGGGGAGATCACTTGCGATACCCGACTTTCTATGTCTTCAAATGAACTCGATACGCATGAATCAACATTATCTCAAGATTATCTGCAGATACTCGTCTACGTGGATCAATCTGCAAATACAACAAAATTTGAACAACATATTTTAACAGACAAACTATTAACAGCATAATGGGCTCAAGTTTTCTAAACTTCTATAACTATTACTGGACAGAGTAGTCCAGTAGTTAGAGTACTTGCTTCCCCACCCACTGAGTTCAGGTCCAAATCAAAGCTTCTCGGCCTTTTGGCTAAGATCAAAGTGTAGTTCTGCACTCTGTAGTATCTACACTTCGATCGTTTATTCTGGAACAAACAAGACACTTGAGGTCTACCCTGCCACACTGAATGCCGAGGGTAAGGTTCACACCTTGTTACGGGTGGACCCGGTTTGCAGTACCACCTTGTATTTAAAAAAAAATGGGCCCAGACAATTGTAGCAAAACAAAATCAGTCTTTGGAGGATTTTAATGTTTCACTACAATATAATAGTTGCAGCTGAACTATTGGGTAATGGAGATCATTGATCACTCTAAAGCTTACCAATACCGACTGGGGCATATTTCAACAACATATAAACTGATTAAAATCAGCAATTAACTCTTTGATTCTCCTACAATCACACCATAAAACCTGAATATCCAAGAAATGAATGGACAGAGAGTTGTGTGACAGCACCATGGGATCAGATGATCACTTTATGACCTTTTCCTAATCAAAGTATGTTTTCTCTTAAATGGAAGACAGCAGTGGACTGACCAATTTAATGGAAGACAATAGATGACTGACCGATTTAATGGAAGACAACAGCTGACTGACCAATTTAATAGAAACAGTTGACGGACCAATTTAATGGAAGACAACAGATGACTGACCAATTTAATAGAAGACAACTGCTGACTGACCAATTTAATGGAAGACAACAGATGACTGACCAATTTAATGGAAGACAACAGATGACTGACCAATTTAATGGAAGACAACAGATGACTGACCAATTTAATGGAAGACAACAGTTGACTGACCAATTTAATGGAACACAAAAGATGACTGACCACTTTAATAGAATACAACAGCTGACTGACCAATTTAATGGAACACAAAAGTTGACTGACCAGTTGAAAACATCAAATCTCAGAATGAACAACTTTAATTCAGTGCATTTGTGACTAATTTCAGCATTATCTATTTCGAAAATGTTATCAACATCCTAAAAGAATCAAAACTGCCATTTAAGTCGATCACAATGTACTGTTAGTTCTGCCAATTAATCTGTCAACGATGCATTCCAATGTCATCATCTTGTACCATCTCATTAGGAAAAAGTGACTTCAGTTCGCTCCACTCCTTGCTCTCACACCGACATGATAATTCACATAACATGAAAGATGTAGGAAATACGCCAGGAAACTTGCGCAGACACTTGGAATGTCTTAAGACGACTATGATGCCCACACTGAGGTGATAAATGAAATGGGAAGTCAAGCAGATATGGGGGATGCCCTGAATGTGATGAAGCCATTTTCAGAACAATGAACGAAGACAAGAACAGAACTGAGATCTTATTAGAGGGAACTTTGAGAAAGTGACAAATTTGTTCATTTAACTGTAAGGTAAAGAAAAAAAAAAAGATAAAAACACTTTCCCTGCCATTAAATGCATATTGTGGACATAGTGTTAGCCTTGTTTCCTAGATCACTGGCACATGAAAGTGTGTTGGGGTCTGCATCACACCCGGCCATATTCACCTTCCCAGATCTCTCTGGTGCCCATTTTTATAGGCTGGGTGGACCCCAGGACCTTTTTTGGTAAAGTGGTATCAGTAAAAATAAAAAATCTCCTGGGATCTGGTACCACCAGATTAGTAGACTGAGTGTCATTTTAACTATAGATGGGGCCAACTCAGAGTCAAAAAGTTAAAGTCACAAGAAAAATCCCACAATGCCATACCTCCCAGCATGTAGAAAAGATATCCATCAACTCAGGGTAGACTGTAGGTATGCCTGGCTTGCCTCTAGTCTGAAGAGGAAAACAAGTTCAAGATTAATGTGAACAAGCTCCCCCTGCAGTGATCTTACGTGTTCGTTTCCTGAACTTCAAACTACAACTTAAGTCTGGCACTTCAGATATTAAAGGAAGATTTAGTCTGGCACTTCAGATATAAAAGGAAGATTTAGTCTGGCACTTCAGATATAAAAGGAAGATTTAGTCCAGCACTTCAGATATTAAAGGAAGATTTAGTCTGGCACTTCAGATATTAAAGGAAGATTTAGTCTGGCACTTCAGGTATTAAAGGAAGATTTAGTCTGGCACTTCAGATATAAAAGGAAGATTTAGTCTGGCACTTCAAATATTAAAGGAAGATTTAGTCTGGCACTTCAAATATTAAAGGAAGATTTCCCAAATCCCCCAGAAGAGACAGCACTTGTAACCATTCAAAACATTCTCATCACCATCATCATCATCATCATCAAGACAACACTTGTAACCATTCAAAACATTCTCATTATTGTCATCATTATCATCATCAAGACAGTACTTGTAACCATTCAAAACATTCTCATTATCATCATCATCATCATCAAGACAGTACTTGTAACCATTCAAAACATTCTCATTATCATCATCAAGGTTCTAAGGACTGCAAACGCGCCTCAAACAGCCTCTGGCAGTCAAGTCCAGCTCCTGGCCTTCCTGTGGCAGAACTGTTTAAACTGACAGGAGAAGGGGCGAGGGCGAATATCTGGCACCTGAAAACCAGTTACTTAGGGTAGATGAGTGGCACGTTTGGTAGCTCATCTGCCGCTGTTGGCGAGATTTTCAGCTGCCGTGCGTGGAGCGGTGCTCCTCCCGGCCAATGAAGAAATTTGCAAATGAGGTTGCCGCGCAGCATCACTGCAGAAAAGGTGGTAGAAAGGATAAAGCGAAGCAAACAGTCAAATCACGGCACCTCTGGTCTGGAGGTCGGCCACGTCCTGAGTGCAGTCATATCGGGTGAAATGCATGAACCGGCTTGTCCCAGAGGTTAAGACACTGCTGGCTTGACTCTTCAAATGCCGCGCGTGGAGTGAAGCTCCTCCCGGTCAAGGAAGAAATGAAGGTTGCTGTGTGGCGCTGATGGGAAAAGGTGGTGGAAAGTGAAGTTTAACCGGTATGTCCAGTAGTATCGCTACGAGGGCTATACCACGGCACCTCTGCTCTAGAGGCCGGCCACGTCCGAAATACACCTACACTGGTGAAATATGCCTAAACCGGCACACACCAGGGGTGGAACTTGATGGCTAGACATGTCATGCCACCTCCGCTCTAGAGGTCGGTAACGCCTGATATACACCCATACTGGTGAATTTTGCCTAAACCGGCTCATACCAGGGGTGAATCTTGAAGGCTATGCATGTCACAGTACCTCTGCTCTAGAGGTCGGTCTCGTCCCAAACATGCCCATACTGGGATAATGCCTAAACCGGCTCAACCCAGGGGTAGAAGTCACTAGTGGCGAGGATTCGTCCTCCTGGACAAAAGCTCCATCCTGGTCACAACTAGGAAGGGTAGCGGCCACGACCGCAAAATGCTGAAGTCGGAGACACTGGACCGGGGAAGTCTAGATAGGCAACCACCTCTCACCCGGCGGGGATGTTTGTGTATCCTAATCACGCTGAGGTTTTCCGGTGAGAAAGTCCAACTCTGGACTGGATGGGCAACCACCTCTCACCCGGTGGTGATACACGGGTATCTCAAAACACGTCGAGGTTTTCCGGTGAGAAAGTCCAACTCTGGCCTGGGTGGGCTACCGCCTCTCACCCAGCGGGGATGCACTGATATCCTAAACACGTCGAGGTCTTCCGGTGAGAAAGTTCAACCCTAGACTAAACTGGTGCAATGAAAACCATGGTGTTACGCAATCCCGCTTCCGAGACCCACCAAGAATACAGGCTAAAGCCCTGTGATACTCTGAACCCCTTGTGGTCCTCTCGTGGATCTCGTGTGGTCTTTTCGGGGACCACACAGGGGACCACGGGACCTAACGAGGACCACAGGCATGAATTCAGTAGGATCACAGAGCGGTTTTTGGTGGTAGAAGCGAACGAAGAAGAAGAAGAAGATCATCATCATCATGTAAAAAAGAATCATCATCAGAACTATAACCATGTACCATTTTCCCACAGAAAACTGTTTGCAATGAATCTCTAGCTGACTCTTTTAGCCAAAAGATTCATCTGATATTCTGTCTACTGTATGCCCCTTCATCTGTCTACTGTTGTATGTCCCTTCATCTGTCTATGTTGTATGTCCCTTCATCTGTCTACTGTTGTGAGTCCCCTCATCTATCTACTGTTGTATGTCCCTTCATCTGTCTACTGTTGTATGTCCCTTTATCTGTCCACTGTTGTATGTCCCTTTATCTGTCCACTGTTGTATGTCCCTCCACCTGTCTATTGTTGCATGTCCCTTCCTCTGTCTATTGTTGTATGTCCCTTCATCTGTCTACTGTTGTACATCCCTTCATCTGTCTACTGTTGTGAGTCCCTTCATCTATCTACTGTTGTATGTCCCTTCATCTGTCTACTGTTGCATGTCCCTTCATCTGTCCACTGTTGTATGTCCCTTCACCTGTCTCACCTGTCCACTGTTGTGTCCATTCATCTATCCAATGTTGTGTGTCCCTTCACAGGTCTATTGTTGTATGTTCCTTCATCTATCTACTGTTGTATGTTCCTTCATATATCTACTATTGGATGTCCCCTCATATGTATCACTGAAATCCTCTTGCCTTTTTTGACACTTTAAATCCTCCAATTTCATTACCGTTGTCTTTATGCCAAAAAACTGTAGCTGCCTTGGCTTTTTCTGCAAATGTTTTTTTGTATTTTTTCTTTCATTTTCAGTGGTTCCAATACTTTTCTACTTCTATCCTTTTGTTTTCTGTTCAGTCCAGTCAATATTTCAGTGCAGGAACCTAGCATGAAATCATGAGCCGTACAGACAGGTCTGGAGTACATGCAGGAACAAGCACAAATGCTCAAAATCTTGCCAATAAAACTTCCTCAAAGACCTAAACTCTTTCCCTGCCACTGACACTACAGTGAATTCTTCCTGTTAGTCAAGTGCCTGCCATGTTCGTTATAGCGATTTTGTTTCACTGAAGCGTAAAACTATTGTAACTTTTTATTGTACACGATTTATCTGCGTGTGTCTGGTGACCTTTCATAGTTCAATCCAAAGCGTGGCTAACAACCGAGTGAAATCAATGTTTTTAACTGAGAAATGTCAATATTTATTGTGATTCTGGAGACATAAGGACATATCCTATGACCTGACCACTGTTCCTGAATGTCCCCCAAGTACATCTAGACCTATTAAATGGACTGGAGAAGTAGTTAGAAGGTTATTTCAGACATTATTTTAGTGAGAATGCCACCACACGACGAGACTGGACGAAAATTTAAATACATCTAGGCATCGCCGATGGCAAGCACTACACAATTATCAGCTAAAATCATCACACTACTTCTTTTTTCCTAAAAAACTCTTCATTTATGAAATCTTCTTACATTTACAGCTACTTTCATGCATAATATGTATACTTTTAAAGTGGAAATACTCTGTACATCCACTTTTACAACTATACCCCCCCATACATATCAAGACCCGTTCTTTTTGTGTAGCACCGACGGGAACGTCCACGTTTTTTTTCTTTGGCGCAGGAAGAGTTAAGAATAACAAATCGCCACCATCACCAGCAGCTCAGCAAAGCCTACTGGCACACAACAAGCAAACAAACTCTCCATATCATCCAGTCTTGAGCCTCCCATTGTTTTCCTCATCTCTTTTTCCCTGCACTTTGCAGTTTTGTCTGACAATGCTCAGCTCCATGCCCTGCTCCACAACGTCCAGTCCCTTGTCCATCTCTGTCATCCATTCCTTTCCATGGCCACGATAGGTGTGATGATGACTGTGACAAAACTAGTTCTGGTCAAGCAGATTCAGTTGAAGGCGTATGCTGCGGTTTTACAGAAAAAGATGAAACGAGGACGGAAAAGGGGAGAATAAGTGATAACAGTAAAGATATGGTTATGAATGATTATAACTGCTTTGTCTTTTATGCTGTCTTTGATAAAGGCATTTTTGCCCAAATATTTGATTGTTTTTCATAAGCATTTCATGATCTTATCCCTTACTGCTTATTTTTACCGTTTTCCTTTTCTTTCTACTTTTTTTGTAAAACTGCACCATACTCCATTTAAGGTGGGAAGGGCACAGGTGTCTTATTTCTTAGTTGTTTCTGTTCTACTCCCTGGAACTACAAGCAGGACGTTCTTTTCAGCCAATGTGGTGCAGATGCTGGAGCACAAGCATGATGTTTGATGGGGAGTTGGTTATCTACGCAGACTCGGAGTAAAGCCATGGAAGGTTTGTTTCTTCAGAAGATTCCATCAACCATGGGGACTACAGCCAGTTTCATAATCTAGACTGAGCCTGTTACTGAGGACACCAAGGAGGAAGTGGAACAGGGTTTTTGTCCGTTATGGTTCATCAATCAGCTATAGGTCTCCTGCTTCCTATTTCAAGTTCAGCCTTAACCCCTTCATTTTTTTTCTAAGAAACAAACAGCACGAAACAACCAGTGACCATGAAGTCTAACTAAAAAAACTCACCAAAGACGCAAAGTCCTTGTCAAGGGCATGCCTATGTTCATGCCAAACTGGAAATCCAGTGACCAACTCATGCAGCAAACAGCCAATGCCCCAGACATCACTAACCAGTTTCACCTCCATCTTGTCTCTCAACTGTTGGCCAAAATTAAATAGCTTTTTAATTTCTGAATTACAAAATGCCCACCTGCTTCTTTTATTTAAAACAGATTTTCTTTTTTGTACAAGTTTTTTATTTTTAGTTATGACTATGCAATATGTCTGCAACAGACTAAGACAGCATCTACATCTTCTGTACCGAGTCCACATGCATTTTGGTACAGCTCATCTTTAAAGAAAAGGATCATTTTTCACTGTGCTCATGATGGTAGGTGTATTACAGATAGGCAGATGTTCATGTAAAAAGAAATCAGCTCCATTTTACATGGAACTACTCCAAATTCAAAAAGGAAGAACTATATTCTTTTCTTCATTCTGTGTATTTCTTCTTCCCCCAACCAAACTTCTTGAACTTAGTGTTCTTTCACTGCCACTCTAACAATGACATTCAGGAATTTCAATTTAGAGAAGATTAATAAATTTGAAGAATTAAAAGTGATACCTCAGGTGCACAGATGTGACGTGGCAATGCCAGGTGCAAGTACCCACCATCGTAACGGTCTAACAGGGCAGAGCAGGAGAAGTTGCACAGTTTCACAGTAAACTCCGAACGGGTCTGATGCGTCACCAGAATATTTTTACCTGCATGACGAGCAACAATCAAATTATTTTAATTATATTACAGCACACACCTGGATGAATGGTCCAACAGTACATTAACGACATAACACCATGTTCTAATACAATATGCATCCTAGAAAAGTAGACACACTGATAGGAACACACAAAACAAGATGAGAGTATGACGGCCCATGCACTGAAAACAGGCACAGAGAATGCAAAAAAAAATGAGTAAACCAGACACCAAAGTGACCCTGTGCTGATGTGAGGTAAACAGAAGCAATATGCTAACAGAAGCAATATGCTTAGTTAACACATGAATGATATCTACTGCTCGCTGAAATATGACCCTGGCTTGAAGACAACACTTTATTTTAGTGTTATTTTTCTTCACTACGGTGAAAGTATTTGTGGTCAACTATTGAAAAAAAACAAAAAAATCTATGTCCTGTAGCATCTGATTGCCGTAGGGGTGTGAAGTGTTACTGACTTCACATTTCAAGGCCACTGCAGTATTTGAGGTAGGGAAGCCAGTACCTGTCCTCGCTGCCTTTGTTTTCCTGGAGAAACCCCAGGTACCCATTTTTTGAGGTTGAGTTGACCCCAGTGCTAGTCGGTCCAAAAACTTCAACCTGAGTGGGAAACTGAACCAGGGACCTTCTTATCAGCAGGCGAGTGTACTAACTACTATATCACCATGGCACCTTTCAAATATTTTACATAAGAACAAAACAGCTATTAAATCTGATTATTCCATTTAAGACTGGCTGACTTTTGGTGGAATATTCTGGTTAAGAGTTTTTAAGAATTGTATGCCATGGTTATCAACAGCAAACTTCTATCTCTAGAAGTCATATAAAGTCTGACATACTGTGTCTATAAGAATCACAAGTAGCTGCAGGATACAAAACTACTATCTATTCTTACTGATCCAGTTGAGGAAAATAATTCCTGCATTGTTAAGATAGGTTGTGGCAGTTGCCAGCTGTAGCATCATGGTGAACACTGGTACAGACTGATCAGGCTGCAGTGATGGAAGATACTCATCGAGTGAAATCCCTGCAACAAAGTTAGAAATTGTTCTTTTGAGAAGACAATAATATTCTCGCAATGTAAACTATGTGCTTACAGTGTCAACAGATATCTAGTTAGTTTGTTAGTCAACAGGTCAGTCTCACTGCACATCAGACAATTAATCCATAACTGCTCTGATCCCATCTTCAATATTTCCGCCAGTGTTTGGCGGCTGATCACATCAGTTCTGTGTTGATTAATCAGTCTTCTCTGCTCTCCAATGTCATGCTCTTGCCCGCCCACCCCACATTTGATGTTATGTATTTGATTTGCAGCACGTAAGTTTTTTTTTGACTGATAATAGTTAAACGATATAAACCTAAATATAAAACATATTTTAAAAAAAAAAGGTAAAGGTAAAATCCCCATTTCCTTGCCATTAAGGCATACAGGGGAAACAGCGTTAGGCCCATATTTCCACGACCTTCAACACAAGAAAGAGTGATATGGACAGCTTCAAGCCTGGTCACATTTACCCTCCCCGATTTCTCTGGTACCCATTTTTAGAGGCCTGGTAGACCATGGGGACTTCTCAGTGTAGTGGCACCAGAAAAAAACTCCCACTGCTGGCACTGAACCTGGTACCACCGGATTAGCAAACCGAGGGCCTAACCACTCAGCCAACCAGGCTGCCATATTCCAAAATATAATTTAGAAATCAAAATATAAAACATACTCTCAAAATACAGTACAACTTTTTGCTCTAATAATATAGTACATTTTTTGCTCTAATCAATATGGGTAACCAGCCTTATTCTATTCACAACCAGCCTCACTCTATTCACAACCTGCCTCACTCTATTCACAAACTGCCTCACTCTATTCACAACCTGCCTCACTCTATTCACAAACTGCCTCACTCTATTCACAACCTGCCTCACTCTATTCACAACCTGCCACCTGCTTTTACAATCCCTTTAAAGCGAAACCTGGCACTAAGATGTATAACTTTCAGGTCTAGGTAAGAAGTGGTGGAGGTAGTTTGGGGGGGGGGGGGGAACAATAACAGTGGTAGTCACTGAAAGATAAAAGGGATGGCGACTGCAGTAAAACTGGTTTAAATAAATAAGGTTGACAGAGGTGTATGGTGCAGTTTTACAAAGTGAGGGAGGGAGTGAGTAAGGTGAGAAATAAACGAATAGAAAGTATGAGAATATATAAATGAAAAACATACAACATCCGATATTTCGGCATGAGCCTTATTCGAGGATACATACACGACAAAACACAAACACAAAGAACTTATCTGAAGTGTCTTGCTCCAAGTGGGGAACAGAAATGTGTGTGGTATAAGGGAGAAGGAAAAAAAAAAACCACGCTGCCTCCAAACAAAAGATGCCCGATAGAGCCAATCGTAAAGAAGAGGTGGAGAGAAAGGAGGAGAACAAGTGGGAGAAAGGGGTGGGGGGAAGGCAATAGAAACATGATAGCCGCTAGAGGTGTCGGGGGGAGGGAGAGAGGGAAGGGAAAAGGGGACGCGGAGAGATAATGAATGAAGAACATAAACACCTGCAGGGAGAAAATGGGAAACTGGTGAATAGGACAAGACCAATATGGTGGCAGAGAAGAAAATAGGGTGGTGGTAGGGAGGGGTAGCATAGAGAAAGAAAGTAGAGTTTGAAAAAGGCCAGTGGAAAAATAAAGAAGTTACAGAAAGTTGAAGACATTGTTAATTCCAGCTGAGTGGAGACAACCAGTCTGGAAAATAAGGCGCTGTTCTAGGACCCTCTGAGATCATAAATCAGCAGAACACGAGCGGATCGCACTAACAGAAATGTCGTGTTTGCCCCTGTGGTTGTCAAGGCAAAAATGTTTAGCCACATACTGTTTCGCCATCTCCATCTCCTCCAGACCGAGCCTGAGACACGTGAACTTTTTGGGGAACCCCCATTGGTGGCCTACAGATGAGACAAGAACCTCAGGGACCTTTTAATTCATAGTCATCTTACGACAGATGACACTTTTTATGGTACCAGACGTTGCGGATGCCGTAGATGTAACGCTTGTCCGTTTGTTGTCGAGGCCAGCCAGATCTCCTTCACTAAATCTACGTTATCAGTTCAGGAGGGTTTCACCTGTACTTCACAAAATGTCATTTATGTTATCATGTGCAAACGTTGCGGTTTGAAGTACATAGGGGAAACTGGCTTACGGTTAGGAGACTGATTTCGCCAGCATCTAAATGATATTTCTAAGAGGGCCTGGACACCTGTGGCTAAACATTTTTGCCTTGGCAACCACAGGGGCAAACAGGACATTTTTGTTACTGCACTCCGCTCTTGTTCTGCTGATTTACGATCTCGGAGGGTCCTAGAACAGCGCCTTATTTTCCAGACTGGTTGTCTCCACCCAGCTGGAATTAACAATGTCTTCAGCTTTCTGTAACTTCTTTATTTTTCCACTGGCCTTTTTCAAACTCTACTTTCTTTCTCTATGCTACCCCTCCCTACCACCACCCTATTTTCTTCTCTGCCAACATATTGGTCTTGTCCTATTCACCAGTTTCCCATTTTCTCCCTGCAGGTGTTTATGTTCTTCATTCATTATCTCTCCGCGTTCCCTTTTCCCTTCCCTCTCTCCCTCCCTCCGACACCTCTAGCGGCTATCATGTTTCTATTGCCTTCCCCCCACTTGTTCTCCTCTCTCTCCACCTCTTCTTTACGATTGGCTCTATTGGGCATCTTTTGTTTGGAGGCAGCGTGGTTTTTTTTTTTTCCTTCTCCCTTATACCACACACATTTCTGTTCCCCACTTGGAGCAAGACACTTCAGATAAGTTCTTTGTGTTTGTGTTTTGTCGTGTATGTATCCTCGAATAAGGCTCACGCCGAACTATCGGATGTTGTATGTTTTTCATTTATACATTCTCATACTTTCTATTCGTTTATTTCTCACCTTACTCACTCCCTCCCTCACTTTGTAAAACTGCACCATACACCTCTGTCTACCTTAGTCACTGAAAGCTTATATGGGACATTGTTAAGAGCTAGAGACAGAATAAAACGGGAAATGATGATTTACACTGTACTAATGAAATAAATTCCATCTTTTGCCCCATGTAGAAAAAAGAATGCAAAGAAAGAAGTATTAGACTAGCTGAAACTACAAAGAAAAATAATGAAAGACAAAAGATTATAATGTTCTAGTCATACCAAGAAGGATAAAGCTATAGTAAAAATAATATGTGATAGGGATGATTATTTAGCTGGGTGCACGACACCAAGAGATGGATATGAATCAAACTTGGTTGAAATGGACAGAGCAAGTTGGAATTCCACTGCAGCCAACCTTCACAATGAAGATGGCACAAGATGATGGTGAAGCTTGCTAGCAAAATTTAGAATGCTTACCAGGTCAGTTGAATAAAATAAATAAAAACTGAACTTTTTCCTATCCAACTTTTAAAAGTAATGCACATTTTAATACACAATGTATCTGTACAATAAACAGTGTACTATAGTCTTTTTTTTTTTTAAACTGCTTTAGACAAGATGGCACAGCCATCCTACTGTCTTCTACTGTTTAACTCCTGACCTACCAAACAACACCCATGACATATCAAATATTTTTATTAATATTCTGGCAGCAAATGACATAATATGTATTTTGGGCATTTACACCAGTTTAAAATTATGAATTACTGATTACAGAACAAAATCATGGCTTGTCATTTTATTTCAAATTTGTAAAAAAGCCATTTCAATAGTTCATGCTAGACAAAGGGTTAAGAAACTACTGCCAAAAAAAAACTGCCCAGAAATAATAGATCCACATCCCATTTTCTAAGATTTAACACAGAAAACAGTTAAATGAATAAATAAATTATGAATTATAATCTTCAATGAAGACAAAGAACACGGTAATGCTGAACGACAAGATTTACAAAGCACCTACCCTCGTACAGAGAACAAATGAGCATGTGATCCTCAAAGCTGGCCATCCACAAAAATGTGGCAACAGACCTGTGACGTATATCTCTCAGCTGCGAATACAGACCCCAATGGTTCCAGTCATCTGACGTTGCCACCTGTTAGAACAATTTTCCAAAGCTGTTTTAATGTGGATATAATGGTGAGATATCTCTGTGCAGAAATGTACCATTTTCTGGGACGCTCCACATAAAATCTCTTATTTTGCTAATATTCATATAGAGCTTACTTCTTCCTTCTGGATGACTGCACCATTCAAACACTGAGCAGTTTACTTCCTTATGTTGTATGCACCATTCTAACACTGAGCAGTTTACTTCCTCATGTTGTATGCATCATTCTGACACTAAGCAGTTTGCTTCTTCATGTTGTATGCATCATTCTGACACTGAGCAGTTTGCCTCCTCATGTTGTATGCATCATTCTGACACTAAGCAGTTTACATCTTCATGCTGTATGCATCATTCTGACACTAAGCAGTTTACTTCCTCATGTTGTATGCACCATTCTGACACTAACCAGTTTGCTTCCTCATGTTGTATGCACCATTCTGACACTAAGCAGTTTACTTCCTCATGTTGTATGCACCATTCTGACACTAACCAGTTTGCTTCCTCATGTTGTATGCACCATTCTGACACTAAGCAGTTTGCTTCCTCATGTTGTATGCACCATTCTGATATGACACAGTTCTCTTCTATCAAGGACTTTGCCATTCTGACATGGACAGTGACTGCACTAGGATTTTTACAAATCGGTACAACTGTACCCTCCTCTCACCTTGCGTGAGGTACTTTCTGTCTGAAGTACCAGCTTTGTCAATATAATATTCAGTACTTTATACTTTTTTTTTATGTAAAATTAATCATACTTTACAAATATTAGAGGGGATTAAATGTTCATGTGCAATTTTCTGTGCGTGCCTTATTCTTACAGCAAGATTTAATCTGTACAAAATGCTCATCTGCTGAACCAAAGTCAAAACTGGCCGATTCTTCTTCATTCATACTGAGCATCATCAGCCCGCTGACCCGGTTATCCTCCACCTAATTTCCCCGCTTGCTTTTTACTAGGTTTATTTGATAATATAAACTGGTTACGGTAACCCAATGACTTCCAAAAGTTTCTTCTTTTTTTCCCTCCTTTTTTTTTATAGGTAATTTACTGGTAATTGGCAGTTAATGTTATCGCTGAATGGAGTGATTTTTTTGTTTCCGTTACAATGATGACTGCACCATTCTGACAAGGAGAATTCCAGAGAGAGAGAGACAGAGAGAGAGAGAGACAGAGAGAGAGGAAGGGGAAAAGGGGGGGGGGGGGTTGCTGTTCAAAACATTCATAAATGTGCAATTTCTTCCTTCACAAACTAGCACATGCATCAAATACAGTGCATTAAACACCAGTTTTTACTTAAACTATAAACTTTCTGATCACCAGCTTTGACTTGAATAATCACTTTTTGATCACCGTATTGGAATATAAGTATCACTACTTAATAGAAAAATATACAAATTTAAACAAAATCTTACATGCTCACCTTCTTAATCACCCAATACTCTCTTTCCAAGCTCGGGTCTGACTGAGCAGACTTCACAGTCTGCACCAGCAGAGTTCTCCTTGACCTGCCCATCATGCACATCCTGACCCAGGCTTGGCCCTCCAGTGGCACCGAAGCATGTGGCAGAGTTGCCGTCAACTGTTAAATTTAAACCATCAACTGTGGTTCAGTCTTACGTTAAAAACATAAAACAGTGTTTGCATCTTACACTTAGAACTTAAAACAGTGTTTGCATCTTACACTTAGAACTTAAAACAGTGTTTGCATCTTACACTTAGAACTTAAAACAGTGTTTGCATCTTACACTTAGAACTTAAAACAGTGTTTGCATCTTACACTTAGAACTTAAAACAGTGTTTGCATCTTACACTTAGAACTTAAAACAGTGTTTGCATCTTACACTTAGAACTTAAAACAGTGTTTGCATCTTACACTTAGAACTTAAAACAGTGTTTGCATCTTACACTTAGAACTTAAAACAGTGTTTCACTCCACCATTCAGCGCCATCCTGGCAGACAATGCTTCTCATTCTGACCTGCCCTTGGCATCTCTGCTCCTTTGCTAGTTGATCAGTCCTTTCAGATATTTGGAAAAAAAAAACCCAGTGCAGAGAAAGTTTACAATAATTCGAAATGAAGATAATGGTTTCTCTTTCCCTTCCATTGACTTGTGTGCAAGTTTCTCCACTTGCTTTTGGCTACAGATGCTGAACAACAAAGCAGCGAGAATGCCTGTTTCACCCTGCTCTGGTTCCTGGAACATCCACATCTGACCCTATATCCAGAGACCTTCCTCCCATATGCCAGGTGACAGACAAGCCGGAGAAAAAAAACAGGCTCCTAAATAGGCAGCGTTTTTGTTTCAGTTCACTGATCTTTAACATTAGTCATTTAAATGGCTTTTTAAAATAAAATAACTAGTCATACGGTCTTGTTCTGTAGTCAGGAGCTGCAATTTTAAGCTGCTGTAAACACTAAAAGTAGGCACACATCTTGATAAAAAAAATCACAGCAGTGACTTTTTTCATTACAAGAAATGTTGGTGTGTCATAGATTTTCTAGGAAGGTTGAAGTTCAAAGTATGGAAAATTACAGCTGAAAAGCTACAACTGTCCCATCGGAGAACTGTTCTGTGCTCTCTACAAACTGAATGGTGCAGTTAAAGGATTAATAAAATGTTTATTTCCATGATGACACACTTTGATATAAATCATATCCTGTATCTCTCTTGATGCTGTTCATCCAGTGTCTCTTCTGATGTTGTCCATCAAGTGTATCTCTCTTGATGTTGTCCATCAAGTGTATCTCTCTTGATGTTGTCCATCAAGTGTATCTCTCTTGATGTTGTCCATCAAGTGTATCTCTCTTGATGTTGTCCATCAAGTGTATCTCTCTTGATGTTGTCCATCAAGTGTATCTCTCTTGATGTTGTCATTTTCTTGCTCTGTGTTTTTCTTCCTTTCCATGTAGCAGTGTTTTCAGTTAAATAACAGTCAAACCAATTAGAACAGTCAAAATACAATTTCAGACAAGCTGAACTTAAGACCTCCGTATACATTTCTGAGAATGAAGCCACTGACTCCCCATGAGGCTTGTACACAGGAACAAGTGATCATGCTCCTCCAAGTTCTGTGCTCCAGTCAGATTCGTTGCTTTTTCTTTCTGTGCCCCTCTGCCCAGTTATATATTTTTTTCATTTTCTTCTTTCTTTTCTCCCTTTCAGTTTTCCGGTGACTGTCAGGTTCTCCAACTCATATCATCTCATTTCAACTCATATCATCTCATATCAACTCTTATCAATTCATATCATATCATTTCATGTCAACTCATATCATATCATCTCATGTCAACTCATATCATCTCATATCAACTCAATCATCTCATATCATCTCATACCAACTCATATCATCTCATACCAACTCATATCATCTCATATCATGTCAACTCATATCATCTCATATCAACTCAATCATCTCATGTCAACTCATATCATCTCATTTCAACTCATATCATCTCATATCACCTGTCAACTCATATCATCTCAAATCAACTTATATCATCTCATATCATTTCATGTCAACTCATATCATCTCAAGCCATGCCTAAATAAATGTTGTTCATCCATGTCATTTTACTTTCAGTTGCCGTGTAATTTCTCAGAGAACTTTATTAGTTTTGATTTCCTCGTTGTCCAGGACATATGTTGTTCTTTCATTTTTCTCCACAGCCACATATCTGTTGCACCGTAATTCCGTTCACATTGTATGTTCAAGCTACATAAGTATAGCATAATAGCAGATATCTGCCAGGTTATATGCTGAAACTACATTAACTGATTGCTTGTGAGACAGTTTGCAGAGCACTGTTTCTCAATATATAAAGTAAATAGGAAATTCTGTCATACATCATGAAACAAAATCAACTACAAAATCAACTACAGAGAAGGGAATCACATATCATATAGACTTCTGTCTATGTCTGGATATTTTATAGAATAGAAAATATAATAAAATGGGATATATTAAGAATATTATGTTAGGAGCTGTGCAAAGCTGTTCAGAACTGGCCAATCTAGGTCCAAAATTGCATGTTTATTGGAAACTGATAAGAGTAGTCCAGAGCTGAAGAAAGCCAGGCAATAGTAACCTGTTTACATCCAAGTATCTGGCTAAACTAGGGCCAGGTCTGTGTAAGGGCACAATAAACCCTGTTTCCCTGGGCAATGATCCTTTGTATTTCACACGTTTGTTATATTTATTATTTGTGTGGTGGAGCACACAGCATATGAGAGAATGAGTCTGCTTTTGGCTACAACACAGGTCAGGATAAAAGACTAAACACTTCAGTTTCCCTAGGAAGGGTCTGGCAATCGACGAGACAATAGGTAAAGAATCCTGTTTCCATGACAAATCGCAAATTTCTGGTCTTCGTTCTACTATCCGTTCTATCTAGAAAATCCTACAGTCACTCTGCGACAATAACAACGCACTCCCCTCTCTCAGCCAGTGAAAACCACTTTTTTTAAAAAAAACTGATTTCAGTTATTGTAACAAATATAGAAATACTAGTTTCAAAACAAATACACCATATGTTTTCAGATCATGTTACTAAAGATTAATTTTCACAGACAACTATACCTTCATATATTTTGTAGGAGAATTCGGCAACGTAAGGTGATCAGCAAAGTTCTCCATCTGCAATTTCATGACCCTGAGTCGATCTTCCTCAGAAAAGTTGTCAATGCTGCACAACAAACAAGAGACATAACTCAAAGAGCTGATGAATGCTGTACAACAAAGACATAAATGAGAGATCTGATGAATGCTGTACAACAGGGACATAATTCAGAGATCTGATGAATGCTGTACAACAAAGACATAAATGAGAGATCTGATGAATGCTGTACAACAGGGACATAATTCAGAGATCTGATGAATGCTGTACAACAAAGACATAAATGAGAGATCTGATGAATGCTGTACAACAAAGACACAACTGAAAGATCTGATGAATGCTGTACAACAGGGACATAATTCAGATATCTTATGAATGCTGTACAACATTTGTACAACAAAGACATAAATGAGAGATCTGATGAATGCTGTACAACAAAGACACAACTAAAAAATCTGATGAGTGCTGTACAACTGGGACATAATTCAGAGATCTGATGAATGCTGTACAACAAAGACATAAATGAGAGATCTGATGAATGCTGTAAAACAGGGACACAATTCAGAGATCTTTTTGTTTTGGTACATCTGTTTGAGCAGTTCCCTTATTTGTTCAAATGAATGTCATGTCCTATTATACTTTGATTCGCTCTTTACCTGTGTGCTGTGCAAACCAGTGCACTGAACTATTAGGGCAGATATTCTCCATCTTCAGCAGGAGTTCATTCTGTGGCTCAGTGAACCAGAAGAAGCCAGCAGCGGGTCTCCCACCCACAATCTCTTAGATTAGAAGGCAAGTTGCAACTGACCAGACTGTTCCTGCTCCCACTGTTGATTCTGATATGGAGTGATGATGTTTTCCTTCAGACCAATCTTGTCTCCTTGTATGTTTGATAGAGGGTAGGTGTAGCTGAGAAGAAAGCTATGCAAGTTCTTAGACTGTGGCTCTATTCCTGTTGCCATCACTCCCCTACACCCCCCCCCCCAAGCTGACGCAAGTTAAAAAACGGCGCTTGGCACTGTGTTGGAGAAACTGACCTCTGAATATGGAGCATATCTGTCTGCATGGCGAGGTACACTATATTTCACACAATATGTAACTGTTGGTGGACAAGGAGAAACAAGGATATTACATGCAACTCAGTTCCACGAAAAAAAAAAAAAAAAAAGAACTTGGCCATAGCCACTGGAGGTGAACAAAAACAAATGAAAACATGCAAAAATATATGAAAATTAAACAACTGAAAATAGCCTTTATAATGAAACATCACTCACTTTTCAACTCGCTCCCCACACCATGGGAAAGGGCATTTGGGATGATCACACGCAGAGTACATGTGAGTGAACAATGTCAGCAGCAAAGACTTGTGGGATTCACACAAGGATGACACTTCGTTCCTCTCATCATATAGCACTGCTAGGTCCTTCCTTATCTAAAGGAAAGGCAAAAGATGAACATGAGGTTAATATGTTGTAACATCACAAAACACTCTTTGATGGCATTTTCTGAGGCAAATAACTGTTATCACCTTCGTGTCATCTCAACAGAGTAGGCTGAAGAGAATGGATCTCTGTTTTGTTCATCTCTCACCTTGATACCTGGGCAAATGTCTCTTGTTCACCCTGTCAGTTTGTACATCCATCTGTAGATTGTGATCCTTGTGCTATTTTGCCCCCAAAATATTCCTTGTGCTATTTTGCCACCAAAATATTCCTTCCCGGCTCATATTCCATTTACAGGCATATCCCACTTTATTGCACTTTGTTTTATTGCATTGTTTTATTGCATTATACTTTATATTTCATTTACAGCCATACTACGCTTTATTGCACTTTTTTTAATTGCACTATACTTTATATTCCATTTATAGGCATACCCCGCTTTATTGCACTATGTTTTATTGCACTATATTTTATATTCCATTTACAGGCATACCTTGCTTTATTGCATTTTGTTTTATTGCACTATACTTTATATTCCATTTACAGGCATACCTTGCTTTATTGCACTTTGTTTTATTGTACGTTGCAGTTATTGCACTTTTTCAAAATAATTCATATTTATTACTTTCAGAATGTGCCTTCTACATTAGACAGTTTTTAGCGGTAACAAAACAATGAGCCAGTTGACTAACACCATTTTACTTACTGCATTTGCATTTTTTTGTGCCTCCATGTCACATTTTTCAATTATCTAAACATTTCAAACTTTTCCACTGTTAATGAAACTGTGTCTATTAATAACAAGACAATGTGCAGTAAGTTACGGCCTATTAATAACAAGACAATGTGCAGTAAGTTACGGCCTATTAATAACAAGACAATGTGCAGTAAGTTACGGCCTATTAATAACAAGACAATGTGCAGTAAGTTACGGCCTATTAATAACAAGTTACGGCCTATTAATAACAAGACAATGTGCAGTAAGTTACGGCCTATTAATAACAAGACAATGTGCAGTAAGTTATGGCCTATTAATAACAAGACAATGTGCAGTAAGTTATGGCCTATTAATAACAAGACAACGTGCAGTAAGTTATGGCCTATTAATAACAAGACAACGTGCAGTAAGTTACGACCTATTAATAACAAGACAACATGCAGTAAGTTACGGCCTATTAATAACAAGACAATGTGCAGTAAGTTATGGCCTATTAATAACAAGACAATGTGCAGTAAGTTATGGCCTATTAATAACAAGACAATGTGCAGTAAGTTATGGCCTATTAATAAACAAGACAACGTACAGTAAGTTGGAGTTCTACATCTCTGACTTTAAATCAAAAGGCAGCAATGGTTAAGCTTAGTGAAAAAGACATGCCAAACAATGCGATAAGCCAAAGGCTGGGCTGATTATTAACAATGCACATGGTCATTCAGTCAGTCAGTCGCAGTCAACATCAAGATGAGACTCTTCACTAGAAAGAAAAGATTATAATCTGCTGAAGGTTCAGATAGCACCAAAAAAAAAAATTCACTGTAATTAGTTATGAGTAAAATGTTAAATTAATTTTTAGAAAATTTTCATACAAACTAGAATGCAAAAAAACTACACAAAATAGTCAAATGTTCTTATTTTGCATCTGCCTCGAAAAGGGTTGTGATGTACCACTGTTTACAGTTAGGCTGTGATATCTGCAACTTTCTGCCCGATACATCCATCTTCAGCTGGCATATATATGAGACCAACTTTGCTGTCTTTTTCAGATCCCTACTCAATTAGACTTGTCATCTATTCCAGGAGACAACCGTGTCAAGGCACGGTAAGGTCTTGGTTGGCAAAAGTCATCTATGGGTCCCGGACAACCATCTCATTAAGCTTGAATACTGCATCATCACCAACCCAAAAACCCAAATGAAGCTGTAGATAAACTGGATTTAGAACATGTTTATGATTTTCTGATATTAGATTTATTGATTCATTTTGTACTACACTCGCAGGTACTGGCAAATTAATGTTTCTCCATTCTATATTACTGGCAAATTAATGTTTCTCCATTCTATATTACTGGTAAATTAATGTTTCTCCATTTTATATTACTGGCAAATTAATGCTTCTCCATTTTATATTACTGGCAAATTAATGTTTCTCCATTTTATATTACTGGCAAATTAATGCTTCTCCATTTTATATTACTGGCAAATTAATGCTTCTCCATTCTACATTACTGGCAATTAATAGTTCTCTATTCTACAATACTGGCAATTAATGCTTCTCCTTCTATAATCACGGAAAAAAGTAAGTGTGCAGTGGTGTCAAGTGCACCTATCATGTTGTCATGAGTGAAATGAAATCAAATTTGGCAGAAAGTTTTGTCCAAGTGTTGTCCACTTCTCCATGCTGCACAAAGTTGATCACGCTACTCATGGGGAGATAACCACAGTTCCAATGAAATCACATGTAGTGATCCATGACTGATTACTGACAACAGATAAAATGAGGGTAAGTATGTAATTCTGTTCTCAGAAATCTCTTCATGTAATCATTGAAGAAAGGAGTAGTGGAATTCCAACATAAACTTTTTTTTCATCATGCCAAGATTGAATGAACATCAGCCAGAAATAGCTGTTAGGATTGTTAATTGCCTGATCAACAGTAGCAGCAGTATCTCAACATTTTAATGTTCACAGAAACAGAATATCACGCTTTCAAAGTCGTTTTAACCAAAATGGTTCCGTTGCTGACTGCCATAGAAGCAGTAGACCACAAGTTACCACCTTTGCACAAGACCACTACATCCACTTTTGTAACAGGTTTCTCCAGGCAACATGGACTGCCACCAACATTCCAGGTTTAAGACATGTGTCTGGCAGGACAGTGCGGAAGAGACTCAAAGAGGTAAATCTCTTACCTCATAGGCCTGCAGTTAGACCAGTACTGACAGTTCGCCACAGACAAACCCGCATGGCCCTAGTGTACAGGCAAAGAGGAGAACGCTTTGCGAATAACTGTGTGCTAGAGGTGGATAGTAGGAGAGGAGGCAGTGTAATGGTTTGGGGAGGACTTTCCTATGCTTGCTGAACAAACCTAGTCTTCCTCAATGGCAACCTTTCAGGTTTATGATATGGGGACAAAATCATTACATGCCACATAATGCCTTTTCTGGATGCTAATGGACAAGGCATGATAGGGGGTAACCCTTTCATGCCTTAGAGGCACATAGGGATATGGTGTTAGTGCCCATATTTTCCTTGACCCGTCAGCACACTAGAGGGTGATATGGTCAGTATCACGCCTGGCTGCCTTTCCTTCCCCAACTCCATAAGAAGTCGGGTACCCATTTCTACAGCTGGGTGACTGGGGTGCCGCCGGCCGGATTCGAACCCCCGACCTTCGCCATGAGAGACCAGTGCACTAACCACTTCGCCACTCAGACACCCAAGGCATGATACTGCAGCAGAATAATGCTTGTCCACATGTCGCACGTGTGCACTTTCAACAGCATCAGATTACTGTCTTGTCATGGCCAGCAGTTTCACCGGACTTGTCACCTATCGAGCACATTTGGGATGAACTGGACCGCAGGATGCGAAGACGACACAATCATCCTGGAAACTGCCAAGAATTAGCCCAAGCATTGCAAGAAGAATGGAATAATATGTCTCAACAATTGATATGTGTCACTGGTTCAATGAGAAGGTGGTGTCATGCAGTGATAACTGCTCGAGGAGGATGCACACACTGAAACCCTGATTTTCTTTTCTTGGGGTGGCGAGCCACATTAGGTGAGTTTTTTTTCCACTTTTTTGTGACATGTGACTGGCTTGAAAGTTATCATTTTATCTTTTATTGGACAATCAAACATAATGTGTGGCAAATTTTATTTCAATCATCACCTGAGCACATTCATGATGCTTTTTTAAAGCATTGCACATTTACTATTTTTCCGTGAGTATACATTAATCTCAAATCAGATCTGTTGTCTTCATTTTGTGCAAAACTTGCTCCAAAAATGCAGGTATTTCTTTCTTAGTCTGCTTTTCCTTCATTTTCCCTTGACTTTTCCTGTTCTGCTCTGTGCTATTTCTTCTATCTTTTCATTACCAAAAACAGATAAGAGTTACTTCTGCTTGTGAAGGCATAAAAGGAAAGGAATAAACAGAAACCAAAATTACCTGCATGCAATCCTCAACATCACAGTCTGGGTCATTACATCTTACACTTCTTTGCAGCTTGAGCCAGAGTTCTTTGTCAAAATGGCTTTCTGCACTAGACGCCATAACCGAAGATAAGTCTGACTGCAAATATTCAGTATTGAAATCAAGATGGTGAGCAGAAGTACTTGGCAAGAAAATAAGCTCTTGGCAAAAGGACACTTTGGTTTTCTTTTTCTAAAACTTCACAAGCCCTTTTTGTTGGACCAAAATGGAATATATCAACCTTGTTTATGTGTTTCCGCACATGAATGAGAGTCATTATGTTAGGATATCCTGAAATATTGCACTTTGCATTTTGTTATGGCTAACAGAACAACCAGGTTATGGATGTTATGCAAACGACAAGGCTAAATCTGCAGTAAAATGCCAGAGGACTGTGAATTTAAGGGAAAAAAACAGTCATAAAGAATAGAGATGTGAAGTTGTGAGGAGTGGGGAGAATGGATTTTAGGTGGAACTATAGCCAGATGAGGGAGAAAGGATTTTAGGTGGAACTATAGCCAGATGAGGGAAAAAGGATTTTAGGTGGAACTATAGCCAGATGAGGGAGAAGGGATTTTAGGTGGAACTATAGCCAGATGAGGGAGAAGGGATTTTAGGTGGAACTATAGCCAGAAGAGGGAGAATGGATTTTAGGTGGAACTATAGCCAGATGATGGAGAAAGGATTTTAGGTGGAACTATAGCCAGATGAGGGAGAAAGGATTTTAGGTGGAACTATAGCCAGATGAGAGAGAAGGGATTTTAGGTGGAACTATAGCCAGAAGAGGGAGAAGGGATTTTAGGTGGAACTATAGCCAGAAGAGGGAGAATGGATTTTAGGTGGAACTATAGCCAGATGATGGAGAAAGGATTTTAGGTGGAACTATAGCCAGATGAGGGAGAAGGGATTTTAGGTGGAACTATAGCCAGAAGAGGGAGAAGGGATTTTAGGTGGAACTATAGCCAGAAGAGGGAGAATGGATTTTAGGTGGAACTATAGCCAGAAGAGGGAGAATGGATTTTAGGTGGAACTACAGCCAGAAGAGGGAGAATGGATTTTAGGTGGAACTACAGTCAGAAGAGGGAGAATGGATTTTAGGTGGAACTACAGTCAGAAGAGGGAGAATGGATTTTAGGTGGAACTACAGTCAGAAGAGGGAGAATGGATTTTAGGTGGAACTACAGTCAGAAGAGGGAGAATGGATTTTAGGTGGAACTACAGTCAGAAGAGGGAGAATGGATTTTAGGTGGAACTACAGTCAGAAGAGGGAGAATGGATTTTAGGTGGAACTACAGTCAGAGGAGGGAGAATGGATTTTAGGTGAAACTACAGTCAGAAGAGGGAGAATGGATTTTAGGTGGAACTACAGTCAGAAGAGGGAGAATGGATTTTAGGTGGAACTACAGTCAGAAGAGGGAGAATGGATTTTAGGTGGAACTACAGTCAGAAGAGGGAGAATGGATTTTAGGTGGAACTACAGTCAGAAGAGGGAGAATGGATTTTAGGTGGAACTACAGTCAGAAGAGGGAGAATGGATTTTAGGTGGAACTACAGTCAGAAGAGAGTGAATGGATTTTAGGTGGAAATACAGTCAGAATAGGGAGAATGGATTTTAGGTAGAACTATAGCCAGAATAGGGAGAATGGATTTTAGGTAGAACTATAGCCAGAAGAGGGAGAAGGGATTTTAGATGGAGATAAAGCTGGAAGAGGAAGAAGGAATTTTTGGTGGAGTCATAGGCAGAAGAGTATTAAAGAGAGAAGACTTAAATATTTTGGACATGTGAAACGTCATGATAATCTAGAGAAGACCGTCTTGGAAGGGTACATAATGGGAAAAAGAAAAAGAGGAAGACCAAGGCTAAGACAGCCGCAAGACATCGTTGATGATCTGCAAATGGATGCATCAGCAGCAGGCCATCTTGCTCACAATTGAGAGGCCTACAGGAGTGCTGTTTGGGAGGCAAATTTCCACAAGGGACATGCAAATGAATGAATGAATGAATATAGCCAGAAGGAGGAGAATGAGTTTTTGGTGGAGTTATAGCCAGAAGAGGGAGAAGGAATTGTTGGTGGAGTTACAGCCAAAAGAGGGAGAAGGAATTTTTGGTGGAGTTACAGCCAAAAGAGGGAGAAGGAATTTTTGGTGGAGTTATAGCCAGAAGAGGGAGAAGGAATTTTTGGTGGAGTTATAGCCAGAAGAAGGAGAATGAATTTTTGGTGGAGTTATAGCCAGAAGAGGGAGAAGGGATTTTAGATGGAGTTATAGCCAGAAGAAGGAGAATGAATTTTTGGTGGAGTTATAGCCAGAAGAGGGAGAAGGAATTTTTGGTGGAGTTATAGCCAGAAGAAGGAGAATGAATTTTTGGTGGAGTTATAGCCAGAAGAGGGAGAAGGGATTTTAGGTGGAGTTACAGCCAGAAGAGGAAGAAGGAATTTTTGGTGGAGCTAGAGTTGGAAAGGGGAGAAAGATTTTAGGTGGAACCAGTCAGAACTGTTAGATATATACTGTTAATGAAGAAGTTGATGTCAGGGTTGGACAGCAGAAAAGTAGAAAAGCCAGAATCTGAAGCAACTGTGAATGGAGTCAGAAGAACTGAAACATTTATGAAGTGGTCAGAGCTAAGGTCATGCAGCAAAAAAAAAATACAAGAACTGGAGTCGGACTCAAAGGTTTCACATCCTGACTCCATAGCCTTGATGATGACAACTTTTATCCTCAAAGCAGGCAACATGTACCCTATCTCTGACAGAACAGGTGAAAAAAAAAAAGAAAGGGTAAAGCCAAATGCACCTAAGCAAGATGAAAGACACCAGGGCTCCAGAAAGAGACTGCGGGTAATCTCATCAGGTTCCTGTTTTTGTACTTCTACAATGCAAAGATCTTTCATTTGCATTTTTTTCTTTAAAAAATTGATAAGCAGCTTATACATCTTCATGAAAGACAAGGCTGAACTTGGAGTAAACTGTCAGAAATGCATTTTATTCTGTTCTTGTTTCATTCTGTAGCTATGAAACTGAAGCTCTTAATAGCTATTGTGAAGATCAAACATAAGCATCATATCAGCAGGTTTCTTTAAACCCCACAGACGACTTCTCAACATGTTCCACCACCAGGATGACTACCTAAACCTCTACCCAGTAGGTCAGCCGGTGTTAATAAGAAGAAAACCCACAAACAGGCCAAAATCTTGACCAGCTGTGGCTCATAGCTCTATTATCTTGGCCACATCACCTTTGCTCTCTGTCTTACACTTCAGCATTTTGGACTAACAGAAGCAGACTGCCCGTTAAGCAAATGTCTATGGAAGCCCCTTCCATGCCAGTGAGGCACATTGTGGGTGTGGAACTGGTGCTTATAGTTTCCTTGACCTAATGATGCACCAGCTTTTTCTTTTCTCTCCAGTTCCAAGAGTGGCCAAGTATCTACTTCTACAGTCGGGTTTACTGGGATGTCTCTAGCCAGAATCAAACTACTGCTCACAGCTAAGTGGGACATGCGCACTAATCACTTCGATATTCAGGTGCCCCAAGATTTATATAAGAGAGATATATAACTATATATAACTATGTTACTGGCAACATAAACGTTATTTTTTTTTTAGCACTCACAAAGTGTCACTTACAAATACATTTATACACATATACACAAGTACATAATACATACATAAATACAGTCATGGGGGAGGGAGGAGGAATCAAACAATAAGTACACTTCACTATTATAACATGTTACAAGATGAAAATCCCTGACCTCTCGAAGATGGGATGTGTTGGCTGTGGCGCAGTACCCGGGTAAAACAGTACACACACGCATGTACAAGGTTAAGAGTGGTCATGGGCATAAGATGAATAGACACATTTACCAACACTTTGGAATACTACCAGAATGCAAATTAGCACAGTAACCGGGTGGAAATCAATCATAAAATATGAATCACAACATTAAATAAAGAATCATACTGTAATAACTTTTCAATGACACACCAACTGTACATACAACATATACGATATATATATATCCACATGCATACAAATGAGGTACAGTACTATAACTCAGATATGTACAGTGTAACATTACATGACAGGCAGTGCCACAACAATTGGTAGGCATAATGTGTTTGGCCACAGCAGTCAGGTTTGGACATTTTTCCAATTCTTCCTGCGGGACTTGGCTGTAAGTATGAATGGCCATAACTCACTTCGCCAAAAGCTGGGATACATATATATATATATATATATATATATGTGAAGAAAACAACAGAGCTGAATATCTTATATGAGTAAGGTATCATACATTCTCATATATATACCGGACATTGTAGTGTACTCCATAGAAAAACAGGAATTAATAATGATCGCGCTTACGGTTCCGTACGAAACAAGAATAGAGGAGCAGCATCTATTCACATGTGAGAAGTACAATGATCTGGTCAAGCAACTGAGGCAGGGGGCAGGAATCAGGGCAAAAGTGATAGCTGTAGAAGTGGGAGCAAGAGGATTCGTAGCAACATCAGCATATGACCTATGTAAGCAACTGGGCATAAAGGGACAAGCAAGAGCAAGGGCACTGAAAAGCCTTTCAGAAACAGCAGAAAAGGCCTCATGCTGGCTGTGGAGTATGCGAAACAAGCATGGAGAACATAAATAATTTCATTTGTCACAACCAATACCAATCCTCCGTAGCTAAATCACTAAAGACACACTTCAAAGTGCAGTGTCAACTGGAAAGATCGTGGGTTCAATCTCAGAAAAAGCAACAACTCTCAAGACCTCTGGGAGTTATGACCCAGAGGGGCCCACCCCCCTTAGAGTGTCAGGAGTTTAGTAGGGCCGAAACACTTGTCTGAGGGCGGGTACTTCCTCTGATGATCTGAAGGAGTTGCGTTGTTATTCCGCTCTCTACAGTAGAGGGTTTCCTGCATACATATATATCTATGTATACGCCCATGAATGACATATTTAAACTTGTACGTACAAACAGAGAGGAAAATAACCAATTACCATGCTTGAGGAGGACAGCAGCTCATCAAATTTTGGCATGCCATTTGTGGGAACTGAATGTGCTTGATCTTCTGTTTCTGTGAGATTCAGAGTTGTGTTTCCCTGATTATGAATCTTCAACAGAGAATCAAGATGGTACCGACTTTCTCCAGAACTTTCTGATGCTGCAGGAAATACATTTGATAAAATGAAAAAATTTTGTTTACAATGGCATCCCACACTTTTTAAAAAAATAATTCTGAGACAACGCTGTCAAAACACTGTCTAAAATGAAAAATAATACTTTTGTAAGATCTTCCTTTAGCTATAAGCTAAAGACATTTAGTTTATGGTACCTAGTCAGTTAACAGTTGATGTGTATATAAGGATGAAAAGTGAGCATCTGCAGTACATATGATCATAAGGTAGATGGGTGGGTAGAGGTTGGGTAACTGACAGTTTTAATATTATGTACAAGGGTCATACCAAAAGTCGTGAGCAAAAATTTTTTTTAAATCAGAAGTTATAGATAGAGAAAATATAAATGTATCACCTAAACTGTATCCTTTTCTTCACTTTTCAACATAATCTCCATTTCTCTGCACACATTTTTCCAATCGCTCTGCAAGTTTGAAAATACCCTCCAGATAGAACACCATTTCAGAGACCGACGGCACAGACGTGCTACTTTCTGGACATTCTCCCCTGTGGGACCCACAGGCACAAACTTTTCTATAGCCTACAGTTTCAATCATTTCCTGTACTGCATTGTGTGCTATTCCAAGATTTACAGCGATTTCAGATACTGTGACATGTCTGTCTTCTTTAATGATGTCGTCAACCCTTTCCACGTTGTGTTCAGTGGAGGCAGTTCGAGGGCGACCACTGCGAGGCGTATCTTGGATGCTCGTGTTTCCATCTTTGAAATGTTTCACCCAACTCCTAACACTGCTAACACCAATACACACATCTCCGTAAGCAAGTTGAAGTCTTTGGTGAATTTCAGCAGCGGGGATTTTCCTCTTTAACGAGGAACTCAATAACAGCACATTGATGAAAAGAAACTTCAGCACCTACCATTTTGGTTATGCTCCACGTGGTCACATGAAACATGATGGTAATGTCATATGATCTCTACATGAAGTGCAAAGGATGCAAGTTAAGGTGATACATTTATATTTTCTCAATCTATAAATTTTGATTTTTAAAAGATTTTTGCTCACGACTTTCAATTTGACCCTCAAACATATATACATGTTTTTTTTTTTTCCTACCCATTTGGTGGGAGGTTTCATCTAGCATCTCACTTGCACAGGGCATGATGGGTACTTGTGCCAGTCATGTAACATTTTCAAAGGGTTAACTGCAAAATATAACATTCTAATATAAAATATAGTATCTTCAAAGGGCTAATTATGATCATTAATAATTTATTTGAACAAGTAATAGGTTACATTAAGAAGTTAATTATTAAATATAACAATCTTGCATGATTATCTGGAAATAATAAGTACATTACCAGTGCCAGATTGCAGTAGCAAAAACTTGGCTATAGAAACTGGCGACGGCTCTGCAGACCACTTTTCTTCAACACTGGATGAAACAAAACAGCTCCCGCCACTGGAAGAGCTGATCTGGGATGGGTTGCTGGGGCTGCCTGTGAAGAGATGTTGGTGCTGGGGAGACAGATGCCACATGTGATGTGGTGAATCAGCATAAGCTTGGCTGTTCCTGCTGCTGACAGCATAAGACGGTGGATATTGTTGAGACTGGCTTGATAAGGTCAAGCTACTGTTAAATATCTGCTGAAAATTGTGTTGGTGCTCATAAACATTATTTTCAGCTGCCTGATAATCTCCCTTGTGTATGGTGGTCTGAGACTGTTTCTGAACTTTGGGTGAACTTCTATTCATTTGATAATAAGGGTTATGTGCTCCTTGATGCTCTAATGAGCTAATATTACAAGGCTTTGAGAATGCTGCTGGTGTATTCATTACTTCCCCAGACAAAAGATTCATGCCTGGTTTTATTTTATCACCTGGTGCAAACTGAAAATTATTCATGATGGATCTGTCACTTCTGCTCTCATTCATGCTAAAAGGTTTTGCATGCTCTGATTCTGTACATAGTTCAACAGTTCGGCTCACCTGATCATTCAATGCGGGGTGTTTAGTGATGTCCCTTGACGTGACATTTTCAGAATTCTTTGTTCCTGTATCATTCTGGGTATCACTTACTGTGCTTTGTGCTGTTGCAGTGACATCTCTGGAAAATGATTCTTGTGACAGCTGTGAAGATTTAGAAGCAGAGTTTCCCCGAGAACTCTCTGCAGATCCAGTACCATATCCACTACTGCTGAAGCGATTGCGAGCCTTCTGACCTTTCTCAGACAGACTAGGTTTCTCACTAGAGACATCTGTCCTATAACTTTGTGGTAGGCTTGATTTTATGACTGTTGTTGCAGAAGGGATAAAACCATACAACTGTTGTTCCTCAAACACTTCACTCTCTTGTGCAAAAAAAGAATCTTGATTGTAACAAAAAATAGGTTCGTGCTGCATAGGAATACATCTAAATAAATTATCATTGTGTGAACAGCCGTCGGTTTTTTCGTTGGAGGTAAACTGACTAAGAGCAGGAAGCCTAGCCCCTCTGTGTGGTTTTGGGCTGGGACTTCTGCTATGACTACTGCTGACAGAGCTACTGAACGAACTAGTAGACCCATGGGCAATATCTAAAGGTAGTTTAAAGACACCTTTGTTAGAGGGCACAGGTGTCTCTAGAGACTTCTCATCTGAAGAGGAGCTTGATCGCACAATGTCTGGATCTCTGCAGCCATCTCCAGCATTCTGAGACTGAGATGATGTACTCTCACTTACAACATCAGGAAAACTGCCTCCAGTGTGGTATCCACTTCCAGGCTCAGCAGCTTTTCTCCAAGGAATTTTTTCTGTCTCAGCACCGTCAAGGCAAAAACTTGCATCATGAGATAGCACTTTCCTTTTTGGGTTGTTGCAAGCTGTAGATCGCTCCATTTCACTCATTTGATATTCTGAATTTTTCTTATCACTTTTGTTCATGTTTTCAATATAAACTCTTTATACAGGCAAACAATATCTGAGACTTAGGATTATTTTTGTGTAGTTACATCATACATGCTGAAGTTCATCAACAGAGATTATCTGAAACAGAAATTTAACATATATTCAGCATGTTAGGTGTTATTATCATCAGTTACAATTAGTAACATTAAAAGGTAAAGGTAATCCTGTCATGCCTTTGAAGCACATAAGGATATGGTGCTGGTGCCCATATTTTCCTTGACCTGTCAGCACACTAGAGGTTGATATGGTCAGCATCACACCTGGCTGTCTTTACTTCTCCAACTTCAGAAGAATGTGAGTACCCATTTCTACAGCTGGGTAACTGGGACGCCTCCAGCCAGATTCAAACCTCTCACCTTCACCATGATAGACCAGTGCACTAACCACTTCACCACTCAGACAACCAATTAGTAACATTAACATGTTTAAAATAATAATGGAGTGACAGAAATACATCTCACAGTCAATAAAAGTTATATTTTTCCTAAATGCTTGTCTTCTTTTTCATTCATATTTATAGAACACGTCCTTTTTCATCTTGATTAACTGGACTAAGTAGCAGATGAATAGATACCTATCGTGGCAGATATTATTAACAATGTCATGAGTACTGAAAGGACAGAAAATGTAACATGGTGATATAACATATCTATTTTGAATGAAAGAGTGAAATGTGGCAATTCTCACAATAATTAGTGTATGAGGATATAACTATACACAGAGCCACTGCAATAAAACTGTGATACCAAAATGTATAAAGCAGGAAAAAAAACTACATCTTACATCCTTCCTGTGCCATTAAACGTCATATAGGGCTCGCATAGTTGTTTGCCAGGTTTTCCTGTTTTCATCGAGTTTTTCAACTTCATCAAAGGATGTTATGCCTACTAAACTGTGTCCTTTTTAGAGTTTCACATGGTCAGTCTCTTTTTCTTCACCCTGTTGTGCTCAACTTGATAGCTTGTTTTGGGATTCTCTGATTGTTTCTTCTCCTCACATGGCCTACATATGTCAATCTTCTTTTTCTGATCATGACTGGTTGTTGTTTGCTCATCTGTCTTATCTCTGCGTTGTTATAAAATTCATTCCACTTTATACCAAGTATTTTCCTGAGGCATTTGTTTTCAAAAGAGTCTAATTTCTTGTCTATTTTTAGTTGATTTCCAGCTTTCACATGCATAAATGAGGGTGGATATCACATTTGAATTGAACAGTCTTAACTTGGTTTTTGTGCTTATAACTTTTGAATTCCATATGTTCGCAAGATTTTTGAAGGACAATGCTACGTTTGCAGTTCTAATTCTAACTTCCTTCCTGATGTCACCATCCTGGTCTATGTAGCTGCCAAGGTATGCAAATTGGTTTACTTCATCAACAGCCGATCCTTCTACATATATTTGCATTTGTATAAAATGCAAACAATAAAATGCACTTCTATATTGTCTAATGTGGTTTATTAAAAGAATGTTGCGAATTCCCTGGACAGCAAAAATAACTAATGGAGAATGTTTGAGAAGAGGAGATAGAAAAAAAAATATTGTAAAAAAAAATAAGAGAGAGACAATGTACTTTCATAGGACATGCAATGAGAAGAGGGGGCATTGAAAATATAACAACAGGAAAAACAGAGGAAAGAAGAGCCAGGGGAAGACCAAGAGAAATAACACTGGAACTAGTACTCGGTAATAAAGCTGTTCTTACACCCCCCCCCCCCCCCAGTTTATAAATTGTGGTAATTCTCAGTGCCAATGTTATGATGTGGGTAAAATAGGAGTTGCAAATCACCATAGAACTTGTGTCATCAACTTCCGGTATACTGAGGAAAGTGACGCACCTGTAGTTTTGTCTGTAGTGAAATGATGATGAGCCTAACCAAATACCAAATAGCCACGAAAGGGGTTGCCCAACAAGATGATGCCGCCATTGACGGTGTTAGCTCCATAACATTTTCACTAGTTTGCATAGATGAAAATGGCTTATAATATATGTATTTAATAAGCAGTTAATGGCATAAAGTGCGCCTACCTGAAGTTATCAATCACCTATCAATGTAATATTGCCTTATATGCAAGAAATAATGACAGATCATCAATTTAAGATTCCCATGCCTCCTCACTTTCGATCCATTACGGCTTTCCGGGGATTTCACTTGAAGCCAAGTAATTCTTAGAAGAGGAAACGGTGAATATCCAGTTTGTTGCTCTCTATATATATTTCAGAATACCATAATTGCTGTCGTGGTATTCAGCCCGAATATTTAACATCATATATTATCATTCTTGTCTCTGGTTACTGTATGTACTACTGTAACTGTATGCGGGGGGATTCCATAATCAACGTATATAATCTTTTGTCGTCGGTCAGGGGTTGAAGACGGCCGATAAGATGATCAGCGACTCATAGCTGATATGCTAGCGTCAGGGTTAGCGACCCATAGCTGACCAAGACCCTGTCCCACCTCTCCGTGGTACCCCCAGTAACAGGCCAAGCCTAGCTAACGGAGTAGGGATCGCCATAGACCCCATGGTGGTGGAGTCTGCTAAAGAAGCATTACACACCCCCTGCATTTTAGCTGTACTCCGGGACTGAAAAAGTAGCCGCTATAACCCGCTCCTACGCCGATACAATGCTGTGTCTCAACATCTCTACAGCATCGGCTGCAAAGAACAACAGCTGACAGTTACAGGGAGTTCGTACAAGTACAAGTTGTCGTCGGTCACTACATTTGTGCTTGTATCTCCTTGGAGCTGTGAGGGGGGGGGGGTGTCTGCTTTGTAGTCGATCTAATGAAGATGTTGAAACACAAGCCGTGATATTGGATGGGAGTGAGTTACGGCGTCTATTTTTGCAGACACGGAGTGAAGCCAAAAAGGAGGGTAGGGTGCAATTCTTCTTTAACAGACTGCACTGCCATGTGGACCGTAGCGATCCTTGCCTCCTTAGCCAGACTGAGCCTGTTATTGACGGCACCAACTGTGAGGTAGGACAAGGTCTTGGTTGGCTACGCTTCGCTAACCCTGACGCCAGCAATCAACAATGGCTACTATCTGATGCTTCCCACTCTTCAGGCCACTATTATAATATGCATTAATTCTGTATTGACACAATAGGATGGATATGTCACAGGTCACACTGCTGTGAAGACTGGCGTACCAAAGTTGGACCAGACAAAATATCATTCATAAGACATTGCCGACTACAAGCTAATCAAAATAAAGTGAAGACCGCCCAAATCTCACCCTGTACATTAAAAAAACGGTCCCCAGATTTAAGAGCGAGTCCTGCGTTATAATGACTTTAGAATTAGAATTCAAATCTGAGCACTGAAAACGTATATGGATGGGGAAAAAAATACTGTAGTACACTTCTGCACCCAAAGAAGAATGTAAATTATACAGAGGACTTGTCTCTTTGTCTAAATGACTGAGTATAAGGAAGGAAGGAAGGAAGGAGAGTAACAATCTGCACTGGACCTGAAACATACGTCTGGATATAAGATCAAATGATAAATTTAAATATTGGACTAAACATCACTTATGATGTGTGAAATAATTGTTTTCCTAGCCAAATATTTATACATAGATTTTTTGGTCATTATTCGCCAGCTTCAAATTCGACTTATTTTTGCACGAATATGCAGCCTTTTCTGAATATATTGGCAGCCACGTATACAGTTTCTTTGGACCTCACATTACTTATAGATGTTCTTTTTTTCAGGGGCAGCCCCATCCCCACCCCACACAAAGTACCCAGATTCTTGTTTTAACGACTAGGCTCGTTTAATTCTAGATCTTACTTCATTATTAATTAAGTTACTTTAGCTTTTATACTCATATTCACTATACTGACTCTTTTTTTTAAATATGGGCAGTGATCGAATTGTTTAGGCTCTGATTTATGAAGGGTGTCTGAGTGGCGAAGTGGTTAGTGCACCGGTCTCTCATGACGAAAGTCGGGTGTTCGAATTCGGCCGGCGGCACCCCAGTCACCCAGCTGTAGAAATGGGTACCCGACTTCTTCTGGAGTTGGGGAAGGAAAAGGCAGCCAGGCGTGATACTGACCATATCACCCTCTAGTGTGCTGACAGGTCAAGGAAAATATGGGCACTAACACCATATCCCTATGTGCCTCTAAGGCATGACAGGGTTACCTTTACTTTACTTTACTGATTTATGAAGGCCCCTTAAAAAAAGTTAGATCATATGTGATTCTCCAACATACAAAGGCAAGTCAAAAAGTAACAGCAATATGAGGATTTGAGATCAATATCAAGAAGACCAAAGTAATGGTGTTCAGCAGGAAGTACTAGAAGCCACAGATGATATAACCGTAAACAAAGAGAAACTGGAACACGTGACAAACTACTTCTACCTGGGACTTACACTAACTGAAGATGGGAGATGTGAGATGAAGATAAAAAAAGAATAGGAATGACAAAAAAATACATTCAACAACATGAAGACAGTGCTGTTAGCCAGGAATCTGCCCATACAAACAAAATTAAGATTTGTAAAATGTTATATCTACTCTGTTTTACTGTATGAAGCAGAAACCTGGACTCTTTCAAAAACGATGGAGAGAAAGATGAATGCAGCAGAAATGTGGCTCTATAGAAAACTAGATCATATAACATGAAGAATGAAAAGAACAAATGCACAAGCTTTAGAGCAGCTCCAAGTGCAATGTGAACTTCTCAAAGAAATAAAGATAATGAAGAAAACGAAATATTTTATCCATATCAAAAGACATAACAATATACTGAAGACCATACTAGAAGGAAAGGTGAAAGGAAAAGGAGGATGAGAGAGATGTAGATGAGAAGATAACATACGAGGATGGACATTATACAGCCTGGCTGAGTGGCACCAACAAGGCGAGGGAACGAGGAAACTGCAGATTCATTACCGCCAACATGCGTTCTGGATGATGATGATGATGATGATGATGATGATGAAAGGAGGTAATCGAAATATTTTATAAAAAATGTATACAGTCACTGAAATATTTTATAAAAGTGTATACAGTCACCGAAATATTTTATAAAAGTGTATACAGTCACTGAAATATTTTATAAAAGTGTATACAGTCACCGAAATATCCCCGAAATATTGCGTTACTTCCATATATGGACATTTCTTTTACCCGCCCAGAATTATTCTTCGAATGCTTCTTGACTTTCTAGTCGGTGGTTTCATTTTACCAAACACCGGTCACGAGCTCGCGGTGTCTATCGTGAAGGTATTATCTAGTTGCCACTAGTTACGTAACGTGTGGGCAGAGTTGTTGCACGATATTTTGAAGTTCTCACATGACAGAACGTTGAATCCATATTACGCATCCAATAAATAGTCCATATAAGTAGGATAATAAGAGAAGCCACCTTTTTTTTTAATGCTCCCACAGCATATTATACATGTCCCAGCCATTTAACACATAACAAGAATGGTTGGCAGCCGTATTCCCAAGCAGGTTTTCAAGTATCAAGCTGGGCTGCAAAATATGTCAGAATCGCACTTGATAACGAACCTGTAATATTCTTTAAAGTCTCGACTGATCTGTTTCCGAATTCACAAGAGATCAGGAGCCTTATTATTTAAACGTGTATCAGTGTGTTTTGTCAACACATAGAAATGGTTTTCGCGAAGTATGAGTGCAGATCATTGTTTTCAAATGTCACTGTCTGCTTTCGCTTACAGAACGTTTGTTACATCTTCTCAGAGGGCTGGATTAGAGATTCATAGGGCCGAATCGATAGCACGGCACTCTTAGCATGAAGATATTAGTCCCCTTGCTGTCGTCTCCTCCATTCGACCCAGTTGTGAAAATAGGTACTCGACATGCTGTATACAGGAAAATTATCTCCAGATACGGAGAATGTATGTCTGTACGTCCATGCTCTCTGGATTTCATGAACTTACAGTACCGTTTATGTAATAATTTCTTGTAGAACTATTAAATTATTGCAGAGTGTAATGATATGAGAATCATTCGTTGTTTTCATTTATCCAATAGACTCCTTCGGCTTGTACTTTGGTGCTCTAGCAGTGATTCGATAATGACTTGTCCTTACATCTAAGACCCGCTACCCCGTGTCTCCGTTCTGCTAAACTGTATTAGCTAGTATCAAAAGAAAACGGAGCATATATAGGAGATGAAGTTTTACAATACAAAAAAATAAGTATATGTAAAAACATTGACTAGTCCGCGAGTTTTCCCATATATTTTTCAGTTGTTGCATCCTTAAAGTTGAGATTACTTTTTAAATTTCATTTTATTTGCTTCTCGCCCTGACACTTTCATATACTATGGTTAATTATTCTTGATGGTAATTTTGTAAAATGGCTCATGATTATGCGATATTAGTCACTTTCTATCATTCCAGCTTTCGTTGAAATTGCAATGAAAATTGATTTGGACGGATCATGATAGCATGTCCTGTATCATAAGTCATATTTAGGAGGCTTGTTACTTCTTTTATGCCGATATCATCAAGTGTCATATAATGTCTCTTGTGATATTATCTGGCACTGACAAAAGCAGTTTTTAATGACACGAACGCGATACTAACAAATAAGATGTCACTAGAAGTGAGGAAAAGAATATTACAGTACTATATACAACCAGTATTGCTATATTGTCGTGAAACTTGGACAGTTAACAAAACTATGACAAAGAAATTGAAAGCAAGGGAGAAAGATGTATCACTTCTGGATAGACAGAAAAACAAACGAAGAGATCCTCGAAGAAGTCAGAACAGCAAAAACTAGTTAAAGTGACAAGAAAAGGAGACTAAAAATTTTCTTGGACATGTAGTGAGAAGACAGAAGTTTGATAATTTAGTCTTATATCTTATATCCTTCCCGTGCCGTTAGACGTCACAAAGGGCTTTCAAGATAGTTCGCAAAATTTTCCTGTTTTCAGCGAACTTTTAAACCTCATAAGGGATTTTATGCCTACTAATTTGACCTCTCTTAAAAATGTCCTCTTTAGAGTTTCACGTTGTCGACTTCTTTTTCTTCGTCGTGTTGTGTTCCACTTAATAGCTTATTTTGGGATTCTCTGATTATTTCTTCTCATCACGTGACCGACATATGTCCATCTCCTTTTCCTGATCACCCATGAGATTGGTTGTTGTTCACTCATTTGCCTTATCTCTGCGTTGTTATTGAATTCCTTCCACTTTACGCTGAGTATTTTCCTTAGACATATGTTTTCAAAAGAGTCCAATTTGTTGTCTATTTCTTGTTTTCCATTTTCGCATGCATAAACGAAGGTGGATATTACATTGCATGAAATTGAAACAGCAGTGAATTTAATGGTTAACAACAAAGCTGCAGGTGAAGATGAAATCACACCTGAAATGTTAAAAGCTATCAATAGTGACAACGTTACACAACTACAAAGAATGTAAGATCTGGAAAGAATAAAAGGTCATTTCTCAATGGAAAATGGAATCATTGTTAAAATACCAAAAAAGGCAACCTTAGCGACTGTAACAAATGGAGAGGAGTAACCTTAGTATCAGTTGTGTCAAAAGAATTTTGCAAGGTCATTTTGAATAGACTCAAAGATATAGTGGATACTGCAATGAGAGAAGAACAGGCAGGATTTCGAAAAGGGAGAAACTGTCTCGACCAGATCTTTACTCTAAGAATAATACTTGAAGAACATAATGAAAAGCAGAAACCATTAATACTGAATTTCATAGACTTTAAAAAGGCATTTGACAACACACACACAGAGATTCATTGCGGAGACTTTTAAGTCTATATGGAATACTATCTAAAATTGTCAGCATCATTAAAGACCTCTACAATGGATATGTTTGTGCAGTCAAAACAGAAGAAGGGATGAGTGAATGGTTCCAGATTGAAACAGGAGTGAAAAAAAGATGTATACTATCTCCTTTGCTTTTTGGAATTGCAATAGAGTTCATAATGAAAAAATGCTGCACAGGTAATACAGGTATTGATTGGGTACATAGGAGCCAACTAGAAGATATTGATTTTGATGATGACATAACTATTTTCAGTAACAATGTGAATTCCATGCAAGGAAAAAAAAACATATATGCCGTCTTCACTGGCCAGCAAAATAGGACTTGAAATGAGCAAGGACAAAAGAAAAATAATGAAACTTCCCAGTAACTAAAAGGGAAAAATACACGTAGAAGGGACTGATGTCAAAGAAGTCAATCAATTTGCATACCTTGGCACCTACATAGACCAGGATGGTGACACCAGAAAGGAAGTTAAAATCAGAATTGCAAAAGCAGCATCGATCTTCAAAAATCTTGAGAACATATGGCAGTCAAAAGTTATAAGCACAAAAACCATTTTAAGACAATTCAATTCATATGTAGTTTCCACCCTCATTTATGCATGTGAAAGCTGGAAAACAGCTAAAGAAATAGACAATAAGCTGAAAAGCTCGCCGAAAACAGGAAAAATTGGTGAACTACCTTGCAAGCAGAATGTGAGGTCTAACGGCACGGGAAGGATATAAGATATTACATTTGAATGTAGTAATGACTGAAAAATTGAAGGGGAAAAAAGGAAAGAAAGGGCAATAGAAAAATATCTCAGTGGAGTGACCAAGTAGCAAAGAAAAAGAAAAGATTTGATTTGATTGGAAACACCAAGACTGCACAAGATGGAGAAGTATGATCGCCAACGCTATCCGGCTCGTCGGTTAGTAATGGATAAGAACAAGACAGTAAAATTATTTTGATCAAGCCAAGAGGCAAAATAATAAGATGAAAAAAAAAGTGAGAGTAAAAGATGAAAGGGGGAAACAGCAACATAAATGGGCGAGTAACATCGGGGGATGTACATGAATCATATTAGCTCTATGAGAACAAGCGACAGAACAGATCATTTCAATTGCAGACAACCTATGGGGATATAGTAAACGTTGGATGAGAAAACTGTTCTCTTCTATTTTCTGAGAGTTGGCAACACTGCTAGCTTCCACCAATCAAAACCTAAAATCAACAGAGGTGGCCATTTTGAATTGGAATTGTTATATTTGAAACTTTAGAAAGAATAAGTGCCTTAATATTCGTCCATTTTATGATGTTTTGAATGAATTCACAAAAATAATACTTCAGGATTTTTGTAGTCGGTGTAGAATATAGAGCAGTGAAATATAAGCAGGCTAGCACGAAGGTCAGTATATGGACGTAAAAGAAATAATAATTCGATTGTTTTCCCACAATGAATGGAATGGTAGATCGTTGTTCTGACAACAAAGTAACAGAAAATGATAATACCATTAAACTGCAAAGACTTCCTTATTAATTAAGGCCACATATTGCTAAATGTAAAGCCTAATCACCAGGATGAGGTCCATAGTTGTCTCTAGGTTATAACGGTAGCTCCATAACTTCTGTCTCGCATCTAGACATCATAACCAGTTCTGGCTCCAGACGGTTGGCAAGAGATATACCTATTACTGAACACCATTTTCCCAACACAGGAATAAGATCGGGAGAAATGGCTTTATTTTGGAGTAAATCACTCGGTGGAGTACACTAGCTTTGTTATTGCACCTTCAAGTCATTAACTTTTTTATCAGAACTTGTACAAGGTCATTTTCTTGCATCGTGAAGACACCATTGAATTAACAGCATACATTCAAATTTGAGAGACCTTCAATGAGGGCTGACTTTGACACTACGGCCAAGCCTGCTATCATCAACCTTTTTCCATCACTTGCATACTGTACAGAGATGACATCTTATTAGCTGTTACCTGGAGTGTAACAGCTGTGAGTCAGAAGCCTGGTAACTTTTCATGTGAAGGCATTTTGATGTTACTGTACTACTTCTTCTCTCAGCTAAGTTAAGAAGTAGGCTGAATGTACAATAAGATATTTAAATGCAAAACTACAGTTAGTTTGTAGCATTAATTTTGCACATTGTGTGACCATGATCACATTGGTTAAACTTACTTTCAGCACCTTCCTGTGCCATATGGTAATGTGTAAATATTTAATCATCATCATCACCTTTCACTCCCTTGAGAGCATAGGCCATGGATAAAGGCTCTCCAGTCATCCTTGTTCTTGGAATTATTCTCTTCTTCCTTCCATGTGTATCCCTTGTCTCTGAGCACTGTAATAATTTCTCTTCCTTCCTTTTCCAAGTTGCCTGGTTTTTCTCTCCATGTTTCTGTAATGCACCAGTTTTTTTCACAGGGAGCAGGCCGTTGGCCTATCACCCAACCTCCTTAGTCACCTGTTACGACATGCATGAAAGGTGCCAGTGGTCCTATTCTTTTCTCCCCAGGGGTCCTGGTAACCACATGGGCGGTGTGCATATTTACATTGTTTAAATGTTCCTTCAGTATTGTTATTTTTCTTTGATAAAAATGTTTCATGGACATCTTCATTTACATGTTGCATTTCTTTTCCCAGGAAACAGTTTTAAAACATGGAAGGTATGTTTTTATTTTCTTAACTTGTCATGGTAAAATATGGAAGGTATGTTCTTCTTTTTTTAACTTGTCATGTTTGGAAGGTATGTTCTTATTTTTTTAACTTGTCATGAGTATTAAAAGATGTGGAATGTGAAAGTCATGTGATAAGAAATATCCTGTACATTTGTAAAGAACTGGTGTATTTAGTATTTTCTTATCATTCATCCTCTTGTACAATATTTTCATTGTCTGCTGATTTTTCAGTGTATTAACATTTTATAATTGGTAGTGTGGCAGAAAATGGAGGATGCATCTCTCTGTGGCTTTATGTGCAAGTTTTTTAGCAAATTGATGCAGGATGGATGGTCATAAAAGATATTCTGTAAAGACATCTAGCGTTTAGAAAAAGATAAGCAGAATGTTTGCATCTGCAGTTCAGAGATATGTATGAGAGAATGCAGTTAATGTAGATCTAATATAAATCTTGTCTTTCATCTCAAAATGGGAGTTCAGTTTGAGGAGTAGAAACTTCAACATCAGGCCCAGAGAGAGAGAGGAGAGAGAGAGGGAGTGAGTGTAAGAAAAAGGATGTTAGGCACATCATACTTTGGTTGATCTTTCTTCCAAGTGTGCATCATTCCATGGCCAGAAATGACCAGAAGAAGGTTGCAGCTTGTTCTGTTACAAGTTCTTGGTGTTTAGAATTAATGTGAGAAATGCCCTACCCACTGACGATTGCTGAAGGTTTCTGGTGATAACTCTGTGATTGCCTAGTCGGTGATCTTCAGATTTAAGATTTTGGTGACAAGTGAGGGTTAGCAGAAAAAAGAATTGAAGAAACCTGGTTCTGATTTTTATAAGGTGGATGTATAGATAATGAAGCAACTGTGTAGACCCTCACTGATACATTTGTTGTTGAAGCTAAAATATCTACGTCTTGTTCTGTTTCCTGGCCGTAGGATCAAATTCTGTAGCTTCTGACTACAAAAGCCGGGTTGCTCAGATAGCGGCTGCGGGGAATAAACCCGAGGACTGGAAGGAGTACATTGACATGATCAAAGTGAGAGCACAGTCAATGGATGATTACAAGAGGAATCGTTTGATTACATACGTCTACTTCAATGCATTTAAGGTAACCTTAAGAAGCAAATACATTCTCAGAAGTCATGCATGGGGGGGTGTGTGTGTGTGAGGGAGTGCGCGTGTACACATGTACGCTATTTTTGTGTGTCTTATTAAGCAGATAAAGTTTGTCTCCATTCCTCTGTATTCCTAATCTTTCTTCTTCAGTTGCTAACACCAGCTTCTTTTATATACTCTTCTGTGTTGTCTTTCCATCTTTCTTGGTCTACCCCTTGATCTTGTTTCACTCATCTCCTGTGCATACATAATTTTCATTTATCTGTTCTCATCCATTCTTTCTACGTGGCCCAACCAGCGTAGTCTATTCGGTTTCAAGACATTTGTAAATCACTGGGGTTTAATCAACTGTTCAGTTCAGTGTTCTTTCAAGCTCTCCATTCTCCACTGTTGGTATCCTTTGTGGCCCAAAGATTCTTCTTAGGGTTTTGTTCTCAAAGGTGTCCAATTGTTGTTCATCTTTCTTTGTTGTATTCCATGTTTCTGATCCATACATGACGGCCTGTCTTATTATAATTTTGTAGATTGTTATTTTAAAAAAACTAAGCATAAATATGAAAATCAGGATATTTAAGAGTAATGTTCTAAGTGTACTACTCTATGGAAGTGAATGCTGGAAAATCACCAAAACCATAGAAAACAAGTTGAATTCTTTCCAGACTAAATGCTTACGAAGAATTAGGAAAATATTCTGGCCAAACACCATAAGAAATAACATCTTATTGGCAGAAATGCAGATGAAGCCACTGACAATAATTATTGAGGAAAGACACTGGCGATGGTTGGGACATGTGCTCCGAATGACTGACAACTCACTACCAAAAATAGCACTAAGATGGACACCACAGGGGAACAGAAATAAGGGTAGACCAAAAGAGACATGAAGAAGAACAACAGAAAGGATGTTGAGCAATAGAGGGCTCACCTGGGCAAGAGCAGAAAAAAAGGCGAAGGACAGGCATTTGTGGAAAACCCTTGCAGAAGCCCCATGTGCCCTGGGCACTTAAGGTTCAGAGAGAGAGAGAGATTGTTATTTTGGTGTTTTGGGATAGGATTTAGGATTTTAACAGGTGTTGCAAGGCAAAGTATGTTTTATTCCCTATCTGTACTCTGATTTTAATTTCCTCACTTACTGTGTTGCTTCTGTTGAAGGTTGTGCCTAGATATTTGTATGTTTCTGCTTTTCTAATATCATATCGCCAACATTTATATAATCTGGATTATTCTACCTCTGGTCTCTTGATATCTTCATATACTCTGTCTTATCTTGGTTAATGGTCAAGCCCACTTTTCATGCCACATCTCTCAGGTGTATGCAGGTATTTATGCCTTCTTGTGTAGTTTCCCCCACTAGGTCAATGTCATCAGCGTATCCTAGTATTTTAGATTGTTCTTCTGTACTGCTTTCTTTCACATTTCTGATTATCTTTTCTAGTACTAGGTTGAATAGTAATGGAGATCATTTATCACCTTATTTTAAACTAGTTCTTATATAGAAGAGTTCTGGCTTTCTTCCTTTATATATTACTATATCTTGTGCATGGGCCATGAATATTCTGGTCAAATTGATTAATTTATTAGGTATCTCAAATATCTTTATAATTTTCCATAAGCTGCTCCTGTCAAATCTGTCATGTGCTAGATTGTATTACAAAAATAATGTTAAATTCAGAGTGACATTTCTTTTCATAATTATAGCAGCACTTCCACATCCATGGGCACTGGTGCTGTAGTTGTTGATGCACATCTTATCATGACAAGGTCATTGGTTTAAGTATTGCTGTAAGCCTGCCCGTCCACCTCCCCTCTATCCAAGTCACCCACATCTTATCACGACAAGGTCACTGGTTTAAGTATTGCTGTAAGCCTGCCCGTCCACCTCCCTTCTATCCAAGTCACCCACATCTTATCATGACAAGGTCATTGGTTTAAGTATTGCTGTAAGCCTGCCCATCCACCTCCCCTCTATCCAAGTCACCCTGCTGTAGAAATGGATGACTCCATTTTTTTTTAAGCTGGAAAGTCAGTCAAGCATGATGCTGATTACATCACTCTCTTGTGTGCCAACAGGTCAAGGAAAATATCGACATTAACGCCACACCCTTAGGTTCCTCTGTGGTATTATGGGATTTTTTTTTATACTCATGCCTTCAGATTGTTTTTTTTTTTTAATGAATTCAGTGTTCATACATAGCAGTCCTGAAAATAAAATATTACATTTTCAGCAGAATACATAAAACTCTGTAACACTGAGTTATCTGTACAAATCATTTTCCATAGATGATCCCAGATACTGACAGATCTCTGGGCCATGCCATCCTACTCAAAGACTATGCAGAATTCAAAAGGTAACTGTTTACTTTCATATAAAATTGAGCATTGAACATATTGTACAAGTCTAAAGAAAAGGGACCTCATACATATAAAAGAAGGTAAGCAGGGATTTCTTGCTTGCCAAAATGTCAGTTCAATGATAGGATTGGTCATTCTTAATTATTCTCTCCAAATAATTTAAAGAGAAATATTGGTGTGCTGCAGGTCACTTAGTTTAACATAACAGAATGATACACTGTCATTCTTCTTCTTCTTCTTTGGCGTTCAAGTTCTTGGTCATGCTAAATCAGAAGCCAGGTCATCGGAATAAATTCTGCAATCTTCTCCAGGTCCTCCTGGCAGCCCCACAGTTTCTGCTGTGGGTCCAAGCCCTGTGGCCATGTCAAAGTGTGCGTGTGATCTTTCTGAAATAGTGAGATGGTATTGCCAGAAAATTCAGCGAAAAACCTATGCATTTGTGAAACAGGTCGAGGTTTATAAGATGAAAAGTGACTGAAGAGAGTGTAACTGGAGAGTTTTGTTGTGAGAAAGTCTTGTTGAAATGTGATCACTGGGTAAAGCTTCCAAACACTGACCCAAGGTCATGATCATCTTTTACACCAGTTATATGGCATGTGTTCTCTTGTCACACTGGAGGAGAGCTTGAGTGGGAGAATAATCCCAGCATCTGCAGAATGAAGAAATTGGGTGTGAAAGAGGTCCAGAGAAGAATAAACTCCCTCTGGATATTGGTAACAAAACCACAGTCAGCATGTGACAGGGACAGTGAGTACACATATCTTACGTTAGTTGCTGAAACAGCCAGCCGAGCAGATAAGAGAGTGTCCTGACTGCAGTGCCACTTACCTCCTGAAATTGATCAGTTAGTACTAGAATGGAGTGACAAAATAGTTTTGTTGACGCAAGGCATATTTTGTAAAACCATGCCACATGATGAAAAGGGATAGACCAAAAGGTAGATCTAGACAACAATGGAGACACAACCTAAAAAAAGATAAACATTCTCTTGGAATTGACACTTGTCAAGAAAAGATCAAGAACAGAGAGGAATGGAGACGTGTCTTGTCTGCAACAATGAGCCTCAGTGGCTCTGAAAACTGATGCATTCAGCAGCTGCTCAAAGAAGAAGAAGAAGAATGCCACATGTAAAGACAGACTTGTGATAAAGATGTAAAAGACAGTATTTCAAGAGTGCCCAGACCATGCGGACCTGAGGACACAAGCTTGGGGCAAAAGCTTTGGGGCTCCTATCAGGATCAGGATCTAATGTGACCAACAACCTCGAACGCAGAAGAAGAAGAAGAAGAATAAGAAGGGCAGTATTTGCTAATGCTGACTTTGGTGAAGCATGTTTGTTCTGTATTGCTAATGTGACACCCATGCTACAGTTCTGAAATAATATATAACAGCATTCAGGATCTTGATGATGCAGAGAAGCTGCTGTCATATGGTCGAAGGAACTTGCGTCAGTTTGCCATAATCCATGTTGCCAGTGCAGAGCTGGAACTAAAAAGAGGTAAACTAATTGATGTTTTCCACCTCTGTTTAAACTGTTCTTAATATGTGCATATTTTCATTTCTTTATCTGCACTTGTAAGACATGAGTCATTCTAAATCACAGATGTTGCTGTTACCTGAAGCACCATATTTGAAACACCCAGTGTAATGTCTAGGTGATGAATGGCAAACCCCATGGTATACGTGCCAAAAGGGACATAAAATGCATAGTAAATTCAAAGTGGTACATGAGGGAGTTTAAAAAAAAAAATAGCCAGTTGTGACACATAATCTGAAAAAAAAAAAAAAAGTTTCTTGTCTCTTGATGTAAGACAGTTATTGAAATAAGTGTGCAGTATTTTTTTGGTCTGAAAATTGACACATTTTGCACAAAATTGAAAGTTTTGCTTATGAGAAGGACCATTTTAGGTACATAATTTGTGAGCCATTTTTAGAATGTATAATTTTCAACTTTTGGCAATTTTGAAAAGCATACTCTGTGGTTATGTGTGTGCAGTCTTGTTGGATATTACTTAACTTTAATATAAAAAAAACACTTGACACCATATAAAAAATAAACCCACAGCTAGAACAGTACCACATGCTACATTCAGAAAACACTGCATTGCTGAATTGAAGCTGATTGTTGTTAGGTATGCAGATGGATGTAACAGTGTAGCTTTGTAGTTGGTCAGAAGGTTTAAGATGCTTGTCCGTGAGGAGTCGGCAACCCATAGCTGATATGCCAGCATCAGGGTTAGCAACCCATAGCTGACCAAGACCCTGCCCACCTATCCGTGGTACCCCCAGTAACTGGCCTAGCCTGGCTAATGGGGCAGGGATCGCCGTAGTTCCCATGGTGGTGGAGTCTGCTAAAGAAGCATTGCACACCCCCTGCTTTTTAGCTGTACTCTGGGACTGAAAAGTAGCTGTCATAACCTATCCCACACCAATACAATGCGTGCCTCAACACCTTTACAGCATTGGGTGCAGAGAACAAGAGCTTGCAGTTACAGGGAGTTCATACAAGTAGTTGGTCAGATTTATTCTTCTAGTGAGACATGGTTAAATTTGACCTGTATATTGAATTGACTTGTGTTTTTTTTTTTTAACCAAAGATGTCAGCGCACATAAAAATTACTGCACCAATATATAGTTTGAAACATGATTAAAAAAGTGAATGGGAGATGGGGCATAGAGGGTGATACATTTACATAAATGAAGCTACTGATTGAATGAAAAAAAAAAAGCAGCATGAACTTTAAAATAACAAATTTAAGGCTGCAGGAAAATGTTTGAAAAAACCCTGACACCCACAGAATTCTGAATATTGAGTCGGTCGGATGATAGACATTGAGCTTGAAGCGTCACTTTGTTAGTAGCTGTTGTGTCAGTACTCTGGTCTGAAGCATCACAGAAGAGTTGTCAAGGGTTTCAGTCAGCAGGTCACTGCACTCATACAAAACTCATTTTGTGGCATTATCACTGCTGCTGTAGCACCTCTCTAAGAACTTCACCTTGTCTGCTCTGTGTGTGCTTCATCATTGGCTTTACCATGGAGAGAAACGATAAGAGTTTGCCTTAACTGTGCCACGTGGATTTATGACAGATAATTTTGTCAGGGTTAGCAAACCATAGCTGATCAAGACCTTGTCTAGCCTCTCTTTTTGGTGCCCCCAGTAACAGCCCCAGCCTAGCCAACAGGGCAGGGATCACCATGGTCTCCAAGGTGATGGAGTGTACTAAAGAACTATTGCGCACCCCCCCCCCCACCCCCCACATTTTAGCTCCACTGAGGCCTGAAAAAATAGTATCTGTTTCTGTTATACAAAGTACATTAAGTTTAGTTTACAAAAGTTTTCTTGATATAGAACTAAGATAAAACACAGGATCGATAAATATGGCAGGCTTCCATTTTATGTGTGTGCTTTCATCGCTTGCTGTAGGCAATAAAGAGAAAGCTGTTAGGATCCTTCAGAGAGCAACAAGCCTTGGTGCAGAACCAGCATCTACAATTAACTTGGCATTTCTGAGGCTGACTGAGGGCAAGACACAACTCTTAACAGAGAGCGCTCACGAAGGTGACACAGGTAAGGTAACCCGGCAATGGTTTGTTACTGCCTGAGATACAGCAGCAGTTCCCAGATTGTTTTGGGCTGCACCCCTCTTGCTTTTCATGCCACAAAACCATCCCTCAAATTTTTTTTTTTTTTTCGTTCATTTGGTTCTTATGCCTCCTGCTACTCGTTTTTACTTACTGCTCCTCCAAGATCTTTCTAATTACAGGAGCAAGTGTGTGCACACAGGCATTACTGCCTACTTTGGGAATCACTTAGATGAAGTAAACAAGCAGAATTGAAAGTAACCAAGCAAAACTGAGATGAGTAACCAGGCAGAACTGAGATAAAGTAACCAAGCAAAACGGATAAAGTAACAAAGCAAAACTGAGATGAAGTAACCAAGCAAAACAGATAAAGTAACCAAGTAAAACAGAGATGAAGTAACCAAGGAAAACTGAAGTAAAGCAACCAAACAAAACTGAGATGAAGTAATGAAGCAAAACTGAGGTAAAGTAACTAAGTAGTTGAATTTTGTTGGGACCGTCAGTGAGAACTTGCAGTCTATTAGTTGCTCTAGTGTAAGTTGTAGATCTAAGTCAGTAGAACAGACTTTTTATTGTTGGGACCGTCAGTGAGAACTTCCAGTCTATTAGTTGCTCTAGTGTAAGTTGTAGATCTAAGTCAGCAGAACAGACTTTTTATTGTTGGGACCATCAGTGAGAACTTGCAATCTATTAGTTGCTCTAGTATAAGTTGTAGATCTAAGTCATCAGAACAGAGTTTTTATTGTTGGGACCATCAGTGAGAACTTGCAGTCTATTAGTTGCTCTAGTGTAAGTTGTAGATCTAAGTTAGCAGAACAGAGTTTTTATTGTTGGGACCGTCAGTGAGAACTTGCAATCTATTAGTTGCTCTAGTGTAAGTTGTAGATCTAAGTCAGCAGAACAGACTTTTTATTGTTGGGACTGTCAGTGAGAACTTGCAATCTATTAGTTGCTCTAGTGTAAGTTGTAGATCTAAGTCAGCAGAACAGAGTTTTTATTGTTGGGACCGTCAGTGAGAACTTGCAATCTATTAGTTGCTCTAGTGTAAGTTGTAGATCTAAGTCAGCAGAACAGACTTTTTATTGTTGGGACTGTCAGTGAGAACTTGCAATCTATTAGTTGCTCTAGTGTAAGTTGTAGATCTAAGTCAGCAGAACAGACTTTTTATTGTTGGGACTGTCAGTGAGAACTTGCAATCTATTAGTTGCTCTAGTGTAAGTTGTAGATCTAAGTCAGCAGAACAGAGTTTTTATTGTTGGGACTGTCAGTAAGAACTTGCAATCTATTAGTTGCTCTAGTGTAAGTTGTAGATCTAAGTCAGCAGAACAGAGTTTTTATTGTTGGGACTGTCAGTGAGAACTTGCAATCTATTAGTTGCACTAGTGTAAGTTGTAGATCTAAGTCAGCAGAACAGACTTTTTATTGTTGGGACCGTCAGTGAGAACTTGCAGTCTATTAGTTGCTCTAGTGTAAGTTGTAGATCTAAGTCAGCAGAACAGACTTTTTAATAGGGTAAAGAATCAGAAGCAGACACACGCATCCCAGTCATATTGATGAGCCATCAGATCTACAAGACCGCAGCTTGGAGGTTGCATAAACTAGGAAGACAAATTGCTTATGTTCCTGGATACACACAAGCCTTTTTTGTGCCTTTACAAGAACTGAGATAAGTTTTCATTCTGTTACTATTTTTCATTAATTTTTTCATTGATTTTTTTCATTTTTTTGTTATTTCGCTTACATTAGTTTGATGTGATCCATACTTTGTCTCTTCTTTCTAATTCTTCGTCCTGTTTGTTTTTGTCTGATAAAGGCTCGCCTGAAACATTACAAGTTTGTTATCGTTAAATAATAAAGCTGTTCCTACTTTCTTCCTAGTTTATACATTTTGGTATCACAGCTTTACTGCAGTGCTTTGTGTATAGTTGTTTGACCATACACTAGTTATTTGTGTGCTTGGAGGTTGGTAATGCCTACCCTAAATCAAGTAATCAAGTTCCATCTCAAGTACAGGTGTACCAGCTGTCATATATCAAAGCTACTGGCAGCATTGATGGTCTGACTTAAAAATAGCCGTATTCAACCATCCATGTAGAAGGGTTTGCTTCTTTCCTTTTTATTTTAATGCACTAATTGCCAGAAATGACTTTAGAAATTTGCTGAAGAAATCAAAACTTGTATTTTGTTCAGAGACAAGACCAGTCTGAAAATATATTTTTCTTCACAGATCATTCCGTGAGTCCTAGCAGTGGAAAAGATTCATCAGGAGAATACAGCAGCTCGCAGATCAGTGGCACTTTCGGGTAATTTGTTTTATTCTTCTGTAACTTTGTCATGTTAAAAAAAAAAAATTTAACCTGTTACAGAAGCAGCAGTGAAACTCATTGCGGGATGGACCTACGGAGTCTGAAGCTCATATGACTGGTGAAAGCTGAGAAGGTAAACCAGTAGCATGACAGAGGATGTTCTGACTGCAAAATCTGAAACTAAAATCGGTTTTAAGAATGTGAGAACAATGTCTGAAACTGGAAAGTTACAACAGAAATGAGGAACTAGAAACTGCACATCCTTGAAATAAGTGAGAGCAGATGGCCGTGGGCAGGGAGGATAATAGCAACAAGGTTGTATATATAAGCTTTATTGATGTTGAAAAAAAGGTTTTGATAGTGTATATAGAGGAAAAATTATTTACATCTTGCTCTAGATGTTTTTATAGATGTCTTATGTTAGTTATTATTTATATTGTAAACTACTTGACTTTGTGAATCCAACTTGTGTGAATTATTTCTATCTGAGCCGATGCCAGTGACATAGAGAGATTGACTTTGATGTTTCTCTCATTTCTCAGTGACATAGGAAAGTCAAGTTTAATGTTTCTCTCATTTCTTAGTGACACAGGGAGGTTGACTTTAATGTTTCTCTTATTGCTCAGGAGCCTCAAGAGATTCTTATTTAGACCATGGCTTGAAATCATATTTGATTCCAGGTTTTAGAATCGTAAAGATGGGTGTAGTTGCCATGGACATGAGTTTATGTTTACAGAGAGACTACAGAATCACAATCCTTTGCTCATAGCTGTGTATTTTCTGCTTCCATAAACAGGGAAGGCCTTGGCCAGTCTTTGCCAGGATGCAAATTAAACACACAAGAAGTTCAGAATGAGTTGAACATTTTAACCAGACACCATTTTCCTGTGGCAGTGGCTTCAGCTTCAGTGACAGAATCTGCATGTGGTGAGCAGAAACCCAAAGATCAGCAGAAAGATGAATGCCCACTTGCTAGTGAGAACAGTGGACTACCACACCATATGAAGACACCGGAACCTCCAAAGTTGCTCTCAAGAAAGTATTTAGATCTAATGAGGGATAGCTCCAGTTATGACAGCGGTGTCAGACAATCTGCACTGTCCATGGGCTCACAGTTTCAAGTTCCAGAAACCCCTCAGAATCATCATCTGGAGTCCAGTATTAGCACTGGCAGTAGTAAAGGAGTAAGTCTTCTACAGTGTACTCCAAACATAAGGCAAACTGTTGGGAGCAACATAAAGAGTTCAGGAAGGTAGGTTTTCACAGAAAGTTATTACATTTCTCTAGAAACAAAGTAGAAGTGGGAAGATTCCCTACTATCACATCTGCAGTAAAGCACAGTGGCAGTGGGCATCTGATATCTATACCAGGAAATTGAGCCCTCTTGTAGCGGAGCCCAGAGGGAATCCATGGCTTGCAGCTGCCAGCAGAGCAATAGTCCAAGCCCCTGCTGACCCTTGGTTGTAAGAAAAGTGATGACATTGAGCCATTATGGTGCCTAGCTCACTTCCTCAGTGTACAAGGCATAAGCTCTCTAGCTGTGACCCTTTAGTTTACAGACCTAGACACAAACAGGAGAGGCTGACCACTCTGACTACAGCATCTGTAACAACTAGATTTTATGGTGGATGATAGCAGAAATAAATATTTAAAAAAACCCCACAAGATTCACGATTTGTCTGTGGTGATTAATTGATCAAGTCATTGTCAGTTGTCAAATAATCGTCTTATTTTAATGTACCAATGAACAAAACCATTCTTTACAATTATTAACTCTAATCATACCAAACAACACCCAAGACACTAGATCATTTTTTTTTGTAATGAAACTTCAAGTGACCATGTTTTGCTAGGAAATGACATCATGCATATTTTTAACATTTACAGCAGTTTAAAACTGGAGCTCCTATCTGTAACACAAAACTTTGACCAGAAATATTTTAATAATTCAGAAAACTTTTTAAATGCCAACAGTAGAGCAAGAGTTAAGTGTGCTGTTTATTTCTGAAGAGGAACTTTATTGTTGGTCACAGAAACATGGAGCTTGAGTTAAAGAAGTGTAGCACATGACAGTAGCCTGGTAATTTCTCAGAATGTAGGAATAGTGGATAATGTGGATCAGTATTGACCCAGTTAGCCTAGCTGTAAATATGGCCCATTGAAGGCTACACCAAACCCAATGTGCATGTGTCAAAACAGCCCCAAGACTCCTGAACAGATAGTACAGATCTACACTGTATACAGAGACCTCAGCCCAGGCATGGCTCTGAGAGAGAAGCATGGAGGAGATATTCTGGGGTTCCTCTGAAAACCTGCTAACAGCGGGAGTATTAAAGATGACCTGTCGCCCCACTTAGAAAGCTGAGCATATGAAACTGAACATAGAAGAAGAAGAAAATATGGGCCAAAAAACTGTCTCCAACAAAATAGTAGATATCTGTTTACGTAATGAGACACAACAAAGTTGACCATATGTCAATCAGAGTAAAGAAAAACACATTCATGTGAAAATCAGTTCTCTGAATGTAGGATAACAGAATTTAACACACAGAAAAAATTATTAACACATTAAATCTGATGATATAAACCTTGTCTTATCAGTTTCTAATTGTCTTCCCAAAATTCAGCAAGTTTCGGGCACTCAGCTTAGGCCTGCCACGGAGAGTGAAGATAAATCCGGCACTGAGGAAGCTGAGAGACGAGGAAGAAGATACCGACTCCCAGGAAATCACTACATCGGAACTTCTTCATTCTCTTCCAAAGCAGACAAGAGAGACTCAATCATGTAAAAGTTGTAGATGAAAGGATGGGGTTTTTTTTTGTTTGTTTTGAGTTTGCTGTATTTCATTTAGCCAGGAGATAATTCTTGCCAGTGGCCAAAGTAACAGAAGCTGCATGGATATGTTTATTGTTTTCATGTGAAAATGTATATGTACTCAAAAATATTCTACAGCAGCATGAATGTTTATGACAGGTTATGTTCCAGTCAGGCATATTAACCAGATATTTGAAAAGGCTAAGATTTTTAGTCAGTTTCAACACTTAAGTGTTGTTTCATTACTAACTCGTGATGATCCAAACATAGCTGCAGCAGTTGTCTCAGACTTGATATTGTTGTCAAGGTCAGAACTGATCAAGACCCTTTACCCCATTCTTTCCACATACACGTGTTCCTAGAAGTGGTCTAAGACAAAATATTCACATACAAATTCAGCATCACATATACAGCGACAATTCCTGAAGTGAATGTGAAACAGCACAGTATTCATGTAACACTGAAATTTGTTATACAACTGGGTCTGTCAAGTTTAATTGATCTAGCACTTACAAAAAATTCTACTTTTACTTTCTGAACATAATGAGTAATTAGGGAAAAAAAAAGTTGAACACTTGCAGACATGGGACAGATAAATTAACTTGGAAAGAACAAGGGTATTCTGAATATATCATAAGAAGGCAGAAGTTGGAGAGCCTTACCCCATATGTAGGCCTGAACATATTCATTTGACTTTTAAGTGGATCTCTTTGAGTACTGTAGCCTAATTAAGATTCTGACACTTTTTGCTTACACAAAGCTTTGTTTAGAAGTGTTTTTAAGTTATAAAAGTTCAGCTATTTAACCATTTTGCTAAAGCCAACTACAGCAAAATAAAAGCTGATTAAAAGTAAATAATTGACTGAAAAAGTAGGATAAGAATTATGGATGGTTTTGACACTTTAGAAAAAAAAAAAACCCTACAATTTCAAGTTTGAAAAAAAAAAAAAAATCTGTGTTCCACTGATATTAAGGCATATTTGGGATACAGGGTTAGGCCCGTATTTCCAAGACCTGGGCACTTGTGTGATGTGGTCACACAGTTTCTGGTGTCAAGAAAAATTCTGTTGTATATTTGTCCCTGTACTGTGACACTTGGTTAGAAACATCAAGGATCATTCAAAATGGAGGGACGTGGTCAGCCACTCTTTTGTTGTAGCAGCTGATGACCAGGGTTGTGCTGTCAGTTTGCCAAACCTTAGACTCCCCTCTAGTTTTCTGTCATCTGATTCGAACTTTGGCTCATTCATAAATGGTACATTTCTACCAGCTCTGACCTAAAACTGCTTTGGACTCTTGAGTCATTTATATTTCTGTTCTCTCACTCCATGACGCTGACTCCACAGCCTTGGAAGGATGCTGCTGCCAAATTTTTATGTTAGAACTACGCTGGTTTTCATAGCCGAACCTTGTAGATTTTATATTTGTTTGGTCAGTTTTAAAATAAAGTTAGGAAATTGATTTTAAATGAGTCCAGCTGTTTTATTTCTCTCTGTGACAGCAGCGTATCCCATCAGCTCTGCGTCAGAACAGGCGAACGGTGAATCTTACCCTGAGATGCTTAAAGATATATCGAACACAAAACGCACAGATAAAACTGCGTCATTTTCAGCCTCGACTTTCAATCAGCTGCCACAGTTCCTTGCTAAAATCTCATCAGTTACATATGTGAGTAATCAGCCGTCGGTGGCGCAAAGTCAGCTAGACAGTTCTGGTGCTTTCTCCAGTCACAACCAAGGGCAGTTCAAAATAACAGAAGGGAAAATGATTGGTGACTTGAGTAATACAAATGAATCATCTTCATCAAATACAGTTCGGGCAGCTTTGCCATCAGAACATTCTAGAAAGTTTTCACAAACATCCGTAGAGAGCGTTAACTTTATGAAAAAAAATGTGCCTCAGATGATGAGTGGTCATCGGTTATCAGAGTGTGGTCAGTCTTCAGATGTCAGGCTTCCGAACCAAGAGAGCAAAGAAGAAAGCACGAAAGAGATTTTGGCTAAGCAGCAGGAAATGATACAGCAGCAACAACAGATAGTGCAGCAACTTGTACAGCAGCAAAAACAACAGCAGGAGATATACAGTGGCAGCAGAATGTAGTAAGTACATTTAAGCTAGCTTCTCTCTTCCTTTCTCCCCAGTTGATAAAAATAAAATTATTTGTATTGTAATTGTCACCTAACATATTTTTGTCTATTTTTATGAGTTAAAATAATGACTTAGCACTGCATTTTTTTTTCCTTTAATGCTTTTTACAGTTCAGCACCAGACCAACAGTCAGTCATAGCCAGTTACTCTGTACCAACAAAGCCTCCCATGTCAGTAAGTTTATCTGTCTCTGTGATGTGGATTTTTAACTAAAATCTTTTCATTGTAATAAATAGGTATTAATAACTTCAAATATAAGGGCAACCTGAGGAGATGAATATAGTGCGTCTCACATTTAAAGCAATTGATTCTAAATTAGCACATTGATTGATGAGTAGATTTTTTTTTGAGCAGTTCAGGCCATTAAAGTGATTAAGAACTGGCTTTGGACACTTTGGCAATGGTAGTAGTTTACCATTCAGGCTGAACAGACTTAAGCCTGGTGGATTGGAAGGGCAGGGGGCATGACATCAAGGCAAAAAAAACCCCCCAAGAAACTGCAGATACATATATGCTTGTCTTATTAACTTTATGCTGGGATATGAATGGTGTAGGTTAGATGAGGTTCTTGCCAAGTTTAACCTTGGCCTTAGTTGATACACCACTGTTCAGAGATATTGTAACCTGATGATATGAGAGTATTTATTATTGAGTGCTTCATTACTTAAAAGTTCAGAACTTGTCAGGCTGTTGAAACTGAAACAGGACATAACCATTGGAGCGTCTTGCTGCTTGGATGCTTCACTTGAAACATAAATTGTAGGTCAGTGTGGTACTTTATGATAGGTCATTATTTGATCGTGGTACGTGGTAGATAACCCAGATGATCATTGCTGCCCAGTGAAGATGATTATGTACCATCATTTTGCTGTGTCATGTTTCCAGTCAGAAAGAGCAGAGACAACTTTTTTTCATTGAAATGTTTACTTAAATTAACACAAATACCGTCTCTCTCTGTGGCAACAAAGTTTGTATTAACCCTTTCAAGAAAAAGTTGGGATTTTTTTTATACTTATGTCAGCACTTACTTTTCAGTGTATTCAGTAAACCGGTTTTGAGTTTATTACACTGCAGACCCTCATAGGGTAGTCATACACTTCTCATAGATATGGTTTTAAAGTTATACAGGAGAGATATTGACTGCTAGAATGATGATAAGGTTGTCAGGACCAGTGAACCATAGCTGACCAAGGCCCTGTCCCACCTTGTAGGTAAAGGTAAGGTGAAGGCAAAATTCCCGTTTCCATGCCATTAAGGCATACTGGGGAATACAGTGTTGGGCCCGTATTTTCCATGACCTTTGGCACATGAAAGTCTGATGTGGTCAGTATCACGCCTGGCCGCTTTACCTTCCCAGATTTCTCTGGTGCCCATCTTTAGAGGCTGAGTGAACCCCAGGGCCTTTTTGGTGTGTACCAGAAAAAAAATCCCACTGCTGGGATTGACCCCAGTAGCACCTCGTAGGTGCTTCCAGTCATACATTCAGCTAGGCCAGAGAGGCATGAATTGCTATAGCCCCCTGTGGCAGTAGTCTGCCAAGATGTACTGCTTATTTTCCTACTTTTTAGTTCCACTCTCTGTCTGCAGGCTAGCCATTGTAATCTACTTCCAGTCTGACATGATCCTTTTAGTTCAGTACCTTTGCTGCATTGGCTGCAGGAAACATGTTGCTTGTAATTCCAGGAAGATAAAACAGGTTGAACAATTACAAGAAACAAACTTGGTTTCTGCCCTTAAAAAAAAAAAACAAACTCATAACTTCAACAGCCTGCATTAGACTGATGGGGATTTTTTGAAAAATCTTTTTCATAATAATAGCTTCATCACAGATTTTATCTCACTGAAGTTAAAACGGCTCAAGTTATTATTGATATACAAATTTTCCACAGTCTGGTGGCCAGAAGATGATTTATGTGAATGGTAAGCCATACAATGTGATGAGGCAGGTTGGACGAGGCGGGTCTGCCAAAGTCTATCAGGTGTATAGCCCAGAATCTAACACTGTCCTGGCACTGAAGTGTGTCAGCCTGGCCTGTGCTAATCAGGTTATTGTGGAGGGATACAAGAACGAAATTAATTTGCTCCGTAAATTACAACACTGTGACTTGGTCATTAGACTTTATGATTTGTAAGTAAAGCCATTTTTTTCTGCTCTTCATTGGAGTGTTTGATTATTTGTGTAGTGATGGGAGTTTTTTTATGTGTACATTTTTGTTTAAATTGGGAGCAAGTAAAGATATAATATGTGAAAAATATGTTTTTTTTTAAATTGGGAGGAAGTAAAGATATAATATGTGAAAAATATGTTTTTTTTTTAAATTGGGAGGAAGTAAAGATATATTCATTCATTCATTTGCGTGTCCCTTGCAGAACTTTGCCTCCCAAACAGCTCTCCATTAGGCCTCTTGGTTGTGAGCAAGATGGCCTGCCGCTGCTGCATCCATTTGCAGATCGTCAACGGTGTCTTGCAGCCATCTTCGTTTTGGTCTTCCTCTCTTTCTTTTTCCCATTATGTATCCTTCCAATACGGTCTTCTCTAAATTATCATGATGTTTAATGTGTCCAATATATTTAAGTTTTCTCTCTTTAATCCTCTTTACTAGCCAGCCTTCTTCAATATTAAGTTCTTGTAGTATAGATATATTTGTTCTTTTTTGTGTCCACGATATTTGGAGAACTCTTCTGTAGCATTTACATTCAAAGGCATTTATGTGTTTCTCAGCTGTTTTGTTAAGTGTCCAGGTCTCACAGGCATATGTTGCAATGGGAAAGATGCCTGCCCTTAAAAATCTTATTTTTGTGGTTCTGTCTGCTCCTCTCCACAGATTCTTTATTTGTTTTACTTTCTGAAGAGCGATAGATGTCCTCCTTTTAATTTCCCTCATTGTATCTCCATTATTAGTTAGTAGTGATCCAAGATATTCAAAACTCTCCACTTCTTCCAGTTTTTCCTCATTGATATATATTTCAGTTGCCTTGTTTGTTTTGTCAAACACCTGTCTGGGGGGGGGGGGGTATCAACAGTTAGTAGAATTGACAACTGGCAAGAAAAGGTCAAGACCAGAGAGGAATGGAGACATGTCTTGTCTGCAGCAATGAGCCTCAGTGGGATTTCAACAGCTGGTCAAGGAAGATTAAACTTATTTTCATGGTTAACTCTTCCCTTGCCACGGGTCTACTACTAGGCCGCATCCGGTTTCCATGCTGCTGCTGGGAGCCTTTATACAGGCCTCTGGTTCATTTCGGTATAAAATTGGTTGAATGTTTGGATCGCATGTTATGTGTACATGTCACAGTTACCATTTTCATCGTGGCCGAAGTGGTTAGTAACGAGCGTGGAAATGGAGGTTCTGAATGAGAAATTTCAATTTTTGGTGATGTAGATAGGGATATGGCCATGCCCTGTGACCAGACCACTGTTCTTGAATGTACCCTGAGTAGATCTAAACTATTAGACGAACTGGAGAAATAGTTAGAAGGTTATTTCAGACATTATTTTAGTGATATTATCACACAATAAGATTGGATACATCGACAAGTCATTTTAGACATCACTGATGGTAAATAGTGTAGATCTAGACATTGCCGATGGTAAGTTGTACACATTTACCAGCTAAAATCATCACGCTATATCTTTTTTTCCTAAAAAACTCTTCATTTATGAAATCTTCTTACATTTACAGGTATTTTGATACATAATATATACACTTATAACATGGAAATACTTCATTACATTCATTTTTACAACTATACCCCTATACAAATCAAGACCCGCACATTTTGTCTGGCACAGATGGGAACTCCATGTTTTTTTTTCTGTTTCACAGTAAGAGTTAAGTGAAGACAGTAATGTACTGCCTCTTATTGTGTAACATTCACACAGATTGATTCACTTTATCCACAGGCTTTACTTCTCTGTTTCAGAATCACAAGAAAAATAATTCATATATTGAATTCATGGAAAAAAAAGAAAAGCAGATTTTGAGAATTTAGTCATTTCTGTGTGCCATACTCTCATAGCAGTGTTTTGATGTTTCAGTGAGTATGTGGAGGCCAGCAAAAAGCTGTTGGCTGTACTGGAGTATGGTGAGACGGATCTATGCAAGTTTATCTCTCACAATGAAAAGAATCAACAGACTCTGCATCCAATTACTGTATGCTATTTCTGGTTTCAGATGGTCACTGCTGTTCATGCTATGCACAAAGAGGGTAGGTTTATTTTCTTCTTGAATGCTTTGTAATTGGAGGTATTCATGTGTTTTACATCACTGAAACTATGAGAGTTTAAGTATGAAATTTGGGATTAGATTTTAAATACGACATTAAAGAGTAGAGATGATTTTATGGCATCTGGGAGTAGAGATGACTGATATCTGGGAGTAGAAGTAACCATATGACATCTGAGAGTGAATGTAAATGTATGACATCTGGAAGTACAGTTAAATCTAACATCTGGCAACAAATATGACTCGGTGGCATCTAGGAGTAGAGTTGACTCGGGCACCCAGGAGCAGAAATGATTGTATGAATCTGGGAGTAAATATGACTCAGTGACATCTGCGAGTAGAATTGACTCTGACATCTAAGAGTAAAGATGATTGTATGAATTTGAGAGTAAATATGTCTCGGTGACATCTAGGAGCAGAGATGACTGACATTTGGAAGTAGAGATGAATGTGATATTTGAAAGTAGAGATGACTAACATTTGGGAATAGAGATGTTGGTATGACATCTGGAATTAGAGAAGACTGGCAACTGGCAGTAGAGATGACTCCGATATGTGGGAGTCAGAAACAGTGAGTTGACATTTGGGGAGTGAAGTTGACTATGACATTTGGGATTAGAGTTGACCATGACATCTGAGATCAAAGTTGGCTATGACTTGTGGAATTAGAGATGACTGTACTAGAGATATAATGTTACCATCATTACCCCATCAAAGTATACTTTCAGGTCATAGTAATAGGAACACTCTAAATCTCTGTATATCTCAGTGACATCTAACAGGACTACATGTATTTTATATAATACCCCATCATATATCAGTAATGCTTCAGCCAAGCCATTGAAATCTCCCACATAACTCCGTGAGTTAGGAGTTTAACATCATACTGCCACAGATTCTATAAGTAGACATGACATAATTTCCCAGTAAAATATAGCATCTGCAATCTTTGATTAGAAAAATTTCATGTGTTATGGAGGTTGTTTGGTAGGTCAGTCAGTCATTTGCATGTCCCTTGCAGAACTTTGCCTCCCTAACAGCTCTTCTGTTTGGTAGGTAAAGATTTAAACTTTTTTGTTTCGTTTTATTTTGTGTGTAGTTTACATTATATGAAGCAAACCGTCGAGCCCTATCAAGATGTTTGTTTGTCCCCTCAACACTGAAAGGTATATGAGGAAGGAGACAAGACAAGATATGGTTTATATTTGTTTATGAAAGTGATTATTTTTTTTTGTTTTTGACAAGGGATATTTAGGTTTTATCAAAATTTCCAGGTGATTTAAAAGAACAAATAAGAGTTTCAGAACATCTGTTATAAAGTGTCTTGTATGCAGGAAACTCTCTACTGTAGAGATCGGAACAACAACACAACTCCTTCAGATCATCAGAAGAAGTACCCCCCCCCCCCCCCCGACAGGTGTTTCAGCCCTATTAAACTCCTGACACTCTAAGGGGGTATGGGTCCCTCAGGATCATGACTCCCAGAGATCTTGTGAGTTGAGGTCTTTTACCTTCTGATGGTAAATAACAGGTCACATTTAGGATGCTTAGCTCTGTTAGATGAAGGTAAAATCCCCATTTTCATGCCAGTGTTAGGCCCTCTTTCTAAGACCAATGGCACATGAAAGTGTGATATGGTTAGTATCACACTTGGCCACATTTACCTTCCCAGATCTCACAAGTACCTGTTTTTAGAGGCCCCATTAGATAAAACTAAACTAAAAGTTTCTTTACTACCACCAGGCGTAATCCATTCTGACCTGAAACCTGCCAACTTTATCCTGGTGTCTGGCCAAGTCAAGCTCATCGACTTTGGCATTGCCAACTCCCTGCAGCAGGACAACACAAGCATTCTCAAGGAGAACATGGTTGGAACGCCGAGCTACATGAGTCCTGAAGCACTGATGGCCATCAATTCTGACCCCTCTGATCCCAGGCCTAGATATAAGGTATCTTTGATATTTATAGCATTACAGTAGTCGTCTTTCAAACAATTGCTTTAGGGGTTTTTTAAAAAATGTATTGTTCTGTCTGTGGCAAATTATTTTCACAAAAAAAAAAAAAATAGAGAGAGAGAGAGAAAGGAAAAAAATCCTGAAGATTTATTACGCAGAAATAAAAATAACATTTCTTGACATAGATTAGTGATGATGATAGTTATAGTGGTGTAATGGGGATGGTAGCAAAGATGGTCACACATGATGATGATTATGCTCATGGTTATAACAGTTATTTTTTTTTTTTTACATGGGCTCATGATGATGATGAAGGTGACATCAATGATGGAATGATGATGCTGATGTCCAGAATAGTTTTTCTTTATTTGATAAACTGCAAAGCAGTGTCACTTTACACTTCTGATAGAAATATCACGTTTCCCTGCAGACCCAGTTGGTGGCCTGGAATGTGGCTGTTGACCATTCTCCCCAGATTCAGGTGCTGTTTCAACAGCTTCACTGTTGTCATAAACATCACTCTCACTTGAAGAATCTAAATTGTCTGCTCTCCGTATCGGTAAAAACATCAGTACCACTGTGCAACAAGTCCCCTTCGTCACTGAAGCGAATGCATTTACCATTCTCAAAGTAACGCAACACAACATGGCTATATTTAGTTTGACCTACTTGTTCATTTGCAGTTCCAGCAGCCTCCCATGATATCTGTTAACTAAGTCAGCCACTGTTTATGACAGACCGAGAAAACTCGGGGAATAATGCTTTGAAATGCATCTGCATATAATCAGTGATTAAACTCAGGGAGAATGCTAAAGCATTTAACATTATAAGACTGAAATTGAAGAAGTCTCTAATTGTTTAGTGACTATATAGGAGAAACCTTTAAAGATTGGTATGCGTAAAATAAAGATTTTTTTTTCTTTCATTGTATCAGAAGGCAACCATGTATTCTTGTCAGGTCACAAGTACTACTTTAACTGTCTTTAGTGATCTCCAGAATGAATATTAAAAATATAAAATAGAAAGGTTTTGCTTTACTATGACTTTGAGCCAACACAGGAGAATTTATCTTTATAGTTTTGTCTCCAGTGGTCAATCATTTCCATTGGAGGTAAAACTCCAAAAATCTTGGCAGCATTATAGAGTATGACATGCAACCACACCCAAAAGAATTGATAAACCTTGAAACCGACTTACCAACCCCACAACTAATGTCAACCTAGATGAAATTACATTGCATGAAATTGAAACAGCAGTGAATTTAATGGCTAACAACAGAGCTGCATGTGAAGATGAAATAATACCTGAAATGTTAAAAGCTATCAATAATGACAATATGAGACAACTACAGAGAATGTTTAACAAAATTTGGAAAGAAGAAAAGGTCCTTTCTAAACGGAAAAAAGGAATCATTGTTAACATACCAAAAAAAAGGCAACCTTAGTGACTATAACAATTGGAGAGGAGTAACCTTAATATCAGTTGTGTCAAAAGTATTTTGCAAGGTCATTTTGAATAGACTTAAAGATATAGTGGATACTGCAGTGAGAGAAGAACAAGCAGGATTTCGAAAAGGGAGAAGCTGTCTTGACCAGATCTTTAGTCTTGAAAAGCATATTGAAAAGCAGAAACCATTAATACTGAACTTATAGGCTTTAAAAAGGCATTTGATAGCATACATAGAGATTCATTGTGGAGAATTTTAAGTCTGTATGGAATACCATCTAAAATTGTCAGTATCATTAAGGACCTCTACAATGGATATGTTTGTGCAGTCAAAAGAGAAGAAAGGATGAGCGAATGGTTCCAGATTGAAACAGGTGTGAAACAAGGATGTATACTGTCTCCTTTGCTTTTGGTATTGCAATAGGCTTCGTAATGAAAAAATGCTGCACAGATAACACAGGTATTAATTGGGTACATGAGACCCAACTAGAAGATCTTGATTTTGCTGATGAGATAACTCTTATCAGTAACAACGTAAATTCCATGCCAGAAAAAACAGATAGCCTGTCTTCACTGGCTAGCAAAATAGGACTTGAAATTAACAAGGACAAAACAAAAATAATGAAAATTCCCATTAATCAAAATGGAAAAATACATGTAGAAGGGACAGCTGTTGAAGAAGTCAATCAATTTGCATACCTTGGCAGCTGCATAGACCAGGATGGGACACCAGAAAGGAAGTTAGAATTAGAATTGCAAAAGCAGCATCGATCTTCAAGAATCTTGAGAACATATGGAATTCAAAAGTTATAAGCACAAAAACTAAGTTAAGACTATTCAATTCAAATGTAATATCCACCCTCATTTATGCATGTGAAAGTTGGAAAACAACTAAAAAAATAGAAGTTAGACTCTTTTAAAAACAAATGCCTAAGGAAAATACTCTGCATCAAATGGAACGAATTCAAGAAAAATGTAGAGATAAGATGTGAGCGAACAACAGCCAGTCTCATGGGTGATCAGGAAAAGGAGATGGACATATGTTGGTCACTTGATGAGAAGAAACGATCAGAGAATCCCAAAACAAGCTATCAAGTGGAACACAATAGGTTGAAGAAAAAGAGGCAGACCACGTGAAACTCTAAAGAGGACATTGTTAAGAGAGGCATCAATAGGCATAAAATCCCTTGGTGAGGTTGAAAAGCTCACCGAAAACAGGAAAAATTGAACTACCATGTGAGCTCTATGTGACGTTTAGTGGCATGGGAAGGATATAAGATAAGATTATAGAGAGAGAGAGGGTGATGCAGAAGCAGACATTACAGCAAGAACTGGGAATGGTAGAGCAACATTTCTACCGCTGAGATATATCTGGACAGCCAAGGAAATATTCCACAAACAAAACTTAGACTTTTCAACACAAATGTCAAATCTGTGCTGTTGATCATAAACATAGACAGCATCAGACAAAAGTACCAAGAGAATGCAGACTTTTTGTTAAAATCTGTCTAAGGAAGATCATTTGGAATAGGCAGCTAGATTAACATCAGCGATGAAAAGTTATGGTAGAAAAGAACCAACCTACATTGAAAGAAATGATAATGAAAAGACGCTGGAGATGGATAGGGACTTAGCCTACTGCTAACAAAACCAGACAGGCTCTCACCTGGAATCCCCAGGGACAGACGAATCAGGGAATACCTAGAAACACCTGGTGAAGGAGTCATAAATTAGAGATAAGAAAAGGTCGACTCCACCTGGAGACTGATTGAAGAAACAGCCCAGGATAGAAATAAATAGAGAGCCCTTGTTGATGGCCTAAGCCCAAAAATAGGGATAAAGAAGGCAAGAAAGATACAAACTTTACTGTGGTCTTAAAATCTGTTAAATCTATCCATAGCTGTTTGTGAAGAGGATTTGGTGTCTGTGAAAATAAGCTGGCATAGGCCACAGCTGAGTTCTCATGTACATACATAAATACAGTCATTTCAATGCATATTTTTGTTATTTCCTTGAGTAATTTGAGAGACAAAGACACTGTATAAAGTTATGTTAAAAAAAAAAAGAGTAACTGAGGGATATTTCAGAATTTTTTGGTTATTTTTGTGCAAATTTGTCTGTTGTGAGTAAAAGCAAGGTACATCTTATGATATTATTATAAAGAAAGGCCATAAATATCATTATATAAATAACCACTTATCCTACATATGTATTTTAGCTGATCAACTCTGTATAACAACAGTATGAAGTAGAAACATGTTGAAATGATTGGCTGCCATATCCATGTTAAGTTTCTTCCATTTTCATCAGTTCAGACATTTACCATATAATTTATAATATACTGATAATGTTTATGTAGTGAAATATTTAGAATACATACTGTTTATGTTACATAAAAAGATAATTTACTTTCTGAGCTTTCAAATTTTTTGCCATTTAAGATTTTGGGATTGTTAAATGCAGTGGGGTGTTTAGTTTTCCACGTTTTTTTTTTGTTCTCAGGTTGGTGTGCGAAGTGACGTGTGGTCCTTGGGCTGCATCCTCTACCAGATGGTGTATGGGCACACACCATTCCAACACATCAGACAGAAACTAGAGGCTATAATTAACCCAGCTCATGAAATTCCCTTCCCAGACAAAGGAAATCCAGCCCTGATGGATGTTCTGAAGGTGAAATATTTTGTAACATATACAAGGTCAGACAATTAAGTAATGAGACTAATTCCATACAAAATAAAATAAACAACAGTTGAAGATATAAACTGTATTTTATTCAAAGTAAACCCCTCGTGCATTGATACAGCGAGTGGCAAAGTCTAACAAACTCTGGAACGACCTCTGCAGTTCTTCTGTTGGCATGGTCCTTAAACTTGATTTTACGGCCCTTTGGATGTCATCAGTATCGTCAAAGAAACGTCCTTTCAATGGTGACTTTAATTTTGGAAATAGAAAATAATTGCAGGGAGACTAATCTGGGGAATAGGGTGGATGGTTGAGAAGACACACTTATTTTTGGGCCAAAAATTCCTGTACAACTACCGCCCAGTAAGCCAGTGCATTATAATGAAGAAGGAAAAAAACTGCCATGTGTTGAATAATCGGGTAGAACTCGGAGAATCCTTTTCAGTAGGCATTTCAAAATACTTAAATAAACTTTGGCAGTGACAGTCTGTCCCTCTGGAATAAATTATTTGGAAATAACTCCATGGCTGTCGTAGAAGCACACCAGCATTGTCTTCACTTTCGACTTTTGAAGACGAAATTTTTTGCCTTTTGGTGATGATGATGACTTCCACTGAGCACTTTGGCGTTTAGTTGTGGGATCATAGCGGAAAATCCATGTTTCATCCTCAGCAGCAATCAAATTTAAGGAATGTTTATTTCTGCAACACATTTTGATGATGTCTTTCGCTTTCTCAACACAGTGTTTTTTATCATCAGACAACGCATGTGGTACAAACCGGCAAACTTATTTTCTTGCTCAAATCTTCCACTAAAATTTTATGAATGGTCTCTCGGTTAACACCAAATTCATCTGCCATCATCCTGACAGTCAAACAACGATCTTCTTGTATCCATTCTCTGACCTTTACAATGAGTTCCTCATTAGGAACAGAAATTGAACATCCATGTCTAGTTGCATTTGTAATCATTTCCACATCACTTTTGAATTGTGAATACCACCTGAATATCTGTGCATGAGATAAACAATTAACCCCATAAACTTGTCGCATCAATTCAGTTGTCTCAATGGTACTTTTTCCGAGTTTTAAACAGAATTTAATGTTAGCTTTTTGCTCCATGCCGATTACGTGACAATGCACCTCTAACTAGGTCAACAAAATGGCGGCTTGTTTGTCATCTGCTTATTGGGTGGCGATGAAAAGTTGCCAGATCATAGATGAAGGTTGCCTCTTTGGATTCCATGCTTTGCTTCATAGGTGGCATTTTTGTCTTGGCCATAATAAAACCAGTCCCATTACTTAATTGTCAGACCTTGTATGTTATAAAGTGTTTGATTCAAATTCATATTTGACTGAATAATGTGAAATTTGAATATTCTTATTTGATTCTGCAGCAGTGTAGTGGATAGTGCACTTGCCTGCAGACCAGAAGGTTCTGGATTTGACTCCCCTTGGGGTGGAATTTTTTTTTTTTTGGACTGATCAGCTCCAGGATCAGTGTCAAGAACGTGGTGCCCCAGGAAAACAAAGGCAGTGATGACAGAAGCTGGTTCCATACCAGCAGTGCTGTAGTGGTTTTATCACTTCACACCCCCTACAGCATGCAGAGATCTTGGGACTTCATTTTTTTTGTATTGATAAAGAAAATTTCAGATACTTAAACAGATCTTTCACCTGGGTTGCCAACCACTGACATATGACTAATATTGCAAATTAGTTCTGTCTGGAAAATGAAATTCTCTAGAGATGGTGCTGTGTTTATGATGTTCACCATAGGCAGATCTCTGAAACATTTGTGCTTATTTTTGTGTTCATGTACCCCTGACAAAGCAGCTTTACCAAAATACTGGATTCTTGTCTTTCTGTTTGTTTGTTGTTTTTTTTTTGCTGTTGTAAGTTAAGCCAGTTCTTTCCATTTTTTTGTCTGTTTGTATTTATGTATGGAAAAAAAAACAAACTATCTGTTGATGTATTTGTGGATTTATGATTGTTTCATAATATCATATAGGAAATGAATGTTTTGTATATGACTACTTCATGTAAATATTAATGTATGTATTGTACAGTATATATATTTCATATTGAATTGTTTGAAATACATAATTTTGTACAGAAATGTTTACTAAGTATTTTTATATTTGTCTGTGTTTCTATACATATTTATATTTCTCATCTGTGTTTCTATACACATTTATATTTCTGTCTATATTTTTGTATATGAATGTTTCTTCCAACAGAAATGCCTGACCAGGAATGTTCAGATGCGGCCCACATCTGATGAACTCCTGAACCATCCATATCTACAGAAACATTCAGAAGGTAAACAAAGTAATGCACTGTGCCAGTGTCCCAGCTAAACTTTCACGTGTGGCCGAGATAATGTGAAAACTTCAGCTATTGTGATATGTTCTTTATGGCAGGTACTTTCAGTCCTGCTTTTCTGTGAAAGTCTTTGTGAGAAGCCAGAACTGTGCAGGGAACAGGTCTTGTAAGCAACCATGAAAACTGGCTGTAACGCTATAATTAGTAAGCAGTAAGTAGGATAGTTTAGTTTTGAAACAGTTTATAAAGCAGTTGACGGATCTCATTGCCTCTCATTATGTAACAGGCAAATATTTTGTACAAAAGCAGCATATTCCAGCTGTATTCTTTCAGTGCATCACTAGTATAAACATGCTCAGTGATTAGATTTCTCCATTTTTTAGGGTTTTTTAAAACTTTTCCCAGGCCTTTCGTTGCTTAGAAGATGCTTCCGGTTTCTCACGTGATGCCTTTAGTTGCTGTAGTGACGTTTGGTTTGTTTCATTAAAAAACAGGTGTAACATTTAGATTGTAAACATTTAGTGCGCATACCCGTGACCTTTTTCAAAATGGCTGAAGAGTGCTTAGTTACGAGGGAGAAAATTGAAGTTTTCAGCGAGAAATTTCAATTTTTGGTGATGTAGATAGGGGTATGGACATGCCCTATGACCAGACCACTGTTCTTGAATATATCCCAAGTAGATTTAGACATATTAGACAACTGGAGAAGTAGTTAGAAGGTTATTTCAGACATCGTTTTAGCGATAATGCAACAGAATCACAATGCGACATCAACAGGTAGATCTGCGCATCTCAGATGGTATGTAATGTACCTCTGGACCTATCCAATGGTAAGCTGGACACAGTCATTGTCTAAAAACATCACATTACTTCTTTTTTACTAAAAAACTCTGCATTTATGAAATCTCCATACATATTTAGTTATTTTGAAACATAATAAGTCCACTTTTCACACAGAAAAACTGTTTCATTTACATTTTACTAATATGCCCCAATACATATCAAGACACGCACTTTTAATCCGGCACCCAACTGAATGTCCACATTTCTTCCTGAGGCACGGTAAGAGTTGGTTATTAACAATTTTTTTTTGTGTCAACCATTGATCTCATTGTTGCAGTTGTTTATCCAGACCAGTGTTTCCCAAAGTGAACAGTAAGAAGATCCCTGGGGCAGTGAGGGGAAAAGTAGCAGCAGGGGACATCAGAAGCATTTGAGTGATAAACAAGTTTTTGGGAGCTCTAGACATGTGACCAGGGAGGCAGTGGGACAGAACTCTGAAAAAAGACTTGGGAAGCACTGATCTAGACCACAGATGTTTCGTATCAGTCTCTTTCTTTGTTCTCAAACACCATGTGCTCAGTTTTTTATGTTGATTACCTTGTACCTGATCGTGAACATGTTTTTGTTTAACTGCTTTTGGTTTTTTTCCTTTATCTATCACATTGGCACTTCTGTATTTGTCTAACAAAGTGGAACTGAATACTATCTTTATTTATTTCTGCAGCTTTCTTTTTCTGATATTTTGTTTGAAGATACTTTGTATGTTAGAGTGATTAATGTTTGGAGAAATTTACTGAAAAATATCATTAAAAAAAAAACTCTGTAATTTGTTCTTTCAGCACAGATAGCAATTCCAAGCCTGGATTCTAGACTGCATTTACTGGAATCTGCATTGTCTGGAGCTTCGCCATGTACACAGCTTGCGTTAAGAAAGGTACCATGTGTACAGCTGTAAAACTTCATCGTGGCACTATTTTAGTCTTCATTTTTTCTTTCTGTTTTGAATTCTGTGGCATTTATATCAAAATAGTAAAAACAATTTTTCTTCATATATATCATCGTGCATAATTATCACTTGTCTCATCTCAGATAAAGACAGTTTTTTGTATGTTTCATCACAGACTAGAATATCTGTTTACATGCATCATCATAGATATTCACATGTTTTATCACAACCATTCACATGCGTCTTTGCAGATAAGGATAACCTTTCAAATATTACATCACAGATTAGAATAACTGCTCACATTCATCATCACAGATATTGATAACCTTTCACATTTCTTGTCATGGATAAAATAATTTTTCACATATACCATCTCTCATGGACAACCTTCATATGTCTTACAGATAATGTAAAGGTCCAGCATATCATTCTTTGCTTGCATAATTTCACATTTTTAAAAAATGGTATGTGTGCCTAACACAGAAGTTTATTTCACAGTATTCCCATATTGAAAACTTTCGTTCTTGTAGAAACTAATATTAATTCTTCTCAGTGTCATGGGCCCATGTATTGTTACATCCAAAAAAAAAATGATGATGATATTGATGTTTTTGATGATAATGATGGAGATTTTTTAGTTTTTTCCCCCGTTGTCTAGGGCCTATATAGAAAGATGGGCGTATGTTCTCACTTGTAGGATATACCTGAAAGATGGAGTTATGTTATCACCTGTAGGATATACCTGAAAGATGGAGTTATGTTATCACATGTAGGATATACTTGAAAGATGGAGTTATGTTATCACAAGTAGGATATACTTGAAAGATGGGTTTATGTTATCACAAGTAGGATATACTTGAAAGATGGGCTTATGTTATCACATGTAGAATCTACTTGAAAGATGGGCTTATGCTGTCACATATATACATGAAAGATGGGCTTATGCTGTCACATATATACATGAAAGATGGGCTTATGCTGTCACATTATAGGATATACTTGAAAGGTGGACTTAATGCTTTCCTATCTACAGTGTATTATCTAGGATAGCAGGAAACAAGATTTTAGTATAGCAGATTAAAGAAACAGACCATGTAGGTTTAAGTCTCAGAAATGCATAAGCACCCAAGCAATTTAGATGTGAAAGAAAACTTGAAACAGGCCCAAACTGCGGTATGAAGAGCAATCTCATATACTTGTGGAAAGTGGTCAGACATATTTTCCTGGTTTTTTTTTTTTTTTTGCATTCTTGTTTTAGGAATTGAGCTCACCTTTGTGGAGCTGAGCTCTTCCTGTATGATGTAGCTTTTGTGGAGCTGAGCTCTTCCTGTATGATGTAGCTTTTGTGGAGCTGAGCTCTTCCTGTATGATGTAGCTTTTGTGGAGCTGAGCTCTTCCTGTATGATGTAATTGTAATCAGAGTCTGGCACCCCTGCACTCCAGCCATGCCTGTTTGTGCACTTGCTGATGGAGCCAGTCACACACTGGTTGTGGATAACATGCACTAAATCAAATTTTTTTGAAAAATGTCTCCTTCCCATCTTCTCCCCCAGCTCGATCATCTTCTCGATGTCATCTTCCATATGCAGCCTAACCAAGATGACTTTTGCAGTCTCCTCCTTGTCCATTTTTAAGGTGCCCTGAATTGATGCCATGCCTGCCAGCTTGTCCACTTTCTCACTGCCTTTGACTCCCGCATGACCCTGCAGTAGATCCACGTCAAACTGGATAACCAAGTCCTCTAGAAGATGGACCCACACCCTGGGGAAAAATGTCTTTCATTTCTCTGTAACATGTACTGGGAGTCTGTTATGATGATCTGTGCAAGTCGCCCCCTGCTCCACCAACCAGGAAATTGCTTCTCATGCTGCCTGCGCCTCCATTCTCAACCTTGAAGTGGTAGTTGCATAGGATCCAGTTATCATTACGGTAGACAGTATAGGCCCATCCATTTTTTAGGCCTTGTGCCACTGACCCGTCTGTGAAGATCACACAGTCATGTGGTTTGGAGTGATGGTGAGTCTGTTCCTGCACCTGGTCTTCCATTTCACCCCGAGCCCATTCACGGCCAAGATGGATCACGACCTTCGTTAGATTTGGCACTTTAGTCCATTCTGATTCTGGAGGGAATCTGTTGTGGCTTCTGCCTCTGCCATCCACGATTTCCCTCAGTTGATACGCTTGCCCTTTGCTGAGTTCAGCTCTGGTAGGAGAGGGTGGTTTGGTGTGCTGGCAGTCCTGAGATACATCTTCGTTTATGCATACTTGTGCCTTACTTTCATGCTGGGCATATCCAGCAAGCAGCACATAGCTATGATCAGAGTATCCCTGGTGCACCCAAGAACTGCTCTTATGGTATCATTTTGGATTCTTTCAAGTTTGATTATCAGAGCTGTGGATAAAGTCAGAAAGCAGAGGCATTCTGTATGATGTAGCTATTGTGGAATGGAGCTCATCTTGTATGATGTAGCTTTTGATGGATGGAGCTTATCTTGTATGATGTAGATTTTGTGGAATGGACCTCATCTTGTATGATGTAGCTTTTGTGGAACTGAGCTCACTTGTATGATGTAGCTTTTATGGAACAGAGCTCATCCTGTATGATGTAGCTTTTATGGAATGAGCTTATCCTGTATGATGTAGTTTTTGTGGATCTGAAGTGATCTTATAAAGCATAGCTTTTGTGGATTTGAACTGATCTTGTGGAACATAGCTTTTGTGGAATTTAACTAACTTTTCTGGAATCGAGTCAGTCCTGCAGAACGTAGCATTTGTGACACAGCTAACTATGTATCATAATCTTTGTGTAACTAGACTAGTTTTTGTGTAATTAGTCTGACCTGATAGAAAGTTAAAAAAAAAAAGGTAAAGGTAATCCTGTCATGCCTTAGAGGCACATAGGGATATGGTGTTAGTGCCCATATTTTCCTTGACCTGTCAGCACACTAGAGGGTGATATGGTCAGTATTATGCCTGGCTGCCTTTCTTTCCCCAACTTCAGAAGAAGTTGGCTACCCATTTCTACAGCCGGATTTGAACCCCCGACCTTCGCCATGAGAGACCAGTGCACTAACCACTTTGCCACTCAGAATGTAGCTATCATGTATTTCCAAGAACAAAAATGTTACATTTATAGTGAACTGGTTTTTACTGTGAAAAGACAAGACATTGTTGATCTGTTACTGCTGCACTCCATTCAGCCCAGCTGTATAAAAATAGGTACCTAACATGCTTGTATTAAGGAAACTAACTTTGTGTTAGAGAACACCTGCCTGCAGAGTGATCTATTTAAGAGTGTGCTTTAAGCATTGATTGTTCTTGTGTTTGTGGGAAAAAGTTTCATCCTATGATCATTATGTATAGATGTTCAAAAAGTCATACATAAATATGAGCAATTTCTTTAATACTTTAGCTATTTCATTCTTCTTCTGTATATTTTTACATTACCAGCATTGTTATAGTTTCATGAAATGGACTTATTAAAATTTATCTGTGTATTCTCACCACACAAGAAATCACATAATTCTGCCTGCAGTAAATCTTGTCTAATCATTCTCTCTGCAGAGATGTATGGAGTTAGTTCAAAGCATTGATGGAAGGCCAAGTCAAACATGACAGCATGAATACCACCAGATGTTGAGAATACACAGTCATAAAGTGATTTCTTTCAGAGAAATTTCTGTCATAAGAAATATAAAGGTCAAATTTAATCATCCATAATTTATGTCCTTATAATCCACATGTATTGCTGTTGTTGTGATGCAAAATATGGCAGTTTTGATGTCAGCAGAGTTCATCATCATCATCATCATCATAAAATTTTGTAATCTACTTGGTCATCTTGGAGGGAACATATTCTTCAAAGCAGTTTTTGAACATCCAAATGCCATTTTGTATGTCTTCAGGAAAGGCCAGGAACATTGTCATTTCTTGCCATCGACTGGCCATTCTAGACAAACTTTGCCCCTTCCTGATATATCTTTCAGTGCCCGTGTAGATGTCTTCAAAGCAGTTCTGAACATCCAAACTGACTGATTGTCACAAATATTCATGGACAGCTGGTAATGATAGTATCCAGATCTGGAACAGTGACTCTGTGGTACAGCCACAGGTGTGAGAGACAGCTGGTTATACCATCCACATTCAGGATGGTGACTCTGTGGTACAGCCACAGGTGTGAGAGACAGCTGGTTATACCATCCACATTCAGGATGGTGACTCTGTGGTACAGCCACAGGTGTGAGAGACAGCTGGTTATACCTGATGCAGATGCAAGAGATGCTGGTTACGATGACAATATCCAGATCCTGAACGATGTCTCTGTAGTAAAGCCATGAACAGCTGGTTATGGCATCTACATCCTATACAGTGACTATGTGTTGCTATCATAGGTTAAAAAGACAGCTAGTTAATGACAGTAATCCAGATCCCAGACACTGACTCCCTGGTGCAGACAAAGGTGTGAGGGACATATGGTTATGATAATATTCAAATACATTATTCATAGTGCATCAGTTATAGATAAAGCTTACTGGAGTGCATCAGTTGTAGATATAACTCACTGATACATTATTCATAGTGCATCAGTTGTAGATATAACTCACTGATGCATTATTCATAGTGCATCAGTTGTAGATATAACTCACTGATGCATTATTCATAGTGCATCAGTTGTAGATATAACTCACTGATACATTATTCATAGTGCATCAGTTATAGATAAAGCTTACTGGAGTGCATCAGTTGTAGATATAACTCACTGATACATTATTCATAGTGCATCAGTTATAGATAAAGCTTACTGGAGTGCATCAGTTGTAGATATAACTCACTGATGCATTATGCCTCATTCATTTTGCTTTCATTTATATGAGTCAGAATAGTTTCTATTACTTTTTGTTGACATCCCAAATGATTTCATGCCACGCTTTTGTCTATTAGTTTTGGCCTCAAAATTTTGAACTGCTCATTTTTTGTTTGCCTTTAGTCTGGTTCAAAAGTTTGTTTTCTTCCATTGCATGGTATTTGTTTCTTGGTCTTTCATTCATTGTCATAAATGTCATGTTGCAAGTGTGTACCAAGTTGTATATACTCATGCTGATACAGGCGTCTTGATTTCGCAGCATAAAAGTCAAGAAATAGAATACAACTTTTCACGACTCCTTGTCTTTATACAGTGTTTACAGTATGCTATGAATATGTTGACTTTTTGTATCCACCGTAAGCTTGCTTCTTGTGTGGTGTTTGTAGGAGTGAAGTAGATAGAGGTGTTTTGTTCAGTTTTATAACATGAAAGAGTGAGGAAAGTTGGCAGAAAACAAGAAAGAGTGAGGAAAGTTGGCAGAAACTAGAAAGAGTGAGGAAAGTGGGCAGAAACAAGAAAGAGTGAGGAAAGTGGGCAGAAACAAGAAAGAGTGAGAAAAGCGGGGAGAAAACAAGAAAGAGTGAGGAAAGTGGGCAGAAACAAGAAAGAGTGAGGAAAGTGGACAGAAAACAAGAAAGAGTGAGGAAAGTTGGCAGAAAACAAGAAAGAGTGAGGAAAGTTGGCAGAAACAAGAAAGAGTGAGGAAAGTTGGCAGAAAACAAGAAAGAGTGAGGAAAGTTGGCAGAAAACAAGAAAGAGTGAGGAAAGTTGGCAGAAAACAAGAAAGAGTGAGGAAAGTTGGCAGAAAACAAGAAAGAGTGAGGAAAGTTGGCAGAAACAAGAAAGAGTGAGGAAAGTTGGCAGAAACAAGAAAGAGTGAGGAAAGTGGGCAGAAAACTAGAAAGAGTGAGGAAAGTTGGCAGAAACTAGAAAGAGTGAGGAAAGTTGGCAGAAAACACGAAAGAGTAAGGAAAGTTGGCAGAAAACAAGAAAGAGTGAGGAAAGTAGGCAGAAAGAAGAAAGAATGAGGAAAGTGGACAGAAACTAGAAAGAGTGAGGAAAGTGGACAGAAACTAGAAAGAGTGAGGAAAGTGGGCAGAAAGAAGAAAGAGTGAGGAAAGTTGGCAGAAACTAGAAAGAGTGAGGAAAGTTGGCAGAAACTAGAAAGGGTGAGGAAAGTTGGCAGAGACTAGAAAGAGTGAGGAAAGTTGGCAGAAAACAAAAAAGAGTGAGGAAAGTGGACAGAAAACAAAAAAGAGTGAGGAAAGTGGACAGAAAACAAGAAAGAGTGAGAAAAGCGGGGAGAAAACAAGAAAGAGTGAGGAAAGTTGGCAGAAAACAAAGAGTGAGGAAAGTTGGCAGAAAACAAGAAAGAGTGAGGAAAGTTGGCAGAAAACAAGAAAGAGTGAGGAAAGATGGCAGAAAACAAGAAAGAGTGAAGAAAGTTGGCAGAAAACAAGAAAGAGTGAGGAAAGTTGGCAGAAAACAAGAAAGAGTGAAGAAAGTTGGCAGAAAACAAAGAGTGAGGAAGTTGGCAGAAAACAAAGAGTGAGGAAAGTTGGCAGAAAACAAGAAAGAGTGAGGAAAGTTGGCAGAAAACAAGAAAGAGTGAGGAAAGTGGGCAGAAACAAGAAAGAGTGAGGAAAGTTGGCAGAAAACAAGAAAGAGTAAGGAAAGTGGACAAAAAACAAGAAAGAGTGAGGAAAGTTGGCAGAAACAAGAAAGAGTGAGGAAAGTGGACAGAAACAAAAATGACAGAAAGTAAGAGGAGCACATATAAATGAAGAACATAAAACAATCCAGAATTTTGACAAAAGCCTTTTTCAAGGATCACATAGTAAAATAACAAATAAAAGTACCAGAAATAAATGAAAAACAAAATACACATTTTCTTTTTTGAGTATTCTTGTAAGGCACACAAAATTTAGTGTTTATAGGACTGTTTTACGTGATATCCTGTTTATTTTCATGTATGATGGCCAGCAGTATAGTGTTGTCTGATATTCCTTGCTCTGCAAGTAGATATTATGTTTTCAGACTGTTTTCCCAATATAGACTGTATCAAAAACTGAAAGAAATTGTAGGATATACCCAAGCCAGTTGAAGATTTGGTCACTGTGAAATCATAATGAAGTCAAAGACCTCTTTAAAAAAAATAGGCAGGGGATATGATCATCAGTTCATGAAGATACACAAGCTAGTGTAGTAAGCATTTCTACAGGGTCATTATGGTCAGTGGACAACCTGGGAAGAGGTACTGTAGAGAGATCATAGATGTGGAAGAATGTCTGGAAAAAGGCATCCCTGAAGTATTGCAGAGATCATTGTCATGGAAGGATATCTGGAAAATGGCATTCTTGAAGTATTGCAGAAATTACTGTCATGGAAGGATGTTTAGAAAGTGGCATCCCTGAACAGTGTATAGAGTGAAAGCTATAGAAGTTGGACCAAAGTCTGTAGCAGCATCGGCATGTGGCTGATGTGAGCTGCAGGTCAGCTAGGAATAATAAGAATATTGAAAAGCCCCACAAAAACAGCAGGGAAAAGCTGCACACTGAGTATGTAGCTTGCATAATAGGTGGAAGATCTAAAACTTGGGTGGAAGATCGAAAACTTGGGTGGAAGATCTAAAACTTGGGTGGAAGATTTAAAACTTGGGTGGAAGATTTAAAACTTGGGTGGAAGATCTAACACTTGGGTGGAAGATCGAAAACTTGGAAGATCTAAAACTTGGGTGGAAGATCTAAAACTTGGGTGGAAGATCAAAAACTTGGAAGATCTAAAACTTGGGTGGAAGATCTAAAACTTGGGTGGAAGATCTAAAACATGGGTGGAAGATCTAAAACTTGAGTGGAAGATCGAAAACTTGGGTGGAAGATCTAAAACTTGAGTGGAAGATCGAAAACTTGAGTGGAAGATCTAAAACTCGAGTGGAAGATCTAAAACTTGTAACTTCAAATGTTGGTCCTGGGATGGCTAAAATATTTTTCCCAGGGTTGAAAAACATCGTAGATAAAACACATTTGAACAGATAATGAACATCAGTTGGCAAAATAAACGCAATGTACATCATCTGCACTTTCCCAAAACTGTTTTTTTATAGTCAAAGTGAGCTTACAACTGGGTAAATTATGAAGATGTTTGCTATACATTTCTACATATTACATCAATATGTTATTTTTTTTTAAAAAAACAGAAAAACATTTCATATAAAACTCCCAAGCTCTAGCTAGAACGTTTGGTCAACCATAATGAAAATGTGATATATGTACATTCACACTCACATCTTTGCATTATCACGAATTCTATTACCATGTAGTACACCATACACAATGTAACTTACAGGCTACAATCTAGTACAGCCTCAGCAATATGTTATCCTACGTGATGAGTCAAGCCCCTCTTATCCTAGCACTGTTTTTTTTTTTTTTAGTACTCACTTACAGTTGCCACTTTTGTTATCAAGACAGAATCTTTGGGCCCATAAAGGATACCAACAGTGGAGAATGGAGAGCTAGAAAGAACACTGAACTGAACAGCTTATTTAAATCCCAACAAATTATAAATGTCTTGAAACTGAACAGACTATGCTGACTGGGGCATGTAAAAAGAATGGAAGAGAATAGACAAACAAAAATTGTACAAGAGATAAAGGAAACAAGACCAATAACAACATAGCATATTTACAGTACTTGTATTCACATTTTATTTAAGCCAGATAAAAGAGTGACATCACAACTAACATTTGAGGACACATTCAAGGACAGATGAAATCAACAACCAAAAACAAAAGTGTCAAAAGATTTATATCAAATATATGAGACGGGGGTGTCAGCAGTGAAGTGGTTAGTGCACTGGTCTCTCATGGCGAAGGTTGGGGGTTCAAATCCGGCCAGAGGCACCCCAGTCACCCAGCTGTAGAAATGGGTACCCGACTTCTTCTGGAGTTGGGGAAGGAAAGGCAGCCAGGCATGATACTGACCATATCACCCCCTATTGTGTTGACAGGTCAAGGAAAATATGGGCACTAACACCATATCCCTATGTGCCTCTAAGGCATGACAGGATTATCTTTACCTACCTATATGAGACGGAAGGTCAAGAAGGAATATAGTATAAAACATTGTCAAGACAAACAGATGAATTCAAAGCACCTGGGGCTGTCAAATGGTGCAACTTTAAATTACTGCAAGAATAGACTGACAAACAGAATTTTATGGAAGAAAATGTGTTCTTTTGCGAGAATTTAGGGGTTTCAGCGGTTAAATGGTTTTCATTTTGAGCTGCTGAAATTCTGAATTTTATTTTATACCCTGGTTTGAAATATCTTGATAGATAATTAAACATGCTCTTTTGGCAGAAGATGTTACCACCTCGATGAATTTCTCAGCTGGATATCTTACTGTTTCAGGAGAAAGTCTGTACAAGTTTTTCTAAATAATGAAAATACAGCAAATGTGACTAATGTTTTTAGATAAATATAATAAAATATAAAAAAAACCTATGTGACTTCTACCTTGTGCATATCTCAAAGTTTAGCATGCACCTGAAGTTTGCTGCAGGAAGCCAAGAGGAGTCCAAGGTATGGAGGTGAAGGTTTCATTGGACGGGAGGTATACTCTGGGTGAAACTGTACACCAACAAAATATGGGTGATCTGTAAGACGGAAGATAGTTCAAGTGAGGCTCAATAAAACAGATGACAGGCAACATTTTTATCATGTATCCAACTTTTGTATGAAAGTGTTTAGTACAGAAACCTAAAATTTATAGGGAAACATATTTATTACAGATTTATTGTGATCTGCTATTTGTGATACATTTAGTCTTGATAATAGTTTCTTCACTGCTTTTGTTATTTATGCTACAACTGTACATTCAACAATGCCATCTAATTTTATAAGATTATGAAATGTGTAGATTATTTTAATATAGAAGGTTCAAGGTTCAAAATTTAGACTCTGGCTTTGCTGCATTCAGGACCTCATACATACTCCACCACATGTTGTAGCAGCATCCATCCAAGGGTATGTTTGCTAACAGTTCCTGTCACATGGATGTTTATGATGCATTTTCTGCCACACAGTTCGGATTTCCTGCCAGCACCTTTCTTCTTCTTCGTACGCACACTGGCGATGATGGGTGGTACTCTGATTTTTCCGATGTGCCTTTTGGATAGGTACCTCTGACTTCAGCACCTTTCCTTGCTAGGGCAGACTGTGGTCTTGCTCGGACTGCCATGAAGACAGTGGTGTCGGCTGGCTTGGCCAAAACTTTGTTTTCCAGCCTCTAGTGGCTGTACTTAAGCCCCTTCTCCGTGTCAGATCCAGCATGCAACGCTGGCTGGCCAGACTGCTTTGAGACAGTTCCACAGAGACACTCCGACTTTGGGATGAGGAATCTGATGAGTGTCTCAATAATATCCATTCCCTGCCACCTATAGTCTGCTGGCTCTGGTTTGTTTACATCATTCTGATAGCCATTGTTGTAAAGACCCATAAGCTTGTCATGTTCTGGATTCATTGGTGTCACATCAGATTTTCCTCATCCCTGCTGGCGATCTCCATGTCCCCATCCATCCACAAACCTGACATTACATTTTACAAAAATAACAATTACAATTAGTGTTGATTGCTACAGGTTTCTTGGCTACAGAGTAGGTCAGAGTTTTTAAGCAAACAGATCTATGATCCCTGTCTCACAAAGACTATAAGTGTGTTCTTAACACAGTTGTTCCCAGGGGAGCCAGCACCTTTAATATGTCCTAGCTCCAGCAGTCTCTTCAGATCTACATTGTTCTTCCAATCCCAGTCTTCATTTTCCTGCAGTCTGTCCAATACAGCTTTAGCAATGTCCCCCTTGTCCATTGTCAGTCTGCCATTTATTTTAGCCTGTCCAGCCAGTCTGTCGGCCACATCACTGCCATGTACTTCCACATACCCTGGGCAGTAAAGCCACATTAGGCTTGTCATAGCTGACTGGCTTAATAGATAAGCCCATTCTTTGCGAAGCAAATTCTTCTCAATCTTACTAATCATACTCTGTGAATCCATCACAATGACGCCATGAACTACATCATGAGCAACTAGCCATTCCATTACCACCAACACAGCCTCAGTTTCCATTTGCATGCTTGAAGTGGTGGCTTCAAAAGTTCCTGAACCCTGTACCATCACTTTTCCATTTCAGCAGACAACAAAACCCCAACCACTTCTGCTGTTCTGAGTCAATGAGCCATCTGTATATATATAACCATGTCTGAAGACCCACGGCGATGCCGGATGAGATCTTGAATCCAGAGTTCAGCTGCTCCCTGTGCCCAGTCTCGATATTCACAGCTCTACCGTATAACCTTTGTTAGCTTAAGTCGGCCCTGTACCCGTAACCAGTTGTCACCTTTAGGCACTTCATGTAGATTGCAAATAGACTTTATCATATCCTTGGCTTCAGCCATCCAGGATCTGCTTTGTTTGATGCTTCTTTCCTTTAACAACCCCAGCTCCTTATAGAGAGGATGATCCTTCATGCCATGAAGGAACTAACACCATATCCCTATGTGCCTCTAAGGCATGACAGGATTACCTTTTTTTTTTTACCTTTAGATTACATACATGTACAAACATATATAAGCAATGTCATATATATAAAAACAAATATACTAACATGTGGTCATCCTGTGAATTATCACTGATGTTTGAGAAATGATGGTATTGTGGAATTTTGACTATTCAGAATTTTATCCAGAAAAGATGAAACCTGGGAAGTAGAGGTCTGCAAAATTGGAAATCATCAGTACTTTCAATTAGCACGCTATTACTGAAAACAACTTTCCACTTCCCTTTATTTTTCTACAATCCAATTTTTTGCTGTCCAGTTTCAGTACTGACTGTACCCTTACATTTTTTACAACTGCCTGTGGGTTCTTGGGTTATCACCCTGAGACCATGTAGGACAAGAAATGTATTTTCTTCCGCTTGTATTATATCTGTCAGGTTGCAGAGGAAAGAACGATTTTGATAACTTCGAAGGCTGGACAAACCAACAGCTCTAGCCGGGCATTCACATAGTGGGCACAGTGATAATGTGGACATTCTGTTGATACAATTAGCTTTTTTTTTTTTTCTCTCTTTAAATGTATGTTTTAATAGCTATCTCTGTGAAATCCTTGAAGTAAAGAAAAGCTACATTTCCAGAATCTCTGGACATCACACAGTTTATTTCTTAAACTGGAATATAAGTAAGAAAAAAATACATGAAAAATTCAGCGGTCAGCTCGGACTAATTCTTCATTTAGTAATGTGTATGTACTCACTATCCAGCTCCATAATCTCCATTCGATTCCCATCTTTGCTTCGCCCAACAAACTTCATGCCTTTCCCCTCCAGAGCTTCCACTACAACAGGATTCACCTAGAAACAAATGTGAATCTTTCACCAGCTGTAGTAAAAGTTTGCTGTAGTCTTGTGTCACAAAAATTAATGGTAAGTATACCTATTATAAAGACGCATTCCCACTAAATCAGTTAAAGATGAGGTATATTGATAAAATAAATGTATAGTAAGCCCCTGTCTCTATACAGTTTAAAAGATTTCTTCAACAATCTTGTGTCTCAATTTTCTTATCACTAAGAAACTGCCTAATTTTCACTTCACACACAAAATGTTATTGTTAATTATGTGTGAGAAAAGAAAAAAAGATTTCATTATCTTCCTCTTCTTCGGTGTCTCTATTGCCATAACACATTGCTCACAAGAAATCCAACTCTCTGCTATGTCAACTGAAGCTTAGTTTGTTTATTTATTTATTTTACATAATGCATATATTCTGGCCTGATCCCTTGTCCTAGAGGTTTTTACATACACAAGGCATAAAGTATTTTATTAATTATATTAAGTATATTATTATTATTAATTATGTGCCATGCCAGATAGCACTGCCAATCATGCTTCTCAATCTTGTGCAGTCCTTGGTGTTTCAGATTAATTCAGATGCTTTTCTTTATCCTTGCCACTTGGCCAGTCCACCGAGATATTTTTTTCTCCTGACCTTCCTCTCTTCCTTTCTCCTTTGAATTTTCCAGTCATTCCTAACTTGTGTCTTCTCGTGACATGTCCAAGAAATTTTGATTGTTGTTTTCTTTTCAACTAGTCTTCTTGTTCTGAAACTTCTTTAAGGTACTCTGTTATTCTGTCTGGTAAAGTAAGAGAACACAGTTTTGTATGGTTAGACCTTGAAAAAATAATAGACAAAGCACTTCAGTGAGACGTGAGAGAAAGAAAAATCACAAGAGAATTACCTGGGATTTGAACACGGACTCCGGTAGGACGAGCAGCCGTCTACCCATGAGAGAACAGCGTACTAACTGACTGCGCTACTAGCACCTCCAAAAAAAGGTGTTTTGTAAACAGTCATTAGTAACTGTTCAGTAGACATGAGGGATCGTGACACCCGGAAAGAAACGAGGCTGTGACACAGAAATTCCGTAGCTTAGATATTGTTATTCTGTCTGTCCAGGGTATTTGTTGCATCTTCCACCAAAACCACATCTGTTACTTCCTGTTTCTTTACCATCTTTTTGTTGACTCCCCAAATTTCACAACCATATAGCAATACTGACTCTACATAGCATTGTAATATTCTTTTCCTCACTTTGAGAGGCATTTTCTTATTTGTTAATATCTTCTTCGTGCCATAAAAAAGCCACTTGCCTTACCAATTTGTGATTTTATTTCATTTGTGCACTTGCCATCAGCTGTTATCATTGTTCCAAGGTAACTGAATTTATTTTACATGTTGCACTTTTGATATTAACATTGTTTCTGTCTTGTTGCTGTTTAGCTCTAGCCTTCTTTTATTTCTCTCTTCAGTAATCTTGTACACTAGTTTCTGCAAAATGCTTTTGCTTTCTGCTATTAGAACAATATTAGAATTGCAAAAGCAGCATTGTCCTTCAAAAATCTTGAGAACACATGGAATTCAAAAGTTCTAAGCACAAAAAACAAGTTATGATTATTAATTCAAATGTGATATCCACCATCATTTATGCATGTGAAAGCTGGAAATCAACTAAAGAAACAGACAAGAAATTAGACTCTTTTGAAAACAAATGCCTCAGGAAAATACTTGGTGTAAAGTGGATTGAATTTAAGAACAACACAGAGATAAGACAGATGAGCAAACAACAACCTGTCTCATGAGTGATCAGAAAAAAAGAAGATGGACATATGTAGGCCATGTGATGAGAAGAAACAGAGAATACCAAAACAAGCTATCAAGTGGACTACAACAGGCCAAAGAAAAAGAGGTCAACCATGTGAAACTCTAAAGAAGACATTATTAATTAAGAGAAGCCAGTTTAGTGGGCATAACATCCCTTGATGAAGTTGAAAAACTTGCCGAAAACGAAAACTTGGCAAACAACTATGCGAGCCCTATGTGACGTTTAACGGCATGGGAAGGATGTAAAATGTAAGATGTATTAGAAGTGTCATCCACATATCTCAGGTTATTGATATTATGCCATTCTATTTTAATTCCTTTCACATTTTTAATGCCTCTCAGATGTTTTATGTTTTACAAAATCTCATATAGCAACCTAGAATATTTGGGGAAAAAGGGATGAATAAAACTATAAAGGTTTATATCATCATCATTAGGTGCCATGCCAAATGGCATTGGCTGTTATGCTTCTCCAGAGTACACAATCCTTCATGCAGGCCATCAGCTCAGTTGGTGATCTCCTCTCACACCATCCCGTCAGACTGTCCAGTATCATTTCTCTTGGTCTTCCTCTTGATCTTCTTCCTTCTATTTTTCCTGTTGTTATAATATTTTCAATGCCCCCTCTTCTCATTGCATGTCCTATGAAAGTATATTGTCTCTCTCTTATCTTTTTGACAAGGTTTTTTGTCTATCCAGCTCTTCTCATACATTCTTCATTAGTTGTTTTTGCTGTCCAGGGGATTCGCAACATTCTTCTAATAAACCACATTTCTGCTGCTTCCAATGATTTTTGTGCAGATTTGCCTATTGTCCATGATTCACTTCCATATAACAAGATAGGTTCAATATAGCATTTTAGTACTCGTTTTCTAGCATTCATTGATAAGGATGTGTTGGCTAATATGTTTCTCATTCTCTGAAATGCAGTCTTTGCTTGGCCTATTCTGTTCCTAATTTCTGTTCTGCATTTCCCATCTGAATAAAGGTTTATAGTTAAAAAAAATAAATCCTGCAGAACTTATTACAGTACATATTTTTTAAACCACAGATTTAAAAAAAAAAAAAGTTAACTTTACAAAATGAAAACTTGTTACATCTTGGGAGGGATATTCTTTTCACATTGCTGAGTCTTGACTGGTTAGTTTCTGAAATAAAGTATGTGGAAGAAGTTGGTAGAATTTATCAAAGCACGAGAGTTATATTACCTCATATCTATGTCTGTGTCTCTCTTCAACAAATTTCTGGTTGCCATACAGCTTTCCTGTCAGTTAAAAGAAAAAATGGCTGTAGTCAGGTTGACTCCTGTTGTCACAAGAGAGTCACCGTAGTGACATGTCACATGATGAAAGTCATGAGGCTGATTTGAAATACTACTTGTCACATGAAAATCATTATGTAAGCCAGAAAATGTTTTTATTACAAAAAAGTCTTTATGGGAGGCCAGCAAGTACTATCTGTCACAGAAAATCATTGTGGGAAGTCAGTGAAGTAATGTTTGTTACAGAAAATATTGTGGGAAGTCAATGAAGTACTGTTTGTTACAGAAAATCATTGTGGGAAGTCAGTGAAGTACTGTTTGTTACAGAAAATCATTCAGGGAGGTCAACATGTACTATCTATCACAAGAAAACCATCAAAGGAGGCCAACGTGTACTATCCATCACAATAAAATTATTGTTGTAAGGTTGATTAGACACCATCTGAAAAACATTGTGACAAGGCTTACTGCAAAAACTGCATGTCACAATAAAATTACTGTAGTGAACTGACAAGTCCTGTCTCTTACATGCAAAATACTGTAGTACAAACTTGGAATTGTAGCACACACTGGGAGACAGTATGAATGTATTAGAAGGATTCTGTAGTAATCAGGACCTGTACAACACAGGTGGTCACCTTGTTCTTTCTTCTCTTATGCTCGCACACAAAAAGACTGCTGCATCTGCCTAACACATGAGACAGACATCATTCACATGATGGTCATCATCAGGTGCCCTGCAGCCATGCCCTCCACAGATCTCAATCCTTTATAGTTTCCACCAGTTGAGTTGGTAGCTTTTTTTTTTCTCTTGACTTTCCCCTGCCTCTCTTCTCATTTACCTTTCCTGTTATGTTTTCAAGCCTCCCCCCCCCCACTTCTTCTCATTATATGTCCAATGAATGATGACTATGATTTTCTTATGGTTCTAATTGGGCATCTTTCTATATTTCTTTTTGTTAGACATCCCCTGTTAGTTGTCCTTGAATTTCATGTCCATGTATATAATAAATAAAAAATTAAATATTTGGACACATTAAACATCATGATAATCTAGAGAAGACCGTCTTGGAAGGGTACATAATGAGAAAAAGAAAGAGAGGAAGACCAAGACAAAGATGGCTGCAAGACATTGTTGATGATCTGCAAATGGTCATCAGCAGCAGGTCATCTTGCTTACAATGGAGAGGCCTACAGGAGTGCTATTAGGGAGGCAAAGTTCCACAAGGGACATGCAAATGAATGAATGAATGTCAGTGTATTCTTACTTGTCCATGTATTCTTAACATTCTTTGCCTCTAGTGATCTTTGAATTGTTCTGTTCATTGTCCATGACTCACTTCCATAAATGTAGGATGGGTTCAGTGCAGTATTTTACAACTCTTTTCCTGATTTTCAGTGACAATGATACACACAAGATACTTGTCTGAAAGCTGTTTGAGCATGTAATATTCCATTTTTGATTTCTGTGGTGCATTTTCCATCCAATGTTACCGGCATGTTCAGATATTTAAATGTATAATGCATTTGCAAAAACCCTAGCCTTTTTTTGGTTCTGGTCTGAGAAATTGTTATAGCTTACCCCACATCTAACTTCATGCTTTCTTCTTCTTTGTCTCAAACAATTAAATGCTAGGCAGGTACCACTAAATCTGCTTTTAAGTCACCAGGATAAGTTTGTCAAGTCACCAGGATAAGTTTGTCAAGTCACCAGGATAAGTTTATGGACTTCTCAAGCCCCACATCGTCTGCTTCAGATCAAGAGCTCACTTCTGGGTCCATATGCTACAAAGGTTCAATATTTCCGAAGTGGATGTTTGGATGTCTGAGCTGAATTATATCCTGCTTAAAAAAATGGAAATTCATTTTAAAAAAATGTAGATTATAAATGAAAACCAGGATGTAACCACTTACTGAGGATGCTTTTCTCTGTGTGGAAGACTGTTTTGCGTTTGCCGAGCCTCATTGTACCGCCCATCTGTTCAGAGTTGTGTTCTGGCATGTAAATAACCTCAAGATTGACAGAAAAAAAAAAGAATCCTCTTTAATTTATTCATCCAATAGCTTAAAAAGGGGTAGTTATAACATGTAATAATAGAGAAATACAGAGAATTTAATGTGAATCTGTATGTATCTTTTATAGACTATTCAAAGGCATTCTGATTGTGTACAACACCAGAAACTTTGGGAAATAATGGAAAAAATAGGATTTCCAACACATTTGATACAACTAATATCACTGCTACATCTAGACCAACAAGCAGCAGTAAGAATAAATGGTGAAGCAACAACTTGGTTTGACATAAAATAAGGGATTCATCAGGAGTGTATACCGTCATCTTACTTATTTAACTTGTATACTGAAAATATAATGAGGAATGTAAGAGAAGATGTAGACAAAGAATATTACAATGCCATAACAATTGGAGGTTATGAAATACCAGAGATTAGATATGCTGATGACACAGTATTACTGTCCACAACACAAAAAAGGAGTGGAAAAACTAATCTTGGATCACTACCTACAAAAATTGGAGATACAATGAGGGAAATTAAAAGGAGGAGATCTATTGCTCTTCAAAAAAATAAAACAACTAAAGAAGCTGTGGAGAGGAACAGACAGAACTACAAAAATAAGATTTTTAAGGGCATACATCTCTCCCATCACAACATATGCCTATGAGACCCAGACACTTAACAAAACACCTGAGAAACACATAAATGCCTTTGAATGTAAATGCTACAGAAGAGTTCTTCAAATATCATGGACACAAAAAAGAACTATATCCATACTACAAGAACTTAATATTGAAGAAGGTTGTCTAGTAAAGAAGATTAAAGAGAGAAAACTTAAATATTTTGGACACATTAAAAATCATGAGAACTTAGAGAAGACAGTCTTGGAAGGGTACATAATGGGAAAAAGAAAGAGAGGAAGACTAAGGTGAAGATGGATGCAAAACATCATTGATAATCTGCAAATGGATGCATCAGCAGCAGAGCATCTTGCTTACAACCAAGAGGCCTACAGTAGAGCTGTTAGGGAGGCAAGGTTTCTCAAGGGACATGCAAATGACTGACTGACAGTATGTCACAATCTCAATACAAAAGCATTAATAATGCTGACACCATCATTCAATATAAAAGATTGTGTATGTAAAAGAAAAAGAAAAATTAAGCCACTCATTTATTATTTGTCATGCCAGGAGATACTGGGCATCATGCTTCTCCACTCTGTTTTGCTGTTGGTGTTTTTAATTAATTCAGAAACTCTTCCTTTTCCATCAGTCAGTTAGTCATTTGCATGCCCTATGATTGCCAAATGTTAAGAGTCAACTATTAGAAACAAGAAATAAAACAAAATTCATTTCAACATTTTTCTTTTACCTTCATATAAAAGTAACTTTTTTATATTCATAAATGTTCTTGTTCTGAAGGCAATGATCTACATCCTTCTCGCGCTGTTCAATATCACATAGGGCTGGCAATGTATGAATAGTGTGCCATGTTTTTCTGTTTTTAGTGAGTTTTTTAACCTCATAAGGGAATCTTATGCTCACTAATTTAGCCTCTGTCAATAATGTTCTTTATTCCTTTCTGTATAATTATTTTCCATATTTATCCACTAAACATATAGACAGACAGATAGACAAACATACACACCACTGGATGCTTTGTTTCAGGATCAAATTCTTCTGAGCTGGCATCCTTCCACTTCAAGACATTGCGGGCAAATTCAACAACTGCACACTGCAGTCCAAAACACACGCCTAGTAAATATGAAGAAAATTGGAGGAAAAATAACTTAAATCTTGCTAACAAATTAAAATATTGACATGGGGACAATTAAAACAGAATCCTGGAATCCATAACAATACGAAAATTTATTTCTGTATAAGAAGTAGTGTCCACATGATTTCTACAAGAAGAAAAAGACACTTTTGTGCAACTTTATATGCCATACTTTGTACCATATTTCGTAGGAAAGGAATGGAGACAAAGTACTGCAAAATATCTCATTACAGTCTAAAATGTTCTGATAACACAGCAGAAATGAATGCGGCTCTTTCGAAGATGAACAGCATCTGCCAGCATGGTGAGACACCAAAAACTGCAGTGTACACTTGGGTGTGGGTGGATGAAGGAAAATTATGTAAAGATCAGACTCAAGAACAAACTAGCTCTATGTATTCCAATCCTTAGCTTTTATTCTGAACTATGTATGCTTGGTTCTCCATGTAGTAAAAAAACAAACACACACACACAAGCATGTGCGTGCATGCACAAGCGCACACACGCACACAGAGAGAGAGAGAGAGAACTTTCAAGTTTTTCCTAGCCCTGGGTTTACGATTTTTCACCCTTTCCTTAGTCAAATACCACAATGTGCAGGCTTTCTGTTCCCTCATATGCTTAACTGATGGTGAGTAAAACTAACAAAAGTTATTCTTCCATCTCTGTGAGCTGGTGTTCTTTGCAGCTGATGCAGTGGAGACTTTGAGGCACAGCATCATGTTGGCTTGGGAGCGGATCATGGCAGCTATATTTTTCAGTTCCTGGGTGCTGCTAAAAAGCAGGGGTGTGCAGTACTTCTTTATCAGACTCAACCACCTTGGGGGGCTATGGCTAGACCTGTTACTGGAGGTACCAAGAGAGAGGTGGGGCAAGATCTTAGCTTTGGTATGCCAACCCTGACACTAGCATGTCAGCTGTAAGCCACTCATTGCCAAAATGGACAGTGCCTTCAATACCTCAAAATTTTACAAGAATATTTAATTATTTTACTATTCACATTGTGAAGACATGATAGTCCATAAGACATGAGAAGTAAAACTTGTATAAACAAACAAACATGCAGGGGTGTAGACAGTGTCATCAGGGTTGGGTAACCACAGCCAGCCAAGACTCTTTCCTACCTCTGTTGGTGTCCCCAGTAACATTCCTAGCCTGGCTAACATGGCAAGAATCACCACAGTCCTCATGGTGGTGGAGCCTGCTAAAGAAGTACTGCATGCTCCCTGATATTTAGCTCCAATCAGGGCTGAAAAAACAGCTGCTGTAACCTGCTCCCAGTCCAACATGATGCTGTACTTCAACATCTTCACCACAACAACAGCTGCTGTAACCTGCTCCCAGTCCAACATGATGCTGTACTTCAACATCTTCACCACAACAACAGCTGCTGTAACCTGCTCCCAGTCCAACATGGTGCTATGCCTCAACATCTTTACCACATCGGCTGCAAAGAACACCAGCTCACAGTTCTTGGGGGGAAAGAAGAAGATCAACAAACATGGGAGCAGCGTACAAGTAGGAAGCTGATTTTGCAATGCTCCTGTGAACCAAACTAAAGCTTGATATTTGGCTTCGGAATAAAAGCAAATAAAATCAACAGTGCTCAACTCACCTCTAGCACATGAAACTTTCGAAAGAAAACTAGCTTTCTTCCTTGAGACAATGAATAAGCTAAAAAAAAACTAAAAAAAAACTAACTAAAAAAAAAAAAATCAACCAGATATTCTGTAAAATTTGTGACTGATAAACTATTTTATAAATAATTTTACACATTTCTGATTTGTATAATGTAACTAGAAAAATCTGGAACAGTAATAGGAAACAGAAAGGAAATGTAATATCTTGAAGTAAAAAGAAATTTAATCTCAGCCCTTTCTCCAGATATGATCTTGATTAATGATAATGATGATAAAGACAGACTAGATACATACCCAAGAATGGAATTTTCTTAGTTCGAGCCCACTTGCAGGCTAAGATCATTCCCTCCGTTCCTCTGACACCAAAACCTCCAGGTACAATGATACCACTGTATGGAGAGAAAATTTCAACTCTTAAGGCTATCATCAGCCATTTAGCTAACATATTTCTACAAATAGGAAACAACAAGACTTTCAAATGGTAAAGCAATTGAGCACAATATTGATATGTTAGACCTCGAAACAATCACTGACAAAGCACTTTTAGATGTGTCATTTTTCTTTCTCTCATATCTAAAAGTGCTTTGTTTATGATTCTTTGCATGGTCTAACCATACGATGCTGTGTTCTGTTACATTACTATGAGTTATTTAGCAGTCATCAGCCAATTAGCAGCTTTTCTAAAACTAATTAAGCAAGAAAAAGGAGGCAACTAGCAAAAAAAAAAAAAAAAAGCTTAAGAAACCCTGGTTTAGCTGATCCAGCCATAAAAATTATTGTCTCACACACAGTACCAGGGAAAATTACCAATAAAACTACCTGCAAGGTGAGATACACTTTAATGCACTATACACATCTCTGTCAGTGCCTAAAGAATGAGTATAGTGATACCCTTGAATATCAGTACCATGTCCAAGTTACAAATGGGTGAATGCTATAAAAACACCATGAAGTTTCTGCTCCAAGCATACATTTTTGTAAATCCTCTTATTATACTCTCTTGCCAATATCCGCTTCTCTGCCTTTTGGCTAAGATTTTAATCTACAAACCCCCACCACACACATGGTAAAATTATCTAGCGAGCCCATGCGGGCATAAAAAAAAAAAATATCCATAAATTTACATCAAGACGTGGATGATACTTTGGAAAAGCAGATAATACAAACCTTTCATTGCTTTTATTTTTGAAAAAGCTGATGCTACCTTTTTATTATCCTAATGATATATTTTGTGTTTTAGAAGGCAGTTTTGAGGCAGACATAAGTTAGTTTTGCTGAACAGCTTCTCTCATGCCTGACCCCATCAGTACTGGATTTGAATAATAGGTCACAGTTGCGAATGAAGAAGAAGAATAATAGATCACAGTAACAGCAGGCAATGTATGTGTTGCTTGGACCAATCTCCTTGCACCTGTCTTCATATCTGGTCTTTATTTCCTTCTGTAACAATGCTGCAGAATCACCCTTCATAGGATTTTTTTTATCAGTTCTTCCTAGTCCTTCTTTCTGACTGAAAAAAATCCATCAAGGGTGACTCACAGATATCACTGTATGTCAGTTTTGGTCTATCACAAGGCTCTTTGTCTCCATAAGTTTGTTATTAAAAAATGGAATAATTATACACAGTATATGAAAAAGTTCATACAGATTCTTTACACACATTAAAACTATTTTTTTTCATCAGTATCTACTGAAATATAGTAAAACGTTAACTACATTATATACTGTAAGAACAGTAACATTTCTACACAAGACATTCTTTCACATCAGTTAACGGTAACAAAATAATAAATGATCAAAATAACCAAAGCAGTACAAACTTTGCCTTGGTCACTTCTCTCCAGGCTTCATGATACTTCTGTGGGTTATTTTGGAGCGTGTCTGGTTCCAGGTCACAGGCCTCTATATACTGTGAGGAAAAAAAAAAGAGATTAACATCACTTTAAACCAGTAAGCAATAAGAAAATAGGTTAAAAACCACTATAAACCATGAATCCAAATTAAAATAGATTATAAATCATTATAAACCAAAGGGAACCCAAACAGAAAAAAGGATTATAAACCAGGAAACAACAACAAAAAATAAATCCATCATAAACCTGAGAACAAACAGAAAAGATATTAAAAACCGCAGCAAACCATAGGAAACAATCAGTGAAAGCATTTAGAATAAACAGCTTGAAGTATTGCATGCTTTTTCATACTAAAGAGAACAAGCAGATGAAAGATTACATGTTTCATATAATGTGGAGTTGACATAATGAAAATACTGCATTCTCCCGTATACGCTACAGAAATAACAGATAACTTTACAACGGTCCATGAACTGTAGAGAACAAACATATTTCTCTTAAATCTTACATTTTACATCCTTCCCATGCCACTAAATGTCACATATGGTAGTTCACCAAGTTTTTCTGTTTTCGATGAGCTTTTAAACCTCATCAAGGAATTTTATGCCAACTAATTTGGTTTCTCTTAACAATGTCCTCTTTAGAGTTTCATGTGGTCAACCTCTTTTTCTTCAGTCTGTTGTGTTTCACTTGATAGCTTGTTTTGGGATTCTATGATTATTTCTTCTCATCACATGACTGATATTTGTCCATCTCCTTTTTCTGATCACCCATGAGACAGGTTGTTGTTCACTCATCTGCTTTATCTTTAAGTATGGCACTCAAAAGTTATAAGCACAAAAACCAAGGTAAGATCTATTCAGTTCAAATTCACCCTTATTTATGCATGCAAGAGCTGGAACACAACTAAATAAATAAGCAACAAATTAGACTCTTTTGAAAACAAATGCCTAAGGAAAATACTCTGTATAAAGTGGAATGAATTCAAGAACAACACAGAGATAAGGCAGATAAGTAAACAACCTGTCTCATGGGTAATCAGAAAAAGGAGATGGACATATGTTGGTCATGTGATGAGAAGAAACAATCAGAGAATTCCAATACAAGCTATCAAGTGAAACACAACAGGCCAAAGAAAAAGAGGTCAACCACATGAAACTCCCAAGAAGACATTGTAAGAGAGGCCAGTTTAGTAGGCATAAAATCCCTTGATGAGGTTGAAAAGCTCGCCGAAAAAAGGAAAACTTGGCAAACTACCATGCGAGCCCTTTGTGACGTTTAACAACAAGGGAAGGATGTAAGATATAAGAATCCTAAGCCTATTTATGAATGGTTGTTTCTGTATAAGCTAGTTTGTGTTATGAGAACATTTTTGAGCCTTGACTGTTGTTTATGTGGCATATGAATACAATTTGCAGTTCAAAAATAGTTCTGAACTTTCCTATTCCTCAGTTTATGAGTTTTCACTTATGGCAGGTATAGAAATCTGTAAACTTTTTATCAGATGTTTACTTTGTGCATGGTTTTAGGTACAACTTTAGCACCCTGGAAACAACACACAGAAACGTTTTACAGAGAATGTAAGATTAGCCTGGGAACAAAAAAAATAGAAGACAAAACAGTTTAGATGTGAAAAAAAAAAACGTAAAGATTGTAAGAGAATGAGTGACTAAAACCAAATATTGATAGGATGATAACTATCTAACCATGAGAGGACAATGCATTATCAGCTCGGACCATGAAGATGATGGTGGGCAATATGAAAATAAATGTACACAAATACACAAGAAAACACAAATGCTTGCAGTCACAGACATTTTTGTTCAAGAGAAAACAACAAACAAGGGTGCTAAACACAGACTTCAGAAAACTATTCTCAACTGTTCCGGATAAAAATGCACTTGAAACAAAATCAGAAAATCCAGCATCAGGTGTAGGAACTATGCTCATAAAAAAATGGAACACCAAGCAAAATGTCAAAAAATGACATCAAAAGCACACCATTCCATGGTCAAAAATGACATCAAGACCACACTTCATAAGGGCAAATTTATAAATTACTATAAAAATTAGAAGAAAAAGAAATGAAGAATTATCTATCATGCAACAATGAATTAAAGACACACACCAACCTTGAGATCAAGTCTGTGGTTGACTGCCAGTGATGCATGCTGTAAGGCTTTGATGACTGATGCATAGGAATCTGACAGCTCTGTGTACTTGCCCACTAGGACAATGGTGACCTCCTTCAACAACTGATCGTACCTGTGATATTTTATAAATTAAGCACACAGAAAAATTGCCCATTTTGAGTAAGTATTTGAAGTGAAAGGTGTGCAGAATGGTGAGATGCAAAGCAGCCTTGTAAGATCAACAGCCACACTTAGTGTGCTAGATGACAAATATTCATGTGACACCTGGATACGTGTATATACAGACGGATCTGCACACAATGCCATAAAGAATGGAGGGGCAGGAGCACATATTGAATGTCCAAACAACACCAGTGACAAGATTTCCATACCCACTGGAAACTACTGCAACAACTTTGATGCAGAAGTTAGGGCAATTATTGCTGCAGTTGAAAAACTATCAGACTCCAGAACTGATACATGTCCTGTAGTAATTCTCACAGATGCAAGATCAGTACTGGAAGCTTTTCAGTGCAACAAACTACCAGACCTTAAGGATGCCTTGTCAAAAATTGGCTTACAACATGGAGTCACTTTGCATTGGATTCTCTCCCACTGTGGGATACCAGGCAATGAGAAAGCTGACCATCTGGCCAAAGAGGGCACTGAAATGGAGCAACCAGACATACCAATCACCTATAATCAGAAGAAAAGCATGATAAAAACCTACAGGAAGCCACAAACACCACCACATGATGACTATCACATGCTAAACAGAAAGGAACAAGTCACCATCGTCCGTCTCCGAACAGGACACAGCCGACTCCGAAGTCATATGTATACAAAGTTTAAGGTTGGTACTACTAATCTATGTACATGTGCCCAGGTGCCCCAAACTGTGGAACATATCCTCCAGAACTGCACCAACTATGAAACACTGAGAAATAATTACTGGCCCAGTGAAACCACTAAAGAAGATAAGCTCTACGGTTCCATACATGAATTACAAAAAAACAGTGAAATTTATCCAAGAGACAGGACTGCAGGTATAGACAGACAATGCGAACGAAGAAGAAGAAGAAGAAGAGTAAGTATTATTTTTTCCCACATTCACTCTGAGCTTTGGCAGCATGCTAAATTAAATAAAAATTTTAATATGCTGTGATGAAAGATGGGAATATGGAAAAATATGGACACATTTTTTAAAATAGGGGACATTTAAAAGCATACTGACTGAAGTAATATAATTTCTAGGACAAATCTTTAAAATACAAAACTGTCCCATATAGTATGGGACGGTTGGTCACTTTAATTGATGATGATGAAAAGCTATACTCGTGGTAGTTAAATATTTAACATCAAGGGACCCGATGACCAATTAGTTTTAACATCATTTCTATTTCCACTCATCACTAACGGCTCAAGATCCACATATTCTGTGCATTTACTTGTCTGCTAGCTCTTTCCACCTGGACATACTGACACGTGCGTCTTTGTTTAAGGAAGTACTGAGACGTAAACGTTTGATGAGAAAGTCATCAGCACCTTGACTCTGAAGCAGCAGAGGTACTCGGTAGATAGAGGTCACATCGTGGACGAAATAGACCTGGGGAAGATTATAAACGCAGACTTCAGTTTACTTCTAGCACTATATCCTTAAGGCTGAAGAGTTTTGACTCTCATCATCAGATTTACAGGTCTGCATTTATTTTGTTATTATGCTGAGTGGTGAAATTTTCATTAGTTCTACATCTCCACATATTTTGTTGATAATGGAAGGATTTTGTAGTAGCAGGTGTTTCTAAGACCCTTCCTATGCTGTCAGTCCAGTAGATGGCATGTTATTTTCCAGTGCAGTATGCAACAGTCATATTGTGTGTTTCTTGAATAGTATGTTAAAAAAAAACCCATACAAACAGATTATTTTAGATCATTAAAAATGTAATGACTGAAAAAAAAAAAGAAAATTTCCTATGATTATCACATTTCATTTGTCATTATCAGGCACAAAGCAAAAAAAAAAAAAAATGAAGTGATTATGGTTCTTTTTCTTGTGGAGACACAACCAGGCAAAATATGGTGGTGTTTACCTTCCAGTAGTCTGTGTGTAGTTATACTCCACTGAAGAGACTTAACAATAAAGAGGAGAGAAATACAGAAATATGAGAAATAAAATTATTTTAGTTTTGTTGATAGTCATATTTCTGATTATTTGAATTATTTCAGTGATATAACTTATAACACTTGATGTCATTCTGTCTCCGGCATGCAAGATTTTCCTTGCAACCGATGCTGTGAAGGTGTTGAAGTACAAATGCTGTGTCAGAAGTGGAGTGGGTTATGGCAGCTTTCTGGACTCAGGGTGAAGTCCAAAGCAGGGAAGAGTGCGATTCTTCTTTAGCAGACTCCACTGTCACAGGGACTACAGCAATTTCTGTCTAATTAGCTAGGTTGTGCCTATTACTGGGGCACCAATGGGGAGATGGAACAGGGTCTTGGTCAGCTATGGTTCACTAGTTCTGATGTAGCAGTCAGCTATGAGTCATGGACCACTATTTCACACTTCATCTTTATCCTCTATAACACTTGATAATCAGAAATTACTTTAGGCCACTGGAGTTTATTGAAACATTTACATCTAATCTCTGTATCTAAAGATCACTCAAGTGCCCATCTGGGAAGACATCTCTTCCTAACATGAGACTTGCTAATGAAAACTTTTAGTTCAGACAATCATGAGACAAAACCACAGAAAACACTTAGTTCGGACAATCATGAGACAAAACCACAGAAAACACTTAGTCCAGACAATCATGAGACAAAACCACAGAAAACACTTAGTCCAGACAATCATGAGACAAAACCACAGAAAACACTTAGTTCAGACAATCACGAGACAAACCTCACCTGCTGTGGGTCCACATGGCAAAAAAATGAAACTTTCTCTTTCACAAAATCAGCCAATGGGGTAACACTGCGGCACACAATCTGCAAGCAAACGTGTTGTAAGTCAGACACTGCATCTATACATAAATAATTCTGATTGTGTTCATGCACACTAAGTTAAAGACTTTCTAAAAATTTACTGCCAATCCTAAAATTTGAGAGGTAATACGAAGGTGAAAGTTCAGATCCGATATTCTCCTTCCAGTAACATCCGTCCATAAAACTGATGTAAGTTATCATATGTATACATTTGAAACTATTAAAGTTTACAATTACACAACAACCACTCTTGATATAAATAAAGTGTTAATTACATGTACAAACCACTGAGGATACAAGAATTAATGTACAATGGATTACATAAGGACATTTTTGTTTGTAGCTACCCTTTCAATATTTGCGTAAAGAACATGACTACGGAGGGTACTGAACAAACAAATGTGAACTTGCAATATCTGGTGAGACTCCAAGCCTTCTTAATTCTCTCACACTGTATTGTGTCGGTTTGGTTTTCTGTTCCCCTGTGGTCTTTGGCTGTAGGACAGACAAAAATTAAAAATTCACTAGGACAAACAAAACCCCTCCTACATAATCCAGTCAAGCTTTCCATTTATTCTCTAATCAAAGTTATCTTGTGAATTATAGGCTACACTCAATTATTTTTACCAGAATGCTCATTTTTTTATTTTTTCAGTAGCATTATGCCTAAAACTTATCTTTCCTTCCTATTTTTCAGCAATCCAAGTGCTGGATTATGTTAAATTTGAAGTCTTGCTGTCAGTATGCGGTTTTTCTCCAGGCTCTGGTTCCATTCCATTAGCTTCAGATGTTGTCCTGCTGGTCAGAACTGGTTGTGTAGAACTGTATAGGCTTGACACTTCCTGAGTTCATTGTTGCATGTTCTTGTAAGACATAGAGTTGATGTACAGGTCAAGATCTTGTAATTCAGGCAGCATTTCAGAAGGGAAATAAGCTTCAGTAGTTTCTTTAACTTTCTTATAAGCAGACTCTAACACCATGATGTAGTATTCTGGAGATCATATAAACTGTTCTGAAATAAACAGCACTGCATTTTAAAAAAGAAAATAAAAGTAAATGAGAACAGCAAAATGATATACCAAACACAAGACAAGTGTGAGTTACCTGTGGTACAAGGCTGACATGAATGCAGCATATATTCTCTTGCTTTACTTGAAACTGCAGCTGTCTGAAAGCTTCCACAAAAGGCATGCCCTCAAAGTCTCCAATTGTGCCACCAAGCTGTCGTTGATAAATGGATGGGTTAGTTGCAAATATAAGAATCAGACAGTCACATTCAGCCATAATCTATTCTATTAAAATTACCAAAAATTATAAAGAAAATGACAATTTATCTTTTTTGTATAAATAAAATAAAAGGAGGAAAATTCAAATCCAAACAACATACATAATAAAGGCATCTGAGAGTCTTTTTTCAGTACTTTGTATATCCCTACAGTATGTCAGTGAGGAAAGAGTTTGGTGGTAATCTGTGTTTCTTCACATATAAGACAGTCTCCTGTATGGTTTATTTTCTATCTGTTGCACAAACATGCATTATGGTATCCAGATAATGAAACATGCAGACATAACTGCTTTATATCTCCATACAGTGTTTTGCTATGAAGTGATTCTGGTGGTAGCAGAGTTGTGTGGAGATTTTCTGATGTAGGACAGTCCAGTATATTGCACTGTAGGGTCCTCTTCTCTACTTCCATGCTTGTAGACCAGTGGATTATCTGCAGTAACTCCTATGTAAGTTTTCAAGCCTTGTTTTAAGCCTGAATTTTCTGCAATTTCTGAAGCCTCACTTCTGAAAGGTGCCTCTAGAGTTTGTTCTCATTTTGGCAAGAGAGCGTTTACATCTCTTTCTGTCAAACTACAGGCCTAGCAGACTACATATTGCTGTTTGCAGTTAAGGTGAATCAGTAGAAAATGGGAGCAAGTTTGGACTCAGAGTTAGCTTTAGAGGTTTCTGTTTACTGGAAATTCTCATATAGCACAATCACCATGATTAAAAAGATTAATCTTGCTTTAGAGGTTTCTGTTTACTAGAAATTCTCACATAGCACAATCACCATGATTAAAAAGATTAATCTTGCTTTAGAGGTTTCTTTTTACTAGAAATTCTCACATAGCACAATCACCATGATTAAAAAGATTCATCTTACTATGAATTTGTTTGTTTGCTACATATTACTGCATACTTAATGAAACAACATCTTGTGTTTATTTTTTGTGCAAAGATTTTATATCCTCCTTGTTCATTGCTCTAGGCTGTGGCTAAGTCCCTTATTTGTGGAAATGAACTTTAGTGTCTTATTTTCCCCATCATTCATCAATAGTTGGGAGACATTTTCCTCAACATTAATGTTATGAGCAGATGCAGCTGGTTTCAGGTTTCACGCCCACATACTTCTGCTTGAGAAGTAGACCACTATCAACTAGTCCACCTGAACGCCTACTTTTAAAAAAAAAAATCTGATATGTTGCAAGATCTGACATAATAAACCTAAAAATACAATTGTGTGTTATGGTTTTTAAACAAATGACAATGCAGCTTTGTCGTATATACCTCGATGATACAGACATCCGCCTTAAGGTCTCCATCAACTGGTATCTCAGCTGCTCTGGTTATCCAGTCCTGGATAGCATCTGTGATGTGTGGGACAACTACAAGAAAATATCACAGCCATCACTATCACATCCATTGTGTATTACATGGAACAGCACTTTGAGTGAAAGAAATGCCTACACTATGCTGTAAGTTAAAAATAGCAAACAGCCCAAGAGGACATGAACAAAGATCACATTTCTGGTTTCTGAAAGTTTAAAAATATAATTATTTGCAGAAAGCAAAGCAATCAAAACAGAAGACAAATGTGCGTCTGAAGCAGGATGTAAGATGTGAAGATTAGTTAGACAAGTAGAAGATATGCATAATACAATAAAAAAAAGATGTGAAATACAAGTTAATATTAACCAACAGATACTTCAGGGTAGAATGTATGAGAAAGACACTCTCTCCTCCCCACCACCACCATATGGGAGAAGAAATGGTTTCTCCAAGACAGGTTTCTATAATTAAGTAGCAATTACTGTATACAAATATTTATGCGACCCCTTAGAGTCACATTTAGAACTGTAAGTCGAATTGGCTGTATGTTGGTCATTATAGGGAGGGGTAAGATACTTAAGTACATTTCACTGCTGCAGCATGTTTTAATGTGAACAGACATGTTTATCATTTTAAAATAGTCATTCATGTGATGTGTCCTTTACAGAGTGTTGTCGCTCTCACAGCCTCCCTGAATGCAATATGATCTTGTGCAAGTTGACCGGCGTCTTGCAGTGACACATTCAGACTTTCCGTGATGTCCTGAGTCCACCTGCGGCAAGGCCGTCCCTTTTCTCTTTTTTAATGGGCACTACGCCTTCTACTATCAACCTCTCCAAGTTATTGTGTTTCTTGATGTATCTCAGCTTTCTAATTTTTATGGTGTTAAACTGCTTCCTCCTCTAATTACTACAGTCTGAACTACAGTCACTGAAAATGTTCATTTTTTTCTATATTTAAAACAGCAGGTAATTATGTCATTTTGACTATTGTACACAGAGATGCGGAGGGAAAGAAAACTATACCTGGGTCACTGACTTGTTCTTATTTATGTGAAAAATTGAGTTTTATATAATAATTTAAAAAAAAGATCACTACCCTGCACTGTTTTCCCAAGGTAGTCCCCCTTCCTTTCTTTCTTAATGACCTCTTGGTATATTTTCCCTGTGGTGATGCTATTGTCTCGGGTTAAAGTTACATCCAAGAAACGCTCATAGCTGCCTAGGTCAAGGTCAGCCTCACCACCATCGTCCAGCACAAACACTTCACCTGTCATAAAAATAACATATATAAAATTCTTGTTAGATAACAACAAATATGTCCACATATCATCATGACATGAACAACAAATATGTCCACATATCATCATGACATGTACCCAATAGTCTAAAAATGTCTGCATATATATATATATATATATATATATATATATATATATATATATATACCCGTGTATATATACATATATTTTTTTTTTCTCTCACTGCTGAAAAATGAGAGTAAAATTTTTGCCTCTCATGGGCTAAAAATATGAAAATGTGCAGACTGCAAACATCAAAATGAAAAAAATATATTGGTCATGTCCTTTCTCAAACCATTCAGAAATTTAATGTAATACATACAAGCTGCATTGGCAACAATATATTCTGTAAACACCATCCTAGCCATTTGAAGAGAATAGTTTGTGCTAATTTGAAAATGTAGATGTGTCAGTCATGACTGAGAGCATTTGCTAAGGCTCAATATTTTTGCTGAGTATGCACTGAGCTCTTTTCTCTTTCTTTGGTTTATTATATGTCATATGAGGTTTGCTTCCACATATACGCAAGATAAGTGCAATGTGTGATAGCGGCTGTGGTAAAACTGGTTCTAGTAGAGCTTTTAGGCGTATGGTGAAGTGGTGGTGTACAACATATGGTAGAACTGCATCATACACAACTACGTATATAAGACTGATATTTACATTAATATTTTGTTTTTCTTCTATAACCTGACAGGTGCTGAGTCTGATGCATCTCTCCTTGCATGTGCCTTATGGATCTCTAGGAGCTTCAAAATATAACCAGTCTTTCTGAATCCTATCTTACATCTTACATCCTACCTGTGCTGATAAACGTCACATAGGGCTCGCATAGTAGTTTGCCAAGTTTTCCTTTTTTCAGTGGGCTCTTCAACCTCTCAAGGGATTTTATGCCTACTAAACTGGCCTCTCTTAACAATGTCCTCTTTAGAGTTTCACGTGGTCAACCTCTTTTTCTTCAGTCTGTTGTGTTTCACTTGATAGCTTGTTTTGGGATTCTCTAACTGTTTCTTCTCATCACATGACAGACATACGTCCATCTCCTTTTTCTGATCACCCATGAGACAGGTTGTTGTTTGCTCATTTGTCTTACCTCTGCATCATTCTTGAATTCTTTACACATTATACAGAATATTTTCCTTAGGCATTTGTTTTTAAAAGAGTCTAATTTCTTGTCTATTTCTTTCCAGCTTTCGCACTCATAAAAGAGATTTTATATTACGAGGGGCGTTCAGAAAGTAATGCACCAGATCGTTTTTCTCAGGAGCTGTTTATTAAAAAAGCATGAAATTTATACACAGTATACATGGATATGTCATGTAAACATCGGTATTATTCAACATAATCCCCATCAACTTGTACGGCTTTATGCCAGCCCGAAACAAGTGCATGTATTCCTAGCCCATACCAGATTTTCTCTTGATTATCCAGCCATGTCTTCTCTGCATGAATCACTCCTCTGTCATCTTCAAATCTTACCCCTTGGGGTGCATCTTTAAGCGAACCAAACAGATGGAAATTAAAGGGTGCCAAATCAGGACTATAGGGTGGATACCAGAGATTAGATATGCTGATGACACAGTATTGCTGTCCACAACACAAGAAGGAATGGAAAAACTAATTATGTCAGTCCGCAAGAACAGCGAAGAGCAGAACCTCTATCTTAATGCAAAGAAAACTAAAGTGATGACAACTGACAAAACAAACAAGGCAACTGAAATATGTATCAATGAGGAAAAACTGGAAGAAGTGGAGAGTTTTGAATATCTTGGATCACTACTAACTAATAATGGAGATACAATGAGGGAAATTAAAAGGAGGACATCTATTGCTCTTCAGAAAGTAAAACAAATAAAGAATCTGTGGAGAGGAGCAGACAGAACCACAAAAATAAGATTTTTAAGGGCATGTATCTTTCCCATCGCAACATATGCCTGTGAGACCTGGACACTTAACAAAACAGCTGAGAAGCACATAAATGCCTTTGAATGTAAATGCTATAGAAGAGTTCTCCAAATATCGTGGACACAAAAAAGAACAAATATATCTATACTACAAGAGCTTAATATTGAAGAAGGCTGGCTAGTAAAGAGGATTAAAGAGAGAAAACTTAAATATTTTGGCCACATTAAACGTCATGATAATTTAGAGAAGACCGTATTGGAAGGATACATAATGGGAAAAAGAAAAAGAGGAAGACCGAAACGAAGATGGCTGCAAGACATCGTTGATGATCTGGAGATGGATGCAGCAGCAGCAGGCCATCTTGCTCACAACCGAGAGGCCTACAGGAGTGCTGTTTGGGAGGCAAAGTTCCGCAAGGGACATGCAAAGGAATGAATGAATGAGGGTGGATGGGGTAGTACATCCAATCCAATTTGGTGATTGCTTCCCATGTTGCCAGACTTGTGTGAGGGCACGCATTGTCATGAAGGAGAAGCAGGTCTGCTGGATTCTTATGCGGCCGAACTCTGCAAAAACGTTGATTGAGTTTTTTCAATGTCTTAATGTAAGCTTGCAAACTGATTGTCTCTCTTCTTGGCATAACATCCATAAGAATCACACCTTCAATGTCCCAAAAGACAGTGATCATGATCTTTCCAGTTGAAGGAGTTGTCTTGAATTTCTTTCTTCGTGGTGATTGCGGATGATGCCACTCCATTGACCGTCTTTTTGTCTCAGGTTCAAAATGATGTGCCCAGGTTTGCCTCTAGAAGCGAACCTGTTATGATCTTAGCCAAAAATTCTCTCCCTCAGCACTGAAACACTCCAACAATTCAGAAGAAATTGCTTTCCTTTGCAATCGATGGTCATATGTGAGACTTTGAGGAACCTACCTTGGCAAACCTAAGACAGCTTTTATAACTGCTTTTGCACTACCATTGCTGACTGACAGCTTTAAGGCCAGCGCATTTCAACATTTCAGCACTGGTGGGTGTGGCAGGACGTCCACAGCGCAGCCGATCATGCAACTCCTTATCTCCACTTATTGATTCTTTGATTCTCTGAATCCAGCGACTGACTGTACTTCTGTCGACTGCAAAACTTCCATACACATCACATAGCCGCTTATGAATGTTCACAGCAGTTTCCTTCTCTGCAACGAGAAATTCTATCACAATTCGCTGCTTATACCACAATTTGCTAACACGCTCCATTTAAACGGTTAGGGCAGCCATATTCTTTGGCCGGTTGCAGTGCAATTTGGTTCACACCATCGGCTCATGCCATATTTAAAGTTTGCACGATTTGTATGCTTCTATCTTCATTAATTAGCTGAAAAAAAAAACGATGTGGTGCATTAATTTCTGAACGCACCTCATACATTTGAACTGAATAATCTTATCATGGTTTTTGTGCTTGCAGCTTTTGAATGCCATATGTTCTCAAGATCCTTGAAGGTCAATGCTGATTTTGCAGTTCTGTTTCTATCTTTCTTTCTGGTGTCACCATCCTGGTCTATGTAGCCGCCAAGGTATGCAAAATGGTTTACTTCTTCAACAGCTGTTCTTTATATTTTTCTTTTGTGGTTAATGAGAAGTTTCATTATTTTTGTTTTTTCCTATCTTTCAGAATACTGGTTGAAAAACAAAACAAAACAAAACATAAACAAACAAAAACACAAACAGTAAAAATGTATAAGCTCACCATGTTCGTACGGCGAAAATGTTCCAGCGTCTATGTTGATGTATGGATCAATCTTTATGCTGGTCACTCGTATGCCATGTGACTTGAGAATTATGCCAATGCTGCTGGCGATGATACCTTTTCCCAAGCCACTTATCACACCGCCAGTAACAAGGATATACTTCATGGCTTGCCTAATAATGAAGCAAACAATCCTGAAAGAAGATATTTTTATGATAAAAAGTTTTTTTTTTTTTTGTATGCAAAACTAATACCCGTGAATAGAGAGGCTTGTAGTAAACACTCATACCAAAAAAAAAACCATACAAAATTATATATATATATATATATAATTCATTCATTGCATGCGCCTTGCAGAACTTTGCCTCCCAAACAGCACTCCTGTAGGCCTCTCGGTTGTGAGCAAGATGGCCTGCTGCTGATGTATCCATTTGCAGATCATCATCGATGTCTTGCAGCCATCTTCGCCTGGGTCTTCCTCTCTTTATTTTTCCCATTATGTACCCATCCAAGAGGTCTTCTCTAGATTATCATGATGTTTAATGTATCCAAAATATTAAAAGTTTTCTTTATCGTTTCTTTACTTATTCAGTCAAGCGGAGAGCGGGGCGCAAGCTTCTGGAGTTAAGCGGCAACCGGCGCTCGTCGTCGGCCGCGATTCGCTCTGAAGACAGTGTCAGGCGGGGAGTTCGACTGGGGCTGTACATCTGTCAAAAGGTAACGCAGTTGTCCTAAGGCGAGTTCAGCGAGGGCGGGAACCTGGCGTAGAGCAAAAGGGCAAAAGCTCGCTTGATTTTGATTTTCAGTACAAATACAGACCGTGAAAGCGTGGCCTATCGATCCTTTTGACTGAGTTTTAAGCAAGAGGTGTCAGAAAAGTTACCACAGGGATAACTGGTTTGTGGCAGCCAAGCGTTCATAGCGACGTTGCTTTTTGATCCTTCGATGTCGGCTCTTCCTATCATTGCGAAGCAGAATTCGCCAAGCGTTGGATTGTTCACCCATTAACGTGAGCTGGGATTGGACCGTCGTGAGACAGGTTAGCTTTACTCTACTGATGACAGGTCGTTGCTACAGTAATCCTCAGTACGAGAGCAACTGCAGGTTCAGACATTTGGTTCACGTGCTTGGCTAGGAAAGTATAAAGTGAAGTTTAATCAGTATGTCCAGTAGTATCGCTGCGAGAGCTACACATACCACGGCACCTCTGCTCTAGAGGCCGGCCACGTCCGAAATACACCTACACTGGTGAAATATGCATAAACCGGCATACACCAGGGGTGAAACTTGATGGCTAGGCATGTCACGCCACCTCCGCTCTAGAGGTCGGTCACGTCCCAAACACGCCCATACTGGGATAATATGCCTAAACCGGCTCAACCCAGTGGTGGAAGTCACTAGTGGCGAGGATTCGTCCTCCTGGACAAAAGCTCCATCCTGGTCACAACTAGGAAGGGTAGCGGCCATGACCACAAAATGCTGAAGTCGGAGACACTGGACCAGGGCAGTCTAGACAGGCAACCACCTCTCACCCGGCGGGGATGTATGCGTATCCTAATCACGCTGAGGTTTTCCGGTGAGAAAGTCCAACACTGGACTGGATGGGCAACCACCTCTCACCCGGCAGTGATACACGGGTATCTCAAAACAAGTCGAGGTTTTCCGGTGAGAAAGTCCAACTCTGGCCTGGGTGGGCTACCACCTCTCACCTAGCGGGGATATACTGATATCCAGAATAAGTCGAGGTTTTCCGGTGAGACAGTCCAACTCTAGACTAAACTGGTGCAACGAAAACCACGGTGTCACGCAATCCCGCTTCTGAGACCCACCAAGAATACAGGATCATGCCCTGCGATACTCTGAACCTCTTGTTGTCCTCTCGGGGATCTCGTGTGGTCCTTTCGGGGACCACACGGGGGACCACGGGACTTAACGAGGACCACAGGCGTAAATTCAGTAGGATCACAGGTCGGTCTTGGTTGTAGAAGCGAACGAAGAAGAATTAAACATATATATATATATATATATATATATATATATATATATATATATATATATATAAAACCCTACAAGTATGGCTTGTAGTATCAAATGTGAACACTCTTGTAAAGGATGATGTTAGCATAAATCTGACAAACATAAAACTAGACGTATATAAAGAGCTGTGGAATGTTAATTCTATAATTACGCTAGTCAGGAACCATTTGTACTCTCTTGTGCACCCCCCCCCCCCCCAATTCTCTGTGGCACTGAGTATTAATGTGCTCATTTCATAAGACAAAGATCAGTGACCTGAATCAGGCCTGATGTGCTTCAGTCATGCAGCTGTAGAAACAGATACCAGACTCCTCCTGGAGCTTGTGAAGGAGAAAGATGGCCACACGTGATATTGGCATCATTCTGCAATTTGCCAACATGTCAAGGAAACTACAGTGTATTCTCACGGTTTATTCCTTGTATATTCCTAAGACAGAATATAGGACTACCTTTACTTTTTTTTCTCTCCCACTGACAGATCCTAAGTCATCTGCTATCACCATTATCTCTCACTGTGATTCTAAAGATACAAAAACAAATAACAAATATAGCATATATCTTTACCATACCCACAAAGTAAATAGCAAGTAATAAGTGACTATTTCCAGTTGAGGAAACAAGGTAAAAGTGATAGGATTCTTTCCTTTCTGTTTGCTATTTTTATATTGCACTAAGTACTGCTTATACCTAGTTTTTTTAAACATAGGCTGTATGTATGCTGATGCTTCTGCTGACTTTGTTCCCACTTCTACATCTTTCACCTTGTATGCTCCTCTCTTCATTTTTTTTAATACCCCAAGGATCCACTTTCTAGATGTCCTTCTTCCCATAAAGTTGATCGTCCCCCACACCAGTACATCTTCACCACCATGAGGAAGAACCTCATCCACGCAGTTCTGGGAGAAGCGCTCATGGACTCTGCGCTAAACCCTTCTCCGTCTATCGTGTTGCTGGAGCAGAAAGAATGATTCATCACTAAACCAAAACCTTCTCCAATCATTCACAATGGTCCATTGACGATGCTGAATGGCCTACTGTAGTCGGTTCTGGTGATGCCACAGGACCTCTGTAGGGTCTTCCAGCTCAAAAACCAGCGTCGTGCAGCCGGTTCCTGACCGTTTGATCTGAAATTCAACAAGCTGCTGTCATTGACTGGACTGTTGAAGATGCAGATGCAAATCGATTCCTGAGGTGACGCAGCCGTATGAAGCGATCTTCTGTAGGAGTTGTGACTGTGGGTCTTTCAATGCGCGGCCGGTCTGCAACTGAGCCAGTTTCTTGAAATCGTCTCCAAATGCGACTAATGGTACTTCTAACCATATTAAATTGTCTGGCCACTACACTTTGTGACTGTCCAGTCTGTAAACGTCCAATGATGCTGAGTCGTTCTGTTGTGAGACGAGCCATACTTACGCATTGAATTTTCAAATGAATTGATTCGAGAAGCGTCAAACTTTTATAGGCATTAAATAACATGGTCAGTTAGTTTTGTGTTCAGTAAGTTTCACCACAGGATTCTTGTGAACCTGTCACTAGTTATTGTCAAAAATGCTATTTTGGCTAGTGCCGCTTTTCTGTGCTCATGAATCATTTGTTGAGTACAATATAGGTCAGCACGTGAAGTTGATGTCCAAGTGAACGTTTCAGGCAATTTGCCCTTGTCTGATCAGCAAACTTCAGTTTAAATCGCAGCATAGTATTGCGTTTCCTTTTTTTTTTTGTTTTTTGAACACTATATTAATGTGAGAGTAGATAGCAAGTTAATGGAGGAGGTCAACGAATTTGTATATCCTGGCAGTAGAGTAGCAGAAGATGGGGACAGCACAGAGGACATCAACAGCAGACTTACTAGAGCAAACCAGGCTTTTGCAATGCTGTAGACTATATGGAAATCTAAAAAAAAAAAAAACTAAGCAGGAAGATGAAAATGATATTTAAGAGTAATGTTCTGAGTGTACTACTCTATGGAACTGAATCCTGGAAAATCATCAAAACCATAGAAAACGAGCTGAATTCTGTCCAGACTAAATGTTTACGAGGAATTAGAACAATATTTTGGCCAAACACCATAAGAAATAACATCTTGTTGACAGAAATGAAGCCACTGACAGAAATTACTGAGGAAAGACGCTGGCGATGGTTAAGACATGTGCTCCAGATGACAAATGACTCAATACCAAGAATAGCATTAAGATGGACACCACATGGGAATAGAGATAGTGGTAGACCAAAGGAGACATGGAGAAGAACAACAGAGAGGATATTGAGCAATAGAGGGCTCACCTGGGCAAGAGCGGAAAAAAAAGGCGAAGGACAGGTGTTTGTGGAAAATCCTGGCGGAAGCCCCATGCGCCTTGGGCACTTAATGTCCAAAGAGAGAAAGAGAGAGAGGGAGAGAGAGAGAGGGAGTGTGTGTGCGTGTGTGTGTCTGTGTGTGTGTGCTAGTGTAGAATGGAACTGTGTTCGTAAAGAAACGTATTTTGATTTCACATGGCGGCGTAAGTAGTCTGAGCTTAGTTAGCCATATTGAATCTTGTTCGCTATGTTTTGCACTTTAATATTCATCTCCACGTGTTTGAATTCATCATCATCATGTGCTGCAGCAGTAAACGTTTATTTGTTCTGACATGAACTTGCTCAGTGATCCATGCGTGTTAAGTCAGTGATCCATGCGTGATGAGTCAGTGATCCATGCGTGATGAGTTAGTGATCCATGCGTGTTAAGTATAGTACTGCCTAGGTTGTCAGCTTTTTTTCTGTAAGCTTCTAACATAAGTAAATCTTGAATCTTACACTTCAGTGTTCTACTCTACGTGTGCACCTCAACAAATGTGTACACAAAAAAACAACAACACACATCTGTATCGCGGCCTCGCTGTGTTGTAGCGAGAATTAACACTGCTTGAGGAATAATGCAACTTAATTATGTTAGTGAACTTCTCAATGCTGTCCATCCAGGTACTGAACGGCTGTGGGTTTTCTGAAAATGTTTCTACGCACGAGAGTATCACATTCTCTGTAACATGCTTGTCTCTAACCTCGTCATTACAATTGTCGTACCTTTTACTAGCTTTTCCACGAAGGACATGCTCTCTTCATTACCACTAGAATGATTTGGCAGCATTCGAATCTGAGTTATTTCGCTCAATATCTCTTTATTTGATTTTTGTTCTATCCATGATATTATAAGGGCCCTTCTGTAACATTTAATTTCAAATGCTGTTATTCTCTTTTCTAGTGATTTGGTTAAGTGTCCATGTTTCATATCCAAATGTTGCCACTGGGAATATGTAAGCTCTTAGTAAACATAACTTTGTTTTCTTGTTGCTACCTTGCTACATACTGTTAATTTGTGCTAGTTTCCGTGATGCAACTAGATTCTTTTGATTTCTTTAAAATATTAATAGAACATAAGCTAGCACATCAAATGTGTGGAAATTAATAAGAAAATATGAATCACAGCACATTAAAGAATCACATTGTAAAAACTTTGAAATGACACACAACAATATACAAACATTCACCTCTTCATGCATATATTGTGTATTCACCAAATGAGGATGGCAGTGTGCTAGTTCATTTCCCTCTCTTATCTTATGTTGAATTATAGCATATGCAGAACAACAAAATGAATCAAAACACCTTAAAAAATCCCACGGGACCTCATCTGTAAGTACAAACATCCATAACAGAGTCAGCCAACGCTCCCGTTTTCAACAAAAACAATACGGTTACCTGCAGAGTCAACTTTCTGACACTCTTCCACACAAATTCACGTTATCTTATACCTCCAAGCGTTTCCTTTGACACGCCTTCCAGTTTAATCCATTTCTTAGCACATCACTTCAAGTATCCTCAAGGTACAGTACTCATGTCCTCCAGCACTAAAAGTTATCGACGAATGCTAACTTATGTAATAACCGGTTCTTAATCCTCGACATGTGAATATCGCGCCCAGTTTTTTCACAACTGCCACAGTTCTTATTATACACCGTCGATAGCTCCGCTTCAGTAATCAGCAAAAATTCTAGTTCCAGTTTCACTATTTCAGTTCACGGAACTGCCAGTGCCTACTTATCTCCTTGATGAATAAATCGCAACAAGTCCAAAAGTTATAGCGTTTCGGCAATATCTAACGAACAACAGCATCACTTCTTAATACTTCTCACATCAGCCATATATGCCACTGCTAACCAAAACCAAAACTGCTAACCCTGATCTGTCGTTAGACGTAGGCGCCATTTCGAGTCCGTAATCGTATAGGGTAGATTCCAACAGCCATTCCACAGAGTGACATTACTGGTAACAGATTCACGAACAAGTCTATGTCCTACCATATCACAAAATTCATAAACATTAATAATAAAACATATGTCGACTACAACATAACATAGAGCCATATATCTCAGTAAATGAAATGCAGTTCCATTAATTTCAAATTGAACTTTCGATATCATAACAAATCATGTGTTACTTGTCTTGTCTTGTCTCGTCTTGTCTTGTCTTGTCTTGTCTTGTCTTCTTCCTCATATACCTTTCGGTATATAGACATGTGTTACTATAGCGTAACATTCTCGCAGATGGTTACAGAAATTATATTTGAAAAAAAAAATATGTTGAATATCAGCATAGTAACAAATTCGATGTTCAACGAGAAATAAAATCATCAATCATACCTTGATATAAGCTTCGGCAGCATTTACTTGGAACAAAATCTTCTCTCTCTCTCGATATATATATATATATATATATATATATATATATATATATATATATATATAACGAACGACAGAAAATACGACTTGCATGCCGTCAAAATAACAAATAAGTTAGAAGGCTCCACTACTCCCAAGACAAATGATCAATTCTCTATCTTAAACTCTCATATTTCTCTATTTCATTTCTTCCGTACATCTTATATTCAATACTTTAAGTCTATCTTTTAGAAAACATATATCCCCCTCTCCCTCCCCCCCCCCCCCACCACACACACATAAAACTAAGTTCTAATTTCCTTTCACATAACTCAAAAAAAAAATTACCCAAACAACAAACTGAAAAAAAAAACTAGCCACAAAAAAAAATCGTCCTCTGCCTAAACAGCCTTTCCTGTTATAACCATCAGCTGATCCATTTGACTTGTGATCAGACAACCACTAATTTTACGTAACCTGTCGAAAAACAATCAGGCCTGGTCGGTCAAGCATGAACTCTTCATGACCCGCACTCTTTTCCCTGCCTCGCGCCATACCTCAATGTCTTAAAACAAAAATATACTCTCGAGTTTTCGTGGTTTTCTCTCGCACGGACAGAACACATAGTACAGCGTGCACCTTTCCCTCCCATTTCTCAACTCTCCTCCGCCAGAATGGCTCAATCTCTTATTCTATAATATCGCCGTCAGAGGAAAAGTATTCAGATTCAGTCATCTTTCATATCTTCTGTCAATCCGCCATGCTCTGGTTGCTGGACGTCGCTTGGTTGACACCAACAACAAGATAATCTTCAATCATTTTATCATGGTAACAATATCGTCTTTTTTCATAAACCACACAGCGTTTTTTTTTTCTTCTGGCCTCTGGTTGTCATAGTAACAAAATCGTCTTCATAAACCAAACAGCGTTTCTCCACTCCAATCTATGTGTTGTAGTTTCTCTACTCTATGTGTTGTAGTTTCTCTACTCTAATATATGTGTTGTAGTTTCTCTACTCTAATCTATGTGTTGTAGTTTCTCTACTCTAATCTATGTGTTGTAGTTTCTCTACTCTAATCTATGTGTTGTAGTTTCTCTACTCTAATCTATGTGTTGTAGTTTCTCTACTCTAATCTATGTGTTGTAGTTTCTCTACTCTAATCTATGTGTTGTAGTTTCTCCGCTCTAATCTATGTGTTGTAGTTTCTCCGCTCCAATCTATGTGTTGTAGTTTCTCTACTCTAATCTATGTGTTGTAGTTTCTCTACTCTAATCTATGTGTTGTAGTTTCTCTACTCTAATCTATGTGTTGTAGTTTCTCTACTCTAATCTATGTGTTGTAGTTTCTCTACTCCAATCTATGTGTTGTAGTTTCTCTACTCTAATCTATGTGTTGTAGTTTCTCTGCTCTAATCTATGTGTTGTAGTTTCTCTGCTCTAATCTATGTGTTGTAGTTTCTCTGCTCTAATCTATGTGTTGTAGTTTCTCTACTCTAATCTATGTGTTGTAGTTTCTCTGCTCTAATCTATGTGTTGTAGTTTCTCTGCTCTAATCTATGTGTTGTAGTTTCTCTGCTCTAATCTATGTGTTGTAGTTTCTCTGCTCTAATCTATGTTGTAGTTTCTCTACTCTAATCTATGTGTTGTAGTTTCTCTGCTCTAATCTATGTGTTGTAGTTTCTCTGCTCTAATCTATGTGTTGTAGTTTCTCTGCTCTAATCTATGTGTTGTAGTTTCTCTACTCTAATCTATGTGTTGTAGTTTCTCTGCTCTAATCTATGTGTTGTAGTTTCTCTACTCTAATCTATGTGTTGTAGTTTCTCTGCTCTAATCTATGTGTTGTAGTTTCTCTGCTCTATGTGTTGTAGTTTCTCTACTCTAATCTATGTGTTGTAGTTTCTCTACTCTAATCTATGTGTTGTAGTTTCTCTACTCTAATCTATGTGTTGTAGTTTCTCTACTCTAATCTATGTGTTGTAATTTCTCTACTCTAATCTATGTGTTGTAGTTTCTCTGCTCTAATCTATGTGTTGTAGTTTCTCTACTCTAATCTATGTGTTGTAGTTTCTCTACTCTAATCTATGTGTTGTAGTTTCTCTGCTCTAATCTATGTGTTGTAGTTTCTCTACTCTAATCTATGTGTTGTAGTTTCTCTACTCTAATCTATGTGTTGTAGTTTCTCTACTCTAATCTATGTGTTGTAGTTTCTCTGCTCTAATCTATGTGTTGTAGTTTCTCTGCTCTAATCTATGTTGCAGTTTCTCCACTGTAATCTATGTGTTGCAGTTTCTCCACTGTAATCTATGTGTTGCACAGTTTCTCCACTGTAATCTGTGTTGCACAGTTTCTCCACTGTAATCTATGTGGTGCAGTTTCTCCACTGTAATCTATGTGTTGCACAGTTTCTCCACTGTAATCTATGTTGTGCAGTTTCTCCACTGTAATCTATGTGTTGCAGTTTTTCCACTTTATGTGTTGCACAGTTTATCCACTCTAAGCTCTTACAATATTATAGCAGAGCTTGCATGACAAAAATCCTCTACTTTTTTTTTCACGGTCTTGGGATCACAACTTTTTGTGACATCTATGGCTGACATCATGATGTCATAATTGGTCATAACATACAAGTAAATTCATCTTGAGGAACATACACTGAGCTCAATGAAGAATGGTTTAAAGAGGAATGTATGAAAATGTCTTAGAATGGACCTGAAAAAGCAGGTTCTACTACCACAGTGACCATGGCCAGTTTTACAGGAATCATCATCATCAGGTGCCGTGTCGACTGGCGTTGGCTATTATGCTTCTCCAGAGTACACGATCCTTCATGCAGGCCATCAGCTCAGTTGGTGATCTCCTCTCACACCATCCCATCAGACTGTCCAGTATCATTTCTCTTGGTCTTCTCCTGGCTCTTCTTCCCTCTATTTTTCCAACGCACCCTCTTCTCATTGCATGTCCTATGAAAGCACATTGTCTCTCTCTTATTTTTTTGATTCCATCCTTACAGGACAGCACCAGGAAAATCATCCAGATACTGAAGAGATGATGATAAACATCAACTGGGTATATGAAAGAAACATCAACACATTCATCTATTCTTTTCTCAAAACTTTTTTTTTAATGGTCAAAGTAAGCTTTAAAAAAACTGGTTAAATAACAAAGATATGTGCTATATAGTTCTACATATTACATCAATACATTATTTTAAAAAATAAAGACATTAAAAATATTGTAACACACACAAGCTCTAGCTAGACCATTTACTCAAACATACAACAAAAAATGTGATATGCATATCTTCATACTCAAATCTTTGCATTATCACAAATTCTGTGACCAACCCTCATGGTACACCATACAGTGTGACCAACCCTCATTGTACACCATACAGTGTGACCAACCCTAATGGTACACCACACAGTGTGACCAACCATCATGGTACACCACACAGTGTGACCAACCATCATGGTACACCACACAGTGTGACCAACCATCATGGTACACCATACAGAGTGACTGACCCTCACTGTACATTATACAGTGTGACTAAACCTCTTGGTACACCACAATGTGACCAACCCTCATGGTACACCACACAGTGTGACCAACCCTAATGGTACACCACACAGTGTGACCAACCATCATGGTACACCACACAGTGTGACCAACCATCATGGTACACCACACAGTGTGACCAACCATCATGGTACACCATACAGAGTGACTGACCCTCACTGTACATTATAGTGTGACTAAACCTCTTGGTACACCACAGTGTGACCAACCCTCATGGTACACCACACAGTGTGACCAACCATCATGGTACACCACACAGTGTGACCAACCATCATGGTACACCACACAGTGTGACCAACCATCATGGTACACCATACAGAGTGACTGACCCTCACTGTACATTATAGTGTGACTAAACCTCTTGGTACACCACAATGTGACCAACCCTCATGGTACACCATACAGTGTGACCAACCCTCATTGTACACCATACAGTGTGACCAACCCTAATGGTACACCACACAGTGTGACCAACCATCATGGTACACCACACAGTGTGACCAACCATCATGGTACACCACACAGTGTGACCAACCATCATGGTACACCATACAGAGTGACTGACCCTCACTGTACATTATACAGTGTGACTAAACCTCTTGGTACACCACAATGTGACCAACCCTCATGGTACACCACACAGTGTGACCAACCCTAATGGTACACCACACAGTGTGACCAACCATCATGGTACACCACACAGTGTGACCAACCATCATGGTACACCACACAGTGTGACCAACCATCATGGTACACCATACAGAGTGACTGACCCTCACTGTACATTATAGTGTGACTAAACCTCTTGGTACACCACAGTGTGACCAACCCTCATGGTACACCACACAGTGTGACCAACCATCATGGTACACCACACAGTGTGACCAACCATCATGGTACACCACACAGTGTGACCAACCATCATGGTACACCATACAGAGTGACTGACCCTCACTGTACATTATATAGTGTGACTAAACCTCTTGGTACACCACAATGTGACCAACCCTCATGGTACACCACACAGTGTGACCAACCCTAATGGTACACCACACAGTGTGACCAACCCTAATGGTACACCACACAGTGTGACCAACCATCATGGTACACCACACAGTGTGACCAACCATCATGGTACACCATACAGAGTGACTGACCCTCACTGTACATTATAGTGTGACTAAACCTCTTGGTACACCACAATGTGACCAACCCTCATGGTACACCACAGTGTGACCAACCATCATGGTACACCACACAGTGTGACCAACCATCATGGTACACCACAGTGTGACCAACCATCATGGTACACCACAGTGTGACCAACCCTCATGGTATATCATACAGTGTGACCAACCATCATGGTACACCATACACAGTGTGACAAACCCTCATGGTACACCACAGTGTGACCAACCCTCATGGTACACCACATAGCGTGACAAACCTTCATGGTACACCATACATAAAGTGACCAACCCTCATGGTACACCATATACAGTGTGACTTTAAGTCTACAATCTAGTACAACCATAAACAAAGTTTCTTAAATTCCTGGAAAATGTTGTCCTGGTCCTTCCCATGAAACTGAGGCACATTCCCAGGAATCTGAGATTTGACTGTGAATTATGAAAAAAAAAAACATTTCAAGCTTGAACTAATTCCTTATTATTTACGTTGGAAAGATGTTTATCAATTTCTAGTACATCTCAAAAAATTATTTACAAGAATTAAATGACTAAAAAAAAAAGAAAATTTCTGTTCCTCAGCATGAGGTTTAACTATAACCACACAACACTTGTGCTCTGTTCCTCAGCATGAGGTTTAACTATAACCACACAACACTTGTGCTCTGTTCCTCAGCATGAGGTTTAACTATAACCACACAACACTTGTGCTCTGTTTCTCAGCATGAGGTTTAACTATAACCACACAACATTTGTGCTCTGTTCCTCAGCATGAGGTTTAACTATAACCACACAACACTTGTGCTCTGTTCCTCAGCATGAGGTTTAACTATAACCACACAACACTTGTGCTCTGTTCATCAGCATGAGGTTTAACTATAACCACACAACACTTGTGCTCTGTTCCTCAGCATGAGGTCTAACCACACAACACTTGTGCTCTGTTCCTCAGCATGAGGTTTAACTATAACCACACAACATTTGTGCTCTGTTTCTCAGCATGAGGTTTAACCACACAACACTTGTGCTCTGTTTCTCAGCATGAGGTTTAACCACACAACACTTGTGCTCTGTTCCTCAGCATGAGGTCTAACCACACAACACTTGTGCTCTGTTCCTCAGCATGAGGTTTAACTATAACCACACAACACTTGTGCTCTGTTCTTCAGCATGAGGTTTAACTATAACCACACAACACTTGTGCTCTGTTCCTCAGCATGAGGTTTAACTATAACCACACAACACTTGTGCTCTGTTCCTCAGCATGAGGTTTAACTATAACCACACAACACTTGTGCTCTGTTCCTCAGCATGAGGTTTAACTATAACCACACAACACTTGTGCTCTGTTTCTCAGCATGAGGTTTAACCACACAACACTTGTGCTCTGTTCCTCAGCATGAGGTTTAACAACACTTGTGCTCTGTTCTTCAGCATGAGGTTTAACTATAACCACACAACACTTGTGCTCTGTTCCTCAGCATGAGGTTTAACCACACAACACTCGTGCTCTGTTCCTCAGCATGAGGTTTAACCATAACCACATAATACTTGTGCTCTGTTCCTCAGCATGAAATTTAACCATAACCACACAACACTCGTGCTCTGTTCCTGAGCATAAGAGGGAATCCTGGTCACAAACCATACAAGTATATGTACAAGCAAGCAATATGTGTCCCACCTGATGAGTTCTTGCTGGCTCATCCTAGGTACTGTTTGATTTTTTTTCAATATTCATTTACAATTCGCTGTTTTCCTTGTCAATGCAGTATGGGAGAAAGTTAATGTTAGTATATGAAAGCTACTGAGTTCTCTTGTAGCTAATTTGTTTTAAACCAATATTTGATTAGCAAATGTGGCCAAAATAACAACATAGCATATTTACAGGACTTGTATTCATAAATGTTTTTTTTTTATAATGTCAAATATAGGAATGACATCACATCTAACATTTGAGGACAAATTCAAGAACAGATAAAATCAAATCAACAGCCAAAAACAAAAGTATCAAAAGTTTTATATCAAATATATGAGACCGAGGATCAAGAAAGAAGAGTATATAACATGAGTCAAACAAACACGAAATCCAAACATCTGAGAGCCATCAAAACAAATGGTGCAGTTTAAAATTACCACAACAGACTGGCAGACACAATATTTAGGTCACTATAGAAATTTGAAAACAAACAAACACTAGACAGATAAGACTCGGCATTCACAAATGTAATGTATTTTGTTTTGAGATGTTGAAAACAAAAATGTTTTTCCTCTGAAACATGGAAGATGTACAAAACTAAATATGTTTTGGACTAAACCAAACCCAAAACCCCAACATCACACACAAGATGTATAATAAAAACACATCCACTTTAAAAAAAAATAGTGATACGACGTTCATTTGTTCAACATTGTGGTTCAATGCTGCAGATAAGACTTGAAACCATTCCTCTCCGTTCTAAGTCAGTGAAATGACATAAGGTCCATATTTAGCTTACATGGGACTTTAAAATTTAAATCTCCAAAAATGAAGAAAAGCTTAATATATCTTTTCAGTTTTCCAAGCCATTAAGGCTCATTGCTGCAGATAAAATTCGCCTTGATTCCTCTTCATTCCTATTCTTCTCTCTCCAGCTGGTGGTACCAATTTCTTTTATATCCTCTTCTATTGTCTTTCCATCTGTCTTGGTCTACCCCTTCATCTCTTGTGCATACAACATTTTCGTTTGTCTGTTCTCTTCCATTCTTTCTACATGGCCCAATCTTTCAGTTTCAAGACATTTATAATTCATTGGGATTTAAATAAACTGTTTAATTCAATGTTCTTTCTAGCTCTCCATTCTCCACTGTTGGTATCCTTTATGAGTCCAAAGATTCTTCTTATGATCTTGCTCTCAAAGACCTGCAACTGTTGTTCATCTTTCTTTGTTGTACTCCACGTTTCTGATCCATACATGATGGCCGGTCTTATTGAAGTTTTGTAGATTGTTATTTTGGTGTTTTGGGACAGGATTTTGGCTTATAACAGGTGTTGCAAGGCAAAGTATATTTTATTCCCTATCTGTACTCTGCTTTTAATTTCCTCGCTTACTGTGTTGCTTCTGTTGAAGGTTGTGCCTAGATATTTGTATGTTTCTGCTTTCCTAATAATCATCTCTCCAATATTTATATAATCTAGATCATTCTGCCTCTGGTCTCTTGATATCTTCACATACTCTGTCTTATCTTGGTTAATGGTCAAGCCCACTTTTAGTGCTACATCTCTCAGGTGTATGCAGGTATTGATGACTTCTTGCATACTTTCCACCAGCCGGTCGATGTCATCAGCGTATCCTAGCTTCTTCCACTTTTCTAGTACTAGACTAAATAGTAATGGAGATAATATATCACTTTATTTTATATATACATGTATGTATAGTGAAACCTCGCCATTTGTCCAGCTCATTCATACAACTTGGCACTCGTCCGTCTTCTTAGAATAAAATCTGACTTGGCACATGTAGGTTTGCCTTGGAATTTGGACTGTTCCATATGGTCCATCCCAAATGAGTCAATGTCATGCAGTCAGTCTCGTGCCAGTTTCTGTTCGGTAAGCATATTTGTACAAGCTCTATGAAATTTTATTTTTGCGTGCTATTTTTGGTTATTCTTAAATATAATGGGAAGACTGCACGAGCCAGGCGCAATGCTATGAGCAGTTTAAGCATTCTAAGGAGGGAAGAATGTTGATCAGTAAAAATCCCAAGCCTGGATGACCTTCCACATCAACAGACGATGACCACGTTGGAAGTGTTCATGCTGTGATCCATGAAAATCATCGTTTAACTGTCCAAGAACTTGCTGATGAAATGGGCATCTGCACAGGATCTCGCCATAAAATTTTGACTGAAAAACTTCAGTGCAAAATCTGTGCCTCATTTGTTGACTGACGATCAGAAAGAGAACCAGTTTGAAGTGTGCCAGGAACTGCTTGACAATGCAAGTGGTAATGAAAACTTTCTCAAGAGCATCAATACAGGACATGAGATGTGGATTTATGGTTATGATGTTGAAACCAAGATGCAGTGGATAGGGTATCTCTGATTAAAAAAAAAAAAAAAGCACGGATAAGATGGTCAGAGATCAAGACGATGATTGTTTTCTGATTGGAAAGGAATTATTCATCATGAATCTGTACTGCTTGGCCACATGCTAAACAGTCCTCCCCGTATGCTTGAGAAAGCAACTGAAATGTCTGAACAAGATTTATCAAGTTTCTAGTAAAATTTCACATACGCATCTTGTTCTTCAAGCTCTTTCATTCTCACTCTGTCAAAAATCTGACAAATAAATTGAGAGTGTGCTCCCTTCTCTTGATGAAGCTCCACGTCTAATGCTGACAGCGGCATGAAAATATCAAAACCTGCTGTTAGGGGTGTTCAGTAGCTACATCATGCTATATATGCCAGTTGGTACACTATCTACAAATCTGTCTTTTTTTAAACACATATGCACATATACATACACACTGTGTCCTCTAAGGTTTTGCAGTTAAAATTTTCAACCTGCACACAAATATATTCTCAAAAAAACATTCTGTGAGCAAATGTGTGATGCACCATGAAATTACAAAGTGTAATTTTAAAGTTTTCATTGACAAAAATAATAAAATCCAAGGAAATCAGGAAAGCAAACTCATATAACCGCTTTGTATTTTTATTCATTGCTACTATAGCACAGAGTAACATCTGGAAACTGAAAGTAAAAAGTATCAATTTTATCTGCAAGACATGTAAAATTTCATAAGCAGCATGTTCTTTTGTGTGTGTGTGTGGCCAAACATTAATGAAATTTGGACAATGAAATAAAATTGATGGTACTGCTGCAGAAGAAGACATACAGTGCTTTCAATAGAATTGTCTGAGGTTAAAGGCAGGATTAAGAGACACTGCATGAAGTGTCAAAAATAAACAGGAAAATCTGGAAGAAACAGTAATTTACATCTTGCATGACACATGAATAATGTGGATATAAGTATTTATAAAACTAAATATATAAACATACATGAGGTCACTGCAGTAAAGCTGTGAGAACGAAATGTTAAAACTATTTACAACAAAAGTAGAAACAGCTTTGCCAGTTAATGAGTACACAGCTGTGATGTTTCGGGTTACACTTAATCCTACAAAAACATACAGTACAAAGAAATAAATAAGAAAAAATATAAAGTCACCATAAAAGCTAAGGAACTATTTCATTCATTCATTTGCATGTCCCTTGTGGAACTTTGTCTCCCTAACAGCACTCCCGTAGGTCTCTCAGTTGTGAGCAGGATGCCCTGCTGCACCCATTTGCAGATCATTAATGATGTCTTGCAGCCATCTTCGCCTTGGTCTTCCTCTCTTTCTTTTTTCTCATTATGTACCCTTCCAAGACAGTCTTCTCTAAATTATCATGACGTTTAATGCGTCCAAAATATTTAAGTTTTCTCTGTTTAATCTTCTTTATTAGTGTCCATATTTGAAGAACTCTTCTGTAGCATTTATATTCAAAGGCATTTATGTGTTTCTCAGCTGTTTTGTTATGTGTCCAGGTCTCACAGGCATATGTTGCGATGGGAAAGATGCATGCCCTTAAAAATCTTATTTTTGTAGTTCTGTCTGTTCCTCTCCACAATTTCTTTAGTTGTTTTACATTCTGAAGAGCAATAGATGTCCTCTTTTTTAATATCCCTCATTGTATCTCCATTATTAGTAATGATCCAAGATATTCAAAACTCTCCATCTCTTCTAATTTTTCCTCACTGACACATATGTCAGCTGCCTTATTTGTTTTGTCAGTTGTCATCAATTTAGTTTTCTTCGCATTAAGATAGAGGTTGTGCTCTTCGCTGTTCTTACGGACTGACATAAGCAACAAGCAGGAATGGAATAAAAAAATTAGAAAAAAATTTGTACTCTAATTTTTTTCATTCTTATTTATTGCTTATCATTCATGTGAATTTATAATTTATCCCCTTTCCCTATTTCTTTGTCCTGTATGTTTTTATAGGATTACGGTGTAAACCAAAATGCTACAAACGTGTGTCTGTTAATTAATAAAGCTGCTCCTACTTTTGTTTTAAATAGTTTTTACATCTTGCGTGATGATTTTCCACAGATTCTGTATCGGTGATAAAGACAATATACATATATATACACACACATATATACATACAACAGACCTTATCCCTGTGTCTATAGGCTGAACAATAACATTTTTTTTCAAACTGACAAAAAAAAACCCAAAAAACGCCACCAAACACACTCTGAAATCTGCACAGAATAAAAAAAAAGAGATATGCTTTTTGACAAATATACAAATAAAATGTTTAAAAAAAAAGCCTGAGTCATATTTGTAATATTTTATTTTGAAAAACTGGCAGAGATTTTCACCAGAGACACTAGGACATCCAGCAGAAGAATTCAGCTGCAGAGTAACATTTGATCATCCATCAAGTCATTTTAAAGACAGAAATAAAATGAGGAATTTCAGCAGTTCAAAATGAAAATCAGTTAACCTTTGAAACCCAAGCTCCTACAAAAGTAGGAAGAACGTATTTTTTTCCCTCATGCCTGAAACCCAACAAAAAAATCGGACATCAGATCTATTGAAACTCCAACGGCTGTTCAGTAATTTTCACAGGTTTACTGCATAATGAGCTGCCTTGCACAAGCATCAGTGTAGTATATAAGAGCCATGTGCGAGAAAGAGGACTCACCTCACCACTCCAGTTGACAATATGCAGTGCATGACTTAGAAACACGATCAAAGAAAGGTGTTGGCAGTTATCTGTTCAGAATGGGCATATGGTTTATCATGAGCTGCAATTCAAGAAGCCAGCATAATGTCTGTAGAAATGGGATAAATGGATACTTCTTACAAATCTCACCCTGGCCATCCAGCAAGCCGCTGAAGCAAGTAACAAAAATTTTCAGAGATTTTTATCTCTTTCATGTTCTGAATGAGGAAGTAGAGGACTGTAGTTCTTTATTCAGAAATACAGCTCTACTTCCTGTGCAAAGTTTATGCAGTAATGCGAGAAATGCTGAACTTTTCAGTGACAGTGGCTACACAGACTGCCAGCAACTTTTCCCCCAAGTCATTCATTCATTCATTCATTCCTTTGCATGTCCCTTGCGGAACTTTGCCTCCCAAACAGCACTCCTGTAGGCCTCTCGGTTGTAAGCAAGATGGCCTGCTGCTGCTGCATCCATTTCCAGATCATCAACGATGTCTTGCAGCCATCTTCGTTTCGGTCTTCCTCTTTTTTCTTTTTCCCATTATGTATCCTTCCAATACGGTCTTCTCTAAATTATCATGACGTTTAATGTGGCCAAAATATTTAAGTTTTCTCTCTTTAATCCTCTTTACTAGCCAGCCTTCTTCAATATTAAGCTCTTGTAGTATAGATATATTTGTTCTTTTTTGTGTCCACGATATCCCCCAAGTACATTTCTAAAATACTCGGCATCAAGTGGAACAAATTTAAGAACAATGCAGAGATAAGACAGATGACTGAACAACAACCAGTCTCATGGGTGATCAGGAAAAGGAGATGGACATATGTTGGTTACTTGATGAGAAGAAATGATCAGAGAATCCCAAAACAAGCTATCAAGTCGAACACAACAGGCCGAAGAAAAAGAGGCAGACTGTGTGAAACTCTGAAGAGGACATTATTAAGAGAGGCCAAATTAACAGGCATAAAATCCTTTGATGAGGTTGAAAGACTCGCTGAAGACAGGAAAAACTGGCCTACTTTGCAAGCCCTATGTGACGTTTAACGGCACAGGAAGGATATAAGATAAGATATAAGACATTTCTAAACTTTTATTTGTAGTCTCATGATGAAACTTAACTGTTTAACAACCCACTCACAACATAATCTATCAAGATGATATAGTGTCCTAACTGCTTAGTGCATGCACTAGTTTATTTTTTTTTAAAATATGACATTCAATGAGGAATTCAAGGTTACAGATTTAACCTTTTTTTTCCCCCTTCATATGCTGCTGCACCTTCTCACACTTCCCAACATGCGAATTTATGGCTTGATGTAAACATCATGAAACCTGTCCTTCCACCAGGTGGTGGATGGTTTCTAGATACAGAGATCAGCTGCGAATATCTGAATAAACAGCAGCAGCAAACCGAAACAGGTATCCTTGCTGTCTTGCAGGTCAATCTCTTTAGACAAAGGCTAGTGAGAAAACCCATAAAAACTGAGTGGAAGTCAAAGAGACACCACAGATGTACCACCATTCACTTTTCAAATCATTCTTCACAAATCTATGACAAGACGGAGAAGCATAATCACCAAGAAACTTCAGCACAGCACATAATAACAACTAAATACTATCTTCAGATCATAAAGTTAATGACATTAAGATTCTAAAATCAAATTATATGCAAGAAATATAATTACAGTTAGTGCATAAAAATAAACCTATTACTACTTGACAGTAAAAGAAAGAAATGAATACAAGAATTTAAAATATATACAATTTGAGACTCCTCATCAAACTTTAAGCTGTAGAAAAAAGAAGTATTTAGAAAATGTAAAAAAAAAAAAAAAAAACCCAAAAAAATCAGACCCATGTAACATACATCATGCAAGAATCTAAATATCATCTCCTTTCTCTGACAAAAACAGGATTAAAAAAAAAACAAACAAAAAAACATTTATCTCACAAATCCCATTCCTTGTATGTGGTGGCTATTTTGAGTGGAGAGTTCACCCCTTCAGCTTTAAGAGCTCCACGGGCTGAAAGATGTATTTCTGAGAATGGATGTAGTTACTGTTTTGCTCTCAGTAACTTTTGTGCCAATGTAAGGCAAATCAACTACAAGCAATACACACATTGGAAAAAAAAAATGCACGACAAAGAAATTAACTGAGATTATTTGTTTAAAAAAAAAAGAAAATAAATCATAAGTAGAATCCATTAAATTGTTCAGCACAATCTAGCTGTATCACTTAACATGAAACTCAAGTGGTATATCCACAATTTACATTTTTCTAGATATTCTGTGAACATTTCATCTTCATAGCATTTTATTCTTTGCAATAGCATTTTCAGAAAACATTCATTATGATCATGCACGCAAACAATGAAATGACTGAAATCAAATGTAAACTGAGATCCCATGCTCACAAATCTGATCTCACAGAACACTGAGAAACAGACCACGCACTGAATGAAAAGTCAATAAATTAACGCAGCAGCTTTTTATAAATTACAGCTGAAACAAATGAAATTTCTGACACATAGCTCCCATCAATATTTATTACAGAAATGCACAAGTATGGTCATCATTCTAAAGATCTATACACTCCACTACCTGGCATGGAGGGAAAATGTGTAAATTCAGTGATTGGAAAAGTCAAGTCGTATAATTTTTTTTTTCTACATGTTCAATAACTATTGATCTTGACATTTACTTTTTTTCACTCTCGATATGCAACATGATATATATATATATGTTATCTCATAAAAGGCGTAAAATTGTCATTTATGTCCAAGGGATTCATATTTTCTATGCATTAAACCTCATAATGTATCTAAACATTTGGATGAAAAAAAATGGCACATTTCTAGCTATTACAAAGTGTAGTAGATGAAATACATGATCTTTATAGATCCATGTAGATGGTGAGGAAGATAATGTAAATTATGAAAACTGCATGGAATACTGATGACTGTCATAAGCTCAGATATCCTTACTTTCTTGCTGTTAAAATAGAAAAGGTAAAACAGTTGCCCACTGTATATGAATAAGTTATGCTGACGTCTCACTGAAAGCCCCCTCACTGGTCTGCTCTGCACTTGAAACAACATCCTCTTCCTTGTCAGAATCTTCACAGAAGGACATCCTAGGTGAAGGTCGGAAGCCACGGTTAGCATAAGCCTGAAGTTTGTTACAAGAAGCCAAGAGGAGTCCAAGGTATGGAGGTGAAGGTTTCATTGGACGGGAGATATACTCCGGGTGAAACTGTACGCCAACAAAATATGGGTGATCTGTAAGGCGGAAGACAGTTCAAGTTAAGTTCATAAAAACAGATTACAGGCACCATTTTCTGTAACAAATATACTTTCAGCAATGTCATCTATATTTATGGGGTTATCAAATGATGCCTAGATTATTTTAATATAGAAGTTAAATAAGAATGGCCCCTTAGTCTAACTCCATTTGCATCAACACAGTGCAAATGCTCTTTGTCAGATAAGACCATTGCTGTTTTCTTACTAGATTGCTTATATAAGTCTCATGTTGTTTTTAATTCTGAATCAATTATTTTGTCCCGCATCCAGTTCCTCATTTTTCATGGATTGTGACAAGTTTTGACATACAAATTGACTGCTGTTTTGTACTTTCACATACTGATGACCACTAGTTTGGTGGAGTTTTAAGGGAGAAGAGCTGTAAAAAAAAACAAAAAAACTGGGAATCTGAATTTTCAGATATGTAACAAAACATCCAAATATCTAGCATTCATTAGTAAATATAATTTATAAAAAAAGCTAGCACACATGTACATTGGTTATTTATAAAACAATATCATATACAGTATATATGAAAATATATAAACATACTAACATGTGGCCATCCTGTGAATTACCACTGACGTTTGAGAAATGACAGTACAGTGAAAATTTTGACTATTCAGAATTTTATCCAGAAAAGATGAAACCTGGGAAGAAGAAGTCTATCAGGTGGAGGTCATCAGTACTTTCATTTAGCATCCTACTACTGAAAACAACTTTCCATGTTTCTTTATATTTCTACGATCCAGATTTTTTTTTGTTCTCCCGTTTCAGTATCCAATGTACAATTACATCTGTAACTATAAAGCTGCCTGTTGGTTCTTGGTCTTTCTCCCTGAAGCCATGTACTCTCCACACTCCCTCCCACCTTCCATGTTATGTGTCAGAGGAAGGAGAATAGGTCTGATAATGTTGAGTGACCAAACAACAACTCCGGGTGGGAATTCATAGAGAACACGAGGTGGCCATATTCTCTTGATATAACCAGCCAGCCAGACACACCCTCCTCCCAATGTTTTAATAACTATTTCCGTGAAGATGTCCTAGTAAAAATGTTATCTGGATACAGCACAACTTCAGTATTAAAAAAGTAAAACAAGAAAGAAGAAAACACAAGAAAAAAATCAGTGTGAGCTTGTACTGATTCTTTACTTGGTAAAGCGTGTGTGCTCACCATTCAGCTCCATGATCTCCATTCGATTCCCGTCTTCACTTCGCCCAACAAACTTCATGCCTTTCTCCTCCAGGGTTTCCACTACAACAGGGTTCACCTAGAAACAAATGTGAATCTTTCACCAGCTGGCTGTAACCTTGTCTTACAAAAATTAATGGGAAATATTTTTAAAAATGTAATCCCACTACATCAGTTAAAGACGAGGTATACTGATAAAATCACTTTTGTGGTTTAGCCCTGTTATATACAATTTGAAAACATTTCCTGAACAATCCATTTTTGGCAAATTTATTGCTCATTACAAACAGCCAGTTTCTTGGAACTGAGTTGTTCATCATATCTCACCCCCCCCCCCCCCATCTACTACCCACCATGCAGGCACATATTCTGCACTCTCAAAGGCAACTGTCCACACAACAAAACACAGAACAGCCATTTTTTTACAACTAGCTCAATGCTAATGCTGGGTGTGAACTAACTTCAGTTACAAGAAGCCTAGTCACAATCTTATTCGTCTGTATCTTAATTTTCTTATCATATAACCTTTGCATCACACAAAGAACTTTACTGTTAATTATGGGTGAAAAACGTCATTATTATCTTCCTTTTCTTTATTGTCTCCTCTGCCATGACATACTGCACTAAAAAAAAAAAATCCAACTTTCTGGCATCACATCAAACAACAACCCCCCCCCCCCTTATTTTTTCCATAGTTCCCACATCTTGGCTTGATCCCTTGTCTATAAAATTTATACTCTCAAAGCATGTATATATATTTATATATAACTCTCTTAAAATTATTTTATGTTTTATGCATATCACATAGTGGTCTAGTTAACTGAGTGGTTAGGCACTTGGTTTACTAATCTGGTGGTACCGGGTTCAAGTCCCAGCCGTGGGATTTTTTTCTGGCACATGCCAAAAGGGCCCCGGGGTTCACCCAGCCCCCGAAAATAGGTACCAGAGAAACCTGGGAAGGTAAATGCAGCCAGGCGTGATACTGACCACATCACACTTTCATGTGCTGATGGGTCTTGGAAATATGGACCTTAACACTGTATCCCCAATATGCCTTAATGGCACAGAAACGGGAATTTTACCGTTACCTTTTACGTATCACAACAGGAAATCATGTTTCATGTTCTTAAAAATCTCACATGCACTCAAGAATATAACAGGATAAGGGGAAAAAAAAGGGGGAATATATAAAACTAAAAAAAAAAAAAAGAAACAGCTGAATCCTACAGAATTTATGTTGGTAGATTTTATGAGAGTTACGTTACCTCATATCTATGCCTGTGTCTCTCTTCAACAAATTCTTGGCTGTGATACAGCTTTCCTGTCAACAAGAAAATGACTAGTCAGATGACAAGAACAATTGGTCATCACAAGAGTGACACTGTGGTGACTTGTGTGAAAGTCACTGATTTAAAATAAAACTTGTCATAAAACAGTCATTAATGTGAGGCTGATTTGAAATACTGCATGTCACAAGAAAGTCACTGATGTGAGGCTAATCACATGTTACTCGTTACAAGAGAATCATTGTACTGACTCATCACAAGAAAGTCACTGATGTGGTATTAGAAATACTACTCATTGTAAGAAAATAATTGTAGGAGACCTACAAAGTACTATTTGTCATAAGAATATCACTGGGGGCTGACAAGTATTATTTATCATATAAAATCATTGTGAGAGGTTGACAAGTTTTGCGTGATTAAATGCTAGGCAATGCTAAATCTGTAGCCAAATATCCTGAATGATGCTCACGAACTTCTCCAGCACAGCATCACATCATCTGTCCCAAATCAAGAGCCCATTTCTGGTTCTATAACTCTGCAAATGCTGAACACTCCCGGAGCCTGCTGAATGGAAGGCTGATGGGACAAAAATGAATCGAGACAAAAAAAAACAAAAAACAACAAACCAGGGTATAACCCACTTACTGAGGATGCTTTTCTCTGTGTGGAAGATTGTTTTGCGTTTACCGAGCCTCATTGTCCCTCCCATCTGACCAGAGTTGTGTTCTGGCATGTCAATAACCTGAAGATTGGCAGCGGAAAAAAAAAAGTGTATCTCATTTAATTTACTCACTCAACAGTTTAAAAAGGGTAATTATAACACATCACATTCTCAGTTCAAAAGTGTTAGTAATGCTAACATCATCTGTAAATACACAATATTTTATGTCCAATAACATAACTTCAGCACTGTCAGTACAAAAGACTGCGTATCTAAGAAAAGAATACTACGTCACTCATTTATTATGCGTTATGCCAGGAGATGTTGACTTTATGCTTGTTCTCCATTCTGAGTTGCTCCTGGCATTTCTAACTAATTCAGAAACCCTTTCTTTTGCATGAACTAAGCAACACATTCAGTGCTTTATGACAATCAAAAGTTATGAGCCAACTTTTAAAAACAAGAAACTGAAAAAAAAAAAAAAATCTTTACAACACTCCTATTACATTTGTCATCAGATAAAGGTAAGAGGACAATTTTTCTTTCACTCTGTAATTTTTATTTTTGCATTAGTCCTTTAGTTTTTGGGCAAGAACTAGTATTTTCAATGTGGTATGTTTTTGACAAAAATATTTGTGCTGTCTTATTAGACAGTGGCAACTATAACAATACTACTGACCCTCACTATGAGAGGCAAACAGAGAAGAATGGCGGAACAAATCTGCAAGTTCACATTTTTTTAATGAATACTTACTGAAACAATTAACTGGGGGTATTGTGACTATGATATGTAGGTCAACTGCTGGTCAAACATGTCAAAGTTTTCTCTGATGTGACATTTATCAGCATTCAAATTAAAAGTGAACAAGCATGTCTGGATGCTCAAGGAGACCACTTTCAACACATACTATAAGGTATGTGCCTGATTAACACAAGCCAAAGATGAGAAAATCCGTTTTCCGGTTTACCATGCGTTGCTGGCCGAAAGTCAGTTTTGCCATTTTCAATGGTGTCTTATTCAAACTGCTTCTAGTTTGTTATTTAAAGTAATTTTTGGTTGTCTGTATTTTTATTGCAAAGTTTATATAATAAAATATTGTTTTCAATCTTCATAACTGGCAGAGCATGCTTCTCTTGATAACACTGAATTATGCTCTGATTTTTTTGTCAGACTGCCCCAGTGATGACTAAAAATCACAGTTTAATGATTCTAGTAATGAAACTGGATGTGTTTCAATGCGATTCCTGTGATGGCGATCAGATTATGCCTACTATTCCAGGCATAGGGTTGCTGTGTCAGAAAGTGAAAGTTTGAGTGACAAGTGATTGTGATTCCATGTCAGGATATGATGCTCCAACAGGAAGTATTTCACATTTTTCGTGTCATTTAGATGGCAGTAATATAGGTGTGTGGAGCAATATTGATTCTACATCAGTTCTTTGAAAATTTCTAGGAAATCCTGCTGTTTCAGTGAATGTAAACAAACCAGACAGCATGGAGGAAATTTGCAGTATAATATTTGGCAATGATTTTTAAAAAATATTAGCTAATCATGAAAATTTATACCGTGCACAGACCCAACATATGAACAAACCTACTGCCTTTTTGTCTGAAAACATAACACATGCAGACATGAAAAAATTCTTTGGACTGATCATTTTGGTGGACTAGACTAGGAAGCCACACTGGAAAGAGTACTGGACAACAGACCCTCTTCTGGAAACACCAATATTTTCAAAAACAATGAGCAGAGCTAAATTTGAGCATGTTCTGACATTTCTTATAATTTCTGACAACTCTCAGACACTTCTAGAAACAAGCAGAATTAATAAAACCTCTGCTGGATTATTTTTTGCCTAAGTTTCAGGTGTTGTATAAACAGCAGCTTTCGACTGAGGAAGGAAAGACAAAAGACTTGTCTGCATGATATCAACAATGCACAACTCAAAAGTAGTTGCTACTGGGAAGACTGATAGAAAAACTGGACCACTAATGAAATCAATTTGCACTGTTGATTACAGCACATGAAGGGAGTAGACATGGCTGATCAGTATCTTTCATACTACAACATCTTGAGGAAGACAAGTGAAATGGAGCAAAAAAATGTAAAATTCTATCTCATCATTTGTGCATTATTTAACTCGTAGTCTACAGAGCCTTAAACATGAACAAGAAGACCTACAAGCAGTATTTGGTTGAAGTGGCAAGATTCTGGCTCTCTAGAACCAATTCTACTGTTCAAGAAATCTTGGAGCAGGTGATGAGAATGAACCCTCTACCAAACAGCTCAAAAGGGCCCCAAGCAAGGATCCTCCAGGAAGATTATCTGGAATAGTAAAGGATCATGTCCTGGTGAAGCCTGAGGATCAAGGCACTAAAAAAGCATCACCTAGGAAGTGCAGAGTGCTTGGTCAATGGGAAAAGGGGCGAAGCAAGATTTATTTGTAAAAATTGTCAAGTCCCATTGCATCCAGACAATTATTTCACAAGATATCACACACTCAAGAAGTACTAGAGGTCTCAGGAGTCTGTCCACCAAGTTGGATTAAATTTTTTCAATGGTGAGTAGAACTATGCATGTTTTTTAAGGTCCACTCAAAAAACTCCATTTTCCAGAAAAATAGCTGGGAACTGGGGGTTTTTCAGGGTAAATAACTGTGGTCTACAAAGTGTTAACCCATATTACATATTTTTTTTTCTCATCAGCAGACATGATCGGTGTATACAGGTGCTTAACCTATATGTTGAAAACACTGTGATACCTGAATCGATACTACGCTACTGTCAAGAGACTTTCCAAACACCCCGTATAATAGGTAGCTGTACACAGTGCACCTATATAAAATATAAGTGCATTTAAGCAAAACTAAATATACTTATTGGTGCATGTCCCAGTTAATGACTGCTGGTGTCCTGAAAATGGCGATACAGAGCAATTATGATTATCCAGAAAATTCTAAATGCAAGAAACTGAAGCCCACCAAGAGGAGAGGAGTCATCAATATTCACATTATATACAAGAAACTGAAGCCCACCAAGAGGAGGGTGGGGGGGGGGGGGGGGGGGGGGGGGGGGGGGTCATCAATACTCACATCATACACAAGAAACTGAAGCCCACCAAGAGAAGGGTCATCAATACTCACATCATACACAAGAAACTGAAGCCCACCAAGAGAAGGGTCATCAATACTCACACCATACACAAGGTACACAAGAAACTGAAGCCCACCAAGCGGAAGGTCATCAATACTCACACCATATACAAGAAACTGAAAGCTAAAACAAGAAAACCTTCACAGAATCTCATGTAGAAACCTTTCTACTTCTGCCTCTCTGTACCCATTTTCGCACACTTATTTTATAATTATCCACTAAATAGACATACGCACCACTGGATGCTTTGTGTCAGGATCAAATTCTGTTGAGCTGGCTCCCTCCCACATCAAAACATTGCGGGCAAATTCAACGACTGCACATTGGAGTCCCAAACACACGCCTGGGAAATGAGGAAAACAAAAAAGATTTAAACCTGTTAAGCCTAACATACTGACATGAGCACAAGTAAAATAGAACATACTGCAGAATCCACAACATTCCGAACATTTTATTTCTTTATAAGAAGTAATGCTCATGAAGTCCTCCATATGATGTCTCTAAGTGCTAAGCAATTTCCCACAACTCTGTGATAAACTCTCTATGCCATACACTACTGGAGAGAAGTGAAGTCAAAACACTGTAAGATATCCCACTACAGTGTAAAGTGAACCAGTCCATTTCTTGTTCTGATAACTCAGTGGAAGTATGAATCTGGTGCCTTCTAAGAATGACGAGTTCTACCTGCAGGGTAAGGCACACCAAAACCTGCACTGCACACTTGGCTATGAGTGAATGAAGGAAATATCAAACAAAGGCCAGCCTCTGAGCTGATCTTACTCAGGACTAGAGGACTGGGACATGGCTTGGCTCCCATGAACCAGACTGAAGCTTGATATCTGTGTTACAGAATAAAAGCAGTGAAGTCAACAATGTCGTACTCATCTCCAGCACCTGAGACTGACGTGTAAATTAGTTTTCTCCCTTGACAATAAATATGCTAGTTTTCTCCCTTGTCAACAAACATGCTAACTCACTTTATTCAAAAAAAAAAAAAAAGAAGCCAGATACAATTCATGGCCAATAAAATTTTTTAGTTCATTTTAGATCTGCATAATGTGACTAGAAAAGCCTGGTGCACATGTGACAGGAACTTGAAAGCAGGTCCATGTCTTGATACAAAAATTTAATCTCAGCCCTTCCTCTAGGAGCAACCTCGGATTGTGATAATGACCGACAAGGACAGACTTGATACATACTAATGACCAATAAGGACAGGCTTGATACTTACCCAAGAATGGAATTTTCTTAGTTCGAGCCCACTTGCAGGCTAAGATCTTTCCCTCCGTTCCTCTGACACCAAAACCCCCAGGTACAATGAGACCACTGCGTAGAGATAAAATTTCAACTCTTAAAACTACCATCAGCCAATTAGCAGCTTTTTAAAAACTAATTAAGCAAAAAAGGGGGAGGCCACTAGCAGAAAAATCTTAAGAAATCCTGCTCTAGCTGTAAAAATGATTGTCTTGTACACAGTACTAGTGACAGCCGCCAAAGCAATCAGAGAATGTCTACCAGCAAAGTAAGGTACTCTATAATGCACTATACTCAGCTCTGTCAGTGCCTAAAGAATATATATAGCAATTCACTTGAATATCATTAACATGCTGAATGTCAGTAACATGTCCAGGTTAAAAATAGATGAACGCAAAGAAATTGGCCACTTTTTTTTTTTCCAGATCCTGCTCCAAGGGTACTTTTAATGCTCCAAATGTGTCATCCTCTTCTGAAAATCCAAATGTACAGAATCCTGAATTTTTATTGTATTCTCACGCCAATATTCATGTATCCATCAAGATGTGGATGACATTTTGGAAGAAATGATACTGCATTCATACCTTCTGTGTTTCTGAAGATGGTTCTGAAGCAGATATGTTAGTTTTGCTGAGCATCATTTTGCAGAAAAGCTTCTCTTATGCCTGATTCTATCAGATCTGGATATGAACAACAGGCCACAGTAACTAGCAAGCAATGCATGTGTTGCAAGGACTAGTCTCTCTGTGCCCATCTTCATATCTGGTCCTCGTTTCCTCCTCTAATAATGCTACATCCATCATGCAGAATCACTCTCCACATGATTTATCTTTCATCATTTCTTCCCGGTCCTTGTTTCTGATTGAAAAATCTGTTGTGGACGACTTTTAAATATCACTGTACGTCAGTTTTGGTCTACTACACAGTTCTTTACCTCCAGATGTTTGTTATACAGAATAATTCTCCAAATAAGATATTTGGAAGTTCATACTGCACTCCTTTTACACATTAAAACTAACTTTTTTTTTCCTCGGCGCCTATTGAAATACTGTTAAATATTAACTACCTCATATATTGTAAGAACAGTAACGCTCACACACAAAACATTCTTTCACATCAGTTAACAGTAACTAAATAATAAATGATCAAAGTAACTAAAACATTACACACTTTGCTCCGGTCACTTCTCTCCAGGCTTCATGATACTTCTGAGGGTTATCCTGAAGTGTGTCTGGTTCCAGGTCGCAGGCCTCTATACACTGTGAGAAACAAAAAGAAAAAGAGGGATAAAAAATGTTAAAAAATAAAAAAAATCACTTTAAACCGGCAACGAGGGGAAAAAAAAAAGATTTAAAAAAAAACCCATTATCTTCTTCTTCATTCACTTCTACCACCAAAAACCGCACTGTGAACCTACTGAATTCACACATGTGGTCCTCGTTAGGTCCCGTGGTCCCCTGTGTGGTCCAAAATAGACCACACGAGTTCCACGAAAGGACCACAAGGGGTTCAGAGTATCACAGTGCTTTAGCCTGTATTCTTGGTGGGTCTCGGAAGCGGGATTGCGTGACACCGTGGTTTTCATTGCACCAGTTTGGTCTAAGGTTGGACTTTCTCACCGGAAGACCTCGACGTGTTTAAGATATCAGTGCATCCCCGCTGGGTGAGAGGCGTTAGCCCACCCAGGCCAGAGTTGGACTTTCTCACCGGAAAACCTCGACGTGTTTTGAGATACCCGTGTATCACCGCCGGGTGAGAGGTGGTTGCCCATCCAGTCCAGGGTTGGACTTTCTCACCGGAAAACCTCAGCGTGATTAGGATACGCAGACATCCCCGCCGGGTGAGAGGTGGTTGCCTATCTAGACTTCCCTGGTCCAGTGTCTCCGACTTCAGCATTTTGCGGTCGTGGCCGCTACCCTTCCTAGTTGTGACCAGGATGGCGCTTTTGTCCAGGAGGACGAATCCTCGCCACTAGTGACTTCTACCCCTGGGTTGAGCCGGTTTAGACATTTCCCAGTATGGGCGTGTTTGGGACGGGACCGACCTCTGGGGCAGAGGTACTGTGACATTCATAGCCTTCAAGATTCACCCCTGGTATGAGCCGGTTTAGGCAAAATTCACCAGTATGGGTGTTTATCAGGCGTTACCGACCTCTAGAGCGGAGGTGGCATGACATGTCTAGCCATCGAGTTTCACCCCTGGTGTGTGCCGGTTTAGGCATATTTCACCAGTGTAGGTGTATTTCGGACGTAGGCGGCCTCTAGAGCAGAGGCGCCGTGGTATAGCTCTCGTAGCGATACTACTGGACATACCAGGTTAAACTTCACTTTCCACCACCTTTTCCCATCGGCGCCGCACAGCAACCTTTATTTCCGCATTTACTTCCTTAACCGGGAGGAGCTTCACTCCACGCGCGGCATTTGAAGAGTCAAGCCAGCAGTGACTTAACCTCTGGGACAAGCCGGTTCATGCATTTCACCCGATATGACTGCACTCAGGACGTGGCCGACCTCCAGACCAGAGGTGCCGTGATTTGACTGTTTGCTTCGATTTATCCTTTCAACCACCTTTTCCGCAGTGATGCTGCACGGCAACCTCATTTGCAAATTTCTTCATTGGCCGGGAAGAGCACAGCTCCACGCACGGCAGCTGAAGATCTCGCCAACAGCGAAACCCATTATAAATCAGAAGAACAAACAGAGATTACAAACCACTATAAACCAGAAAACTAAACAGAATATGAGATTTAAAAAATGACAATAAACCCTACAGAACAATCAGTGAAGGTATGGGAACAAACAGCTTGAAAACTGAATTTTTTTTAAAACGCTAATGAGAACTGTCTTCCTTGGCTAGCAAATTAGGTACTGAAATTAACAAAAACAAAACAAAAAATATGAAATTTCTCATTAATCAAGAAAGAAAAATATACATAGAAGGAACAGAAAAAGAAGATGGGCATATGTAGGCCATGTGATGAGAAGAAACAATCAGAGAATACCAAAACAAGCTTTCAAGTGAAAAACAAGAGGCAGAAGAAAAAGAGATTGACCATGTGAAACTCTAAAGAGGACATTGTTAAGAGAAGCCAGTTTAGTGGGCATAACATTCTTTGAAGCAGTTGAAAAACTTGCTGAAAATAGGAAAACTTGGCAAACAACTATGCGAGTCCTATGTGACGTTTAACGGCACAGGAAGGATGTAAGATGTAAGAATGAGAACTAGGTAAAAGATTACAGGCTACACAACATGTAAAAGAAACAATGAAAGTACTACACACTTCTATAGACCTTATAGAAATAAAAGTTCATGAAGTTTTATACCAGTGAGGAATTGCTTTGGGAGGAACTTTATGATCTCACGGAGAACGGGGATCCAAGATTGACAGACCCAAACAGACGGTCTTGGAAAGGAAAGGGAGGGGGGAATGATGATGATGATGGCCAAAATATGGTGAAAAGGATGAATGGTGCAAAAACAGTTGAGAACTACAAGACAAAAGGTTGAGAATCACTATTAAATATACTGTATAAGAAACTGAAGCCCACCACAGGGGAACAGAAGTAAGGGTAGACCAAAAGAGACATGGAGAAGAACAACAGAAAGGATGTTGAGCAATAGAGGGCTCACCTAGGCAAGAGCAGAAAAAAAGGTGAAGGACAGGCATTTGTGGAAAACCCTTGCGGAAGCCCCATGTGCCCTGGGCACTTAAGGTTCAGAGTGAGAGAGATAAGATAAAAGGTTGAGAACCACTATCCCATATAATGTATAGGGCAAAAAATTAAGAACCACTATTCTATATACTGTATAAGACAAGACTGAGAACCATTATTCTATATACTGTATAGGACAAAAGGCTGAGAACCACTATTCTATATACTGCACAGGACAAAAGATTGAGAACCACTATTCTATATGACTTCTTGGATGAAAGATAAAAGCTTTACATGTCTCTATAATCCATCCAAGAAACATACGAAAAGTATTACAAGATTCACACACACTGTTAAGTAACACACATACAGAGTGGGTTATAAGCCTTACTGAATACAAGAACGAAGAGTCCAAGTTCCTATAAACTATTGCCAAAAGAATTCTTTTAGAAGTTATTCATTAATAACCAGGTTTATTAATGTTTATAAACACTGATCTCAATCTGCTTCTAGAACACTTATCCAATGCTTCAAATGTTTATGAATAGCTGTTTTCAAAGAACCAAGCCATGTGATCACTTTTCCAGTTTGAATTATTTGTATTATTCTTGCTTCTTCCATGTGATTTTAAAAAAAAAAAAAAGATCAAACTGCTGTTTTACCATCCTTTGGTTTCTAAATTTTACCATCCCTTGGCTTATGAGTTTTACCACTCCTTCACTTTTGATTTTTCATTCTTTTTCCATTATACTTAGGCAAAGAAATCTTTCAGCTTTTTTTCAGATATAAGAGCATACACTATGTGCAAACACTAATGTTCACAGTAACTGATTAGTCTTCTTCTTCGTACGCACATTCGCAATGATGCGTGGTACCCTGATTTTTGCGACGCGCCTTTTGGCTGGGTACCTCTGACTTCCGCACCTTTCCTTGCTAGAGCAGACTGTGGTCTTGCTCGCACTGCCACAAAGATGGTGGTGTAGGTTGGCCTGGCCAAAACTTTGTTTTCCAGCCTCTTGTGGCTGTACTTAAGCCCCTTCTCCATGAGAACTTTGAGACAGTTCCATAGAGACACTCCGACTTTGGGATGAGGAATCTAATGAGTGCTTAAATGATATCCATCCCCCGCCACCTATAGTCTGCTGGCTCTGTTTTGTTTACATCATTCCGGTAGCCATTGTTGTAAAAACCCATAGGATTGTCATGTCCTGGATTCATTGGTTTCACACCAGGTTTTCCTCATCCCTGCTGTCGATCTCCATGTCCCCATCCATCCACCAACCTGACATTACATTTTACAAAAATAACAGTTACAATTAGTGTTGATTGCTACAGGTTTCTAGGCTACAGAAGTAGGTCAGAGTTTTTAAGCAAACAGATCTGTGTTCCCCGTCTCATAAAAACTATGTTAAAATTGTGTTCTTAACTCATTCCGTGCGTTTGGTCGATATAGCGACTTTTCCGGTATCCCGAAGCTACCATATGGTCATTATAGTGACAATTGTTTGTTTCAATAAAACAACCTGTGTAACATTTAGATTGTACATATTTCGTCCACGATTCCAGTGACACTTTTCAAAATGGCGAAAGAGTGCCTAATTACGAGCGATGCCGAGCGAGAAAAAGGAAGAGAAAGACCGAAATTTTTCAATTTCTGATGATGTAGATAGGGGTACTGACATGGAATGTGACCACCCCACTGCTCTTGAATCCCAAGTAGATCTAGACATATTTAGACGACTGGAGAAGAAGTCAGGAGTTATTTCAGACATTAATTTAGCGAGAATGCAACATAGAATCAGAATACGAGATCGACAAGTAGATCTACACATTTCAGATGGTAAGTAGTGGTAAGTAGTGCAGATCTAGAACTAGCCGATGGTGAGCTGGCCACAATCAGTGCCTAAAAACATCACATTATTTCTTTTTTCCTAAAAAACTCTGCATTTATGAAATTTTCATTCATTTAGCTATACTTTGAAACATAATAAGTATACGGAAGTACATGTAAATACTGTTTTCCATTCCATTTTATAACTATACCCCCAACATATCAAGACCTGCGTTTTTACTCCCGCACTCCAGAACACGTCCGTGTTTCTTCCTCCAGTTAACAAAGTTGTTCCCAGGGGAACAGTAACTGATGGTTTTGTTCAAATGAAAATAACATACGAAGGTGCTGAACCTAGACAAACAACTTCTGAGAACCCTTCTCTCAATAACTCAGCTTGAAAATGAATGTAAATCAACTAGAAAATCCAAAATCAGGTCAAAGAGATAAGGCCATGCAAAAATGTTAAAAAATGACCCAAGGAATCCACTTCATAAGGTGAATCCACTTCAATTACTATTAAAAATTAGAAGAGATAAAAACTGAAGAAATATCTATCACGCAGCAACAAATTACAGATACACACCAACCTTGAGATCAAGTCTGTGGTTGACTGCCAGTGATGCATGCTGTAATGCTTTGATGACTGATGCATAGGAATCTGACAGCTCTGTATACTTGCCCACTAGGACAATGGTGACCTCCTTTAACAGCCGATCATATCTGTGGTAATTTATAAATTACACATAAATGACCATACCTGTAGTATCTTATAAATTAAGTCAAAATAACACTGTCCACTGTGAGAAACCAGCATCTTCTGAGTGAAAAGACGTCACTATTGATGAACTACTCACTGCCCCCAGCTACTGATAACATTTCAAGGAATGCTCTCTACTGGCTCTGGGGTAGTGATTATTTATTGTATGAAACTGGATATGAAACCATCAAGCCAGCCAAACCAAAGCTGGTCAAGATACTATCCTATCTCCAGTCAGTGAAACCCAGCAAATGATTGTTTGACACCACATGGTTGGGAGGGGGGTTTACAAGCAGCTCTGTGATCATCGCAACACCACATAGGGGGAAATGGTGTATATGGTAAGAGTGCCCATGTTTTAGTCTACGCACCAGAGGGTGATCTGATCAGCATCATGCCTGAAAGTCTTTTCTTCTCCAGGTCCAGAAGAAGCCAAGTATCCGGTTTATAGCCTGGGTAACTGGGGTGCCTCTGCTAGACTTGAACCATCAACCTAGCCATGAGAGACTGGAGCACTAATAGCTTTACTAAAGGCAAACACATACACCCTGCCATGAAGCTTACTGCACAACCCCCCCCCCCCCTTTATAGGGAGTAAAGAAAGCTACTGTTACAATTAACCTCTTCTGTTTCACCTGCGGGAACATGAAGAGCGGAATGGAAGAACAACGTAGCTGTGAAGAGACTGCTGGAGATAGGACAAATTAAAGGTGCTGGCAGGAAATCTGAACTTTGTGGCAGAAAATGCATTATAAACAACCAACATTTGACATGAACTATTAGCAAACATACTCTCGGATGGATGCTGCGGCATGCGATGGAGCATATATGGGGTTGAGCCGAATGCAGTGAAGTGGAATCTGAATTTTGAACTTTCCTTGTTCCACCCTTTTTTTTTCTCAGATGGACTTCTTTTTTACTTAGTCTCCTTCAGCAAGTCCTACTAAATGCTCTTCGGCAAGTCCTACTAAATGCTCTTCAGCAAGTCCTACTAAATGCTCTTTAGCAAGTCCTACTAAATGCTCTTTCTCTCACACATAACCCACCTTTACTCTCTCTCTCTACACTCTTTGCTCGTGAATGTTTTTGTGCACATAAGAATGAAGTTCAAATGTCACAAGCATGTGAATTGTTTCTAATATGTTTTAACTTTGGGATAAAGTGAAGAGGATGGAGATGAATTGGTCAAGTTCTGTATGAAATAAAAGGGGGTCAAAACAATGCACTAGATTCTACAAGTACCAAGATAATAGGCAGACTGTGTAACCTGAAGTAGATTCTGCAGTAACTTTAAACTTGAGTGGACAGCTTTTGTCCCTACAATATGCTACCTTTCTGGTATGACAAGAACTGATGATTATGAACATTTGTTCATTTATGCTCATCATAATCAAAATGTTTAAGACCCGATGACTAATCAGAGTTCTAACATCATTTCACTTTCTAGTCATCACTGATGTGTGAGGATCTACATGTTCTGTGCGCCTCACCTGTCCGCTAGCTCTTTCCACCTGGACAGATTGACACTTATCTCCCTGTTTCTGGAAGTACTGAGACGCAAACGCTTGATGAGGAAGTCGTCAGCACCTTGGCCCTGAAGCAACAGAGGCACTCTGTAGACCGAAGTCACATCATGGACGCAGTAAACCTGGGGAGTTTATAATCACAGATCTCAATCTACTTTTACCACCATTTATAACCTCAAAGAGTGCTCACCCTGACTGTCAGATTTACAAGTTTGCACTTATATATATTACTGTCCAAAAAGAGAAACGCATAACTACTGATCACCCAATTTTAGCCATAAATTTGATATTCTATAGCTTTTTAAATTGAGTGAATAAAATTTTCAAATTGCACACAATAATACCTAAGTGTTTAAACACTAACTTGACAGTTTCTTGTATCTGTGTGGTGAGAATTTGTTAGTCCCAGGGGTTCTCAAGTTAGTATGGTGTGTGGCCTCTGCTTGCATCGATCAGCGACTAGTATCTCCAGGGCATAGATGCAATCAGATGTCTGATGTGCACCTGTGGGATGGCTGCCCACTCTTCCTGGAGTGCCTGCCACAGATCACGACGATTGGCTGGAGAAACCGTTTCGGCGACAAACATGTCTTTGCAGCTCATCCCACGAGTGCTCAATCGGATTCATGTCTGGAGACAGGGATGGTCAGGGAAGAGTGAGAATGTTGTTGGCAGTCAGGAATGTGTGGTGAACCATGCAGAATGGGGTCTGGCGTTGTCCTGTTGAAACACAGACCTTTGTGCAGCCAAAAATGGAAGGACATGGGGTCGGAGAACTTCATTGATGTATCATTGCACATTCAAGCCTCCTTCAATCTGCACCAATGGACTCCTTCTGTTGAAATTGATAATTCCCCATACCATTACATCTCCACCACCATGCGGCAGAGTTTCATCAATGCAATTTTGAGCAAAATGTTCATTTGGCCTACGGTAGACCCTTCTCCGCATATCATGGCAGTGAAACAAAAAGGAATATTTGTCACTAAACCAGACACGTCTCCACTGATTGTCAGTTGTCCAGGGCCGATGCTGGTTGGCCCAAACAAGTCAATTTTGGCGATGGGGTCTCGTTAAGACAGGACCTCGGTGAGGTCATCGTGCCACCAGTCCAGCTTCAAGCAGTTCATTCCGGACAGTTTGATCAGACACACGACGTCCTGCAAGCAATGACTGGGCACTTGAGGAAGCTGTTGTAAACCTGTTTCTGAGGAAACAGAATAAAGCGATCATCAGCTGCCGTTGTCACCCTGGGTCATCCACTGCGGTGCTGGTCTTCAGTTGAGTCAGTGGCTTGGAAACAGTGTCAAAGTCGACTGATGGTGCTCTGCTGCACGTTTAAATACCTGGCAACCTGACTTTGACTTTCACCTGCTTTCAGGTGACCAATAGCAATGTTTCGTAAATTTTGCAATAGACGCGCCATAATTGCCTGCTTGAAAATTAACTGAATTTGTGTAACTTCACCCTTTTATAGGGTTTCATTTGCATGGGAAATGAGTTGTGCTCACCACAAAAATCACGACTTTTCCATAAATGCAATGTGAGTTATGGTAAAAAAAATGCGTGATTAGCAAGGGCAGCTACTGTAGCTGTTCTGACTATACACGAGTAGCAAAATTCACGCTAAATCATGGACCTGATATCTTGGTGACAATTTTTGGTTTGGTCTGAGATACCCAGGAAAAAAATTTTTGTCATAACATAAAAAAATGAAGCTTATATAAGCTATGCGTTTCTTTTTTGGGACAGTATATATATCGCTTTGTGCTAGGTAGTGAAATGTAATTTACTTGTAGTAGTTCTACACATCCAGACATTTTGTTAATTACGGAAGGGTTTGGTACTAGCAGATGTTTTTGAGAATCTAGCGCTATCAATCCAGCAGAAGTTGCAGTTTCCTACAGTCTGTTGAATTGTAGTTTGCAGTTATCTTGTGGAAGTGTTTGATGAATCAATTTTATGTTGTGAATTAAAAAAAAAAAAAGATTATTTTAGACAATTAGAAAGGTTAAAATGTCACACAAATGCCACAAATTCACACATCACAATCAGGTAGCAGATATATAAATTTTGGTGATATCAGTTCTCTCTCTTGTGTTTATAATGACATGTAATATTTTTAAAGACAATCTGGAAGCAGGCAGATTCTGGTGTGACCATATCCCGCTGGGCATGAGAAACTGGTATGGAAAAAGTATTGCACTTTCCCTTACCTGACACTGCCAATCAGCTCTACAGGAAGGACAAGGTTCAAACATATGAACATCTAGCAGAGTTGCAGGGGATGCCAGAAAGTGGGCATGCTAAAGAATCTCATTCCTATCTGCCTTCAGGTCACTCCCCTGGATCTGTCTTCTGGAGTTTACACCTGCAGCTTCTGACTCACCTGAGTCACTCACAAGATGGTAGGTGTGACAAGGAGTGGTAGCACTGCTCACTGCTAGAAGGTAGCAGATGAACTTGACTAGACTGATGAAACACGATACAACCAAAGTGTGATAATGACTTCCCTTCCTCAAGCTTGCCTACGGTTATAGTGATAAGACTTAGTTATAGTGATGAAACTAACTCATAATGTGTGTGTGTGCATGTGAGTGGAAGAAGATATATAGAAAGATGAAAAATAAAGAGCCTTTGCTTGCTGATGGTCACATTTCTGATCATTTGAAAAATTTTACTGACCCAACTTACCACACTTGGCAACCAGAACCTGCTTTAGTCCATCAAAGTTTATTCTTCTTCTTCAGGGTTTAGTTTCATGCTCAGCTTTCTTAACAGGGAGCCGAGTTGCTTCCATGAATCCTGCTGTCAGCAGGAGGTCTCCATAGGAACCTCGGAGATCCTCCTCTGTGCTTCTTTATAGGGTCCATACCTGGGATCTGATGTCTCTACATATGGTGCGAGTATGTAATTTGTGTTAGGGAGTCAAAGTTTATTTAAAAATTAACATTTAAATGCCACAACTAAAGACAACGATGTCATCCAGCTGGGAAGATACACTCCCACTAACATGATGAATTCACCTGCTAATGAAGACTCTTTGATCAGATAATCACGAGACAAACCTCACCTGCTGTGGGTCCACATGACAAAACAGTGAAATTTTCTCCTTCACAGACTCAGCCAATGGGGTAACACTGCGGCACACAATCTGCAAGCAAATGTGTTGTAAGTCAGACAATGCATTCCTACATAAACACATGTCATTCTGATTACATACATGTGTACTAAGTTAAGAGTGTAAAGATTTTCTAGAAATTTACCGCCAATCCTAAAATCTGAGAGTTAATAAGCAAGTGAAAGTCACATCCATCCATAGAAACAATGTAAGCTATCACATTTATATACTTAAAGTAATTAAAGATAACAATTACAAAATGATCTTTTTCAAAATTAAAGTGTTAATCACATTTATTTATGAACCACCAAGGATACAAGGATTAAAATACAATGTACTAATAAGAGGGTTTTTAAAATTTATATCTTCAATATTTGCTTATAAAACACCACTATGTGGTGCGCTGAACGTGTAAATGTGAACTTACAATATCTGGCGAGATTCCGAGCCCTCTCAATTCTCTCACGCTGGACTGTGTTGGCTTGGTTTTCTGTTCTCCTGTAGTCTTCGGCTGCAGGATGAACAAAAAAGTAAACAATGACTTCTCTAAGCCATCTAACAAAGCCAAATGCTTCATATAACCATCGGTTATTTTCCAATCCTTGTGAACTACAAATCAATTACTTAGACTAGAATGCTCATTTCTGGATTTTCTTATCTGAATTATATCTAAAACTTATCTTTCTTTTCAGAGATCTAGGTGGTGAATTATGCTAATTCTGAAGGCCTGCTGTCACGGTGTAGTTTTCTCCCGGCTCTCTGCCCACTCCTATTAGATTTTGCTTCAGATGTTGTCCCTCTGGTCAAAATTGGTTGTGTAAAATGTGCAGGATGGACTCTTCTGGACACACTTTTGCCATGTCATTGTAAGACATAAAGTTGATGTAGCGGCCAAGATCTTATGGCACAGTCATTGCTTCAAATGGGGAATAAGCTTTGGCAGCTTTCTTTACTCCGATATGGGGAAAGCACTTTGGCAGGTTAATTTTAGATGAGGAATATGCTTTGGTAGCTTTCTTAATTTCCAAAGAAAGCTATAAAACTAGGAGGAACTTTGCTACGCTACATTTAAAACAAAAAAAAGAGAGAGAAACACCAGACAAGCATCAGTACCTGTGGTATAAGGCTGACATGCACACAGCATATATTCTCTCGTTTTACTCGGAACTGAAACTGTCTGAAAGCTTCCACAAAAGGCATGCCCTCAATGTCTCCAATTGTGCCACCAAGCTGTAGATAGATGTTAGATGTCACAGGCAAGGTCATAATCAGCTGTAATCCAACTAGTACAACTACCAAAAATTATCAAGAGAACTAAAGTATTACAATTTATACTTTGTAAAAATAAAAAAAACCGGAAAAAAAAGACCTAAAAATTTTGTGTGTGCTCTGAATCTCTGTACAGTATGTTAGTGGTAGTCGATGTTTCCAAGATATTCCAGTGGAAAACAGTCTGGAGATCGAGTTCTTCTTCTGGTCTATTGCAGAGCATGCAATATGGTGCTCAAATAATGAAATATGCAGGTGTACTTGCACAGTTATCTCTGTACAGTGTTTGTGACTGGGGGGATTCTAGGGGTATAACAGGTTTCTGAAGACTTTCCAGTGTGAGATAGTTCTGTAGATTACACTGAAGCATACTCTTATCTATTGCAATGCTTGTAGAATGTTGTCTTGATGGAAATAAACTCTATGTAAATGTTCATGTCTTGTTTACAGCTGAAATTTTGTTGCACTGGTTTCTGAAGCCTAGCTTCTTGATGGGTTTTTCTTTCATCCTGCTAGGAGCTTTTCCAGGTCATGCACAGGTCCAGCATTCAATCAAATGCTTCTGTAGTTATTGTGGATCAACAGAGAATATAGGCAAAGTCATACAGGCACTGAGAGTTGACCTTAAACAGTGGTTCCCAAACCTAATTTCTCCATGGACCCTTACAAATTCTGAGTACCCCAGGTTAAGACCTACTGCTTTAGATGCTTCTGTTTAACAGAAATTTTCACCCAGTACAAGTCTTACATCTTATATCCTTCCTGTGCCGCTAAACGTCACATAGGGCCAGCATGGTAGTTCGCCAAGATGTCCTGTCTTCAGCGAGTTTTTCAATCTCATTAAGGGATGTTATGCCCACTAAATTGGCTTCTCTTAACAATGTCCTCTTTAGAGTTTCACGTGATCGACCTCTTTTTCTTCGACCTGTTGTGTTCCATTTGATAGCTTGTTTGGGGATTGTCTGACTGTTTCTTATCACCACATGACCTACATATGTTCATCTTCTTTTTCTGATCAACCATGAGACAGGTTGTTATTTGCTCATCTGTCTGATCTCTGCATTGTTCTTGAATTCGTTCCACTTTATACAGAGTATTTTTCTTAGGCATTTGTTTTCAAAAGAGTCTAATTTCTTGTCTATTTCTTTAGTTGTTTTCCAGCTTTCACATGCATAAATGAGGGTGGATATTACATCTGAATTGAATAATCTTAACTCTTTCCGTGCATATGGTCGATACAGTGACACTTCCGGTGTCCCAAAGCTACCGTATGGTCATTATAGTGACAATTGTTTATTTCATTAAAACAAGTGGTGTAACATTTAGATTGTACATATTTCGTCCGCGATTCCGGTGACACTTTCAAAATGGCAAAAGCGTGCCTAGTTACGAGCAATGCTGAGCGAGAAAAATGACGAGAAGCACGGAAATTTTTCAATTTTTGACGATGTAGATAGGGGTATGGACATAGCCTATGGTCACCCCGCTGCTCTTGAATGTTTTCTAAGTAGATCTAGACATATTTAGACGACTGGAGAAGTTGTTAGGAGGTTAGTTCAGACATTCATTCAGCGAGAATGCAACATAGAATCACAATACGAGATCGACAAGTAGATCTAAACATCTCAGATGGTAAGTAGTGCTAAGCAGGACAGATCTAGACCTCGCCGATGGTGGCTGGCCACAATCAGTGTCTAAAAACATCACATTACTTCTTTTTTCCTAAAAAACTCTGCATTTATGAAATTTTCATTCATTTACCTATACTTTGAAACATATTAAGTATACGAAAGTACATGAAAATACTGTTTTCCATTCCATTTTACAACTAGACCCCCTTACAGACCAAGACCCGTGTTTTTACTCCCGCACTCCACGACATGTCCGTGTTTCTTCCTCCCGCAAGGGAAGAGTTAACTTGGTTTTTGTGCTTTTAACTTTTGAATGACATATGTTCTCAAGATTCCTGAAGGTCAACACTGCTCTGGCAATTCGAATTTAACTTCTTTTCTGGCATCACCACTGTGGTCTATATAGCTGCCGAGATATCCAAAATGGTTTACTTCTTCAACAGCTGTTCTGTCTATGCATATTTATCCTTCGTCATTAATGAGAACCTTCACTATTTCTGTTTTATCCTTGTTAATTTCAAGTCCTATTTTACAAGTTCTGTCATTAAAATGAAATATTTTACTATGAGCATTTTTTACTGTGTATTACTACAAACTTACTGCAACAATAAGTCATGTGTTATTTTTTTTGTGCAAAGATTTTATATCATTCTTGTTCATGGCTTTGGATTCAGAATAAATCCCTTATTTGTGGGAATGAACTTCATATGACACCTTATTGTAATTCAATGTATGCAGGAAACTCTCTACTGCAGAGAGCGGAACAACACAATTCCTTAAGATCATCAGAGGAAGTACAAACGTTTGTGACAAACGAAATTATTTAACCTCTCAAAGCTTGTTTTGCATACTCCACAGCCAGCATGAGGCCTTTTCTGTTGTTTCTGAAAGACTTTTCAATGCCCTTAGTCTTGCTTGTCCCTTTATGCCCAGTTGCTTACATAGTTTGTATGCTGATGTTGCTACGAATCCTCTTGCTCCCACTTCTACAGCTGTCACTTTTGCCTTGACTCCTGTCCCCTGCCTTAGTTGCTTGACCAGGTCATTGTACTTCTCACATTTTAATAAATGCTGCTCCTCTATTATTATTTCGTATGGAACCATAAGCTCGATCATTATTAGTTCCTATTTTGCTATGGAAAATGTATCTCACCCTACAAATATATATCCCCCATCTTCAGGGGCTGTTTTTCTCAATATTTAATGTCTCAGCTAAAAAATTCATAGATGAATCAATAGGAGGTTACTGGGAGCAAGTTCTAAACCCGTAAACTTTTTGAGGAGATGACAAGCCACTGTCAACCAGCCTACTTTACTTCACATTAAAAAAAAATCTGTTGTAAGAAATGTGATCAATAAACAAGCCCCCCCCTCCTCAAAAAAAACACAACACAATAACATATAATGACTCATACAAGTGACAGCAAGGGGTCTGTCATATACCTCAATGATACAGACATCCGCCTTCTGGTCTCCATTAACTGGTGTCTCCGCCACTCTGGTAACCCAGTCCTGGATAGCGTTTGTGATGTGTGGAACAACTACGAGAAAATATGAGAACTATAGCTACTAAATCCATCATACAATATAGCACTCTGGTGAAAGAACAGTTTACAACATAAGTTAAAAATAGCAAACAGCATGAGAGAATGTGCAAAAAAAGATCATATAACAGTCTCAAAAATTATTTGCAAAAATGCAAGGCATCACAACTAATGACATGGAGCTGCGTGAAATCTCAGGAATAATTAGACAAGTTGAAGATATGCATAATACAATGAAGGAGTCTCGAGTTTTCTACAGTGGAATATTTCTGACCGATAATTTGAGGGTAGTGTATGAAAAAACACTCTCTCCATCATATGGGGGAAGAAATGATTTTTTCATGAGGGTATCTATAGTTCAGCAGCAATTACCAAGGAATACATACATACGAAGGTCAATGACAGTTGTGAGCAAAAATTTTTTTAAAAATCAGAATTTAAAGATGGAGAAAATATAAATGTATCACCTTAATCCGCATCCTTTGCACTTCATGTAGAGGTCACATGACATCACCATCATAATTAAATGGCGGGTGCTGTAATTTTGTTTCGTCAACGTGCTGTTATTGAGTTCCTCATTAAAGAGGAAATCTCCACTGCTGAAATTCACAAAAGACTTCAACTTGCTTATGGAGATGTGTGTATGGGTGCTAGCAGTGTTAGGAGGTAGGTGAAACATTTCAAAGATGGAAACACGAGCATCCAAGATATGCCTCGCAGCAGTCACCCTCGAACTGCTTTCACTGAACGCAACGTGGAAAGGGTTGACAACATCATTAAAGAAGACAGACGTGTCAGTATCTGAAATCGCTGTAAATCTTGGAATAGGACATAATGCAGTACAGGAAATGATTGAAACCCTAGGCTATAAAAAAGTTTGCACCAGCTGGGTCCCACAGGAGAGAACGTCCAGAAAGCATGTCTGTGCTGTCGGTCAGCTGGAACGGAATTCTGCCTGAAGGGTATTTTCAAACTTGCAGAGCAATGGGGAAAATGTGTGCAGAGAAATGGAGATTATGTTGAAAAGTGAAGAAAAGGATGCAGATTAACTCTTTCCATACCAGACATCAGACTTCTGATGCTTCCAGTTTCTCACATGGTGCCAGGCATACAAAAATTGGACATTTGGTTTGTAGCAGTGTAACGTTTAGATTGTAAACATTTAGTGCGCATGCCCCTGACCTTTTCCATCATGGCCGAAGAGTGCCTAGTAATGAGCTATGTCAAGTGTCAAAAAGCAGTTTTTGATAGAAAAATTTCAATTTTTGGCGATGTTGATAGGGGTATGGACATGGCCTGTGTCAGACCACTGTTCTTGAATGTATCCCAATTAGATCTAGACATATTAAATGACTGGAGAAGTAGTTAGAAGGTTATTTCAGACATTATTATTTTAACAAGAGTGGCCCATATAATCACAAGATGAGATCGAAAGGTATTTGATAGGTAGTTCTAGGCATCTCAGATGGTATGTACTATACATCTAGACCTAGCCGATGGTATGTAGGACACAATTATTGTCTAAAAACATCACATTACTTCTTTTTTTTTTTTTTCCTAAAAAAACTCTGCAATTATGAAATCTTCATACATTTAGTTATATTTTTAAACATAATAAGTACAAGGAAGTACATGGAAATACTGTGTTTCATTCAATTTTACAACTAAACCCCCTATACATATCAAGACCTGCGCTTTTACTCCGGCACCCAACTGAACGTCCGCGTTTCTTCCTGTGGCATGGAAAGTTAAGGTGATACATTTATATTTTCTCTATCTATAAATTCTGATTTAAAAAAAAATTTTTGCTCATGACTTTCAGTATGACCCTCATGTTTTGTTCAGGTACTGTGGACTCATGCTGATGTGAAAAATTTGGTTTTAGATAAAAAAAAAGGGATCATTACCTTGCACTGTTTTCCCAAGGTAGTCTCCCTTCCTCTCCTTATTAATGACCTCTTGGTATATCTTCCCTGTGGTGATGTTATTGTCTCGGGTTAAAGTTACATCCAAGAAACGCTCATAGTTGCCTAGGTCAAGGTCAACCTCACCACCATCGTCCAGCACAAAAACTTCACCTGTCATAACAGATAGATATAATATATATATAATATATAGCATATATTAGTGAGACTGGCCTCAGATTAGGGGACAGCATGCAAAAACATCTGTACGACATCGCCCAGCATGCTTTGAAACCAGTCCCAAATCATTTCAATGGCCCCAACCACAGAGGCAAATCTGATTTTCGGGTAACAACCATCAAACAATGTCACACAGATGACACAACCCACCTGGCGCTTGAGAACCGCTGCATTAAAATTGTTGGGACACTGGAGCCACATGGGTTAAACTCACTGTTTAGCTACACTTAATCATTATAGTAACTCTCCACTAAGCTCCACCCCTTCTTTCTTGTCAAACATCCTCACAGCTTTACTGCAGTGCTTTGTGTATAGTTAAATACTTATACACTAATTATTGTTTATCATACAAAATTGTCTGATAATATGCTTCAACATATCACCACTACCTCTAACATTCTGAGACAATCTGCATATTTATAGTTCTCTGATACAGAGAATGTACTACAATGGACATGTTTGTGCAGTCAAGACAGAAGAAGGGATGAGTGACTGGTTCCAGATTGAAACAGGTGTGAAACAAGGATGTATACTGTTTCCTTTGCTTTTTGGAATTACAATAGACTTCATAATGAAAAGATGCTGCACAGGTAACACAGGTATTGACTGGGTACATGGGACCCAACTAGAAGATCTTGATTTTGCTGATGATATAACTCTTATCAGTAACAATGTGAATGCCATGTAAGAAAAAAACAGATATCCTGTCTTCACTGGCTAGCAAAATAGGACTTGAAATTAACAAGGACAAAACATAAATAATGAAACTTCCCAGTAATCAAAATGGAAAAATACATGTAGAAGGGATAGATATTGAAAAAGTCAATCAATCTGCATAACTTGGCAGCTAAATAGACCAGGATGGTGACACTAGAAAGGAAGTTAGAATTAGAATTGCAAAAGCAGCATCAATCTTCAAGAATCTTGAGAACATATGGAATTCAGAAGTTATAAGCACAAAAAACCAAGTTAAGACTATTCAATTAAAATGTAATATGCACCCTCATTTATGCATGTGAAAGCTGGGAAACAACTAAAGAAATAGACAAGAAATTAGACTCTTTTGAAAACAAATGCCTAAGAAAAATACTCGGCATCAAGTGGAATGAATTAAAGAACAATGCAGAGATAAGACAGATGAGCAAACAACAACCTGTCTCATGGTTGATCAGAAAAAGAAGATGGACATATGTTGATCACATGAGGAGAAGAAATGATCAGAGAATCCCAAAACAAGCTATCAAGTGGAACACAACAGGCCAAAGAAAAAGAGGCAGACCGCGTGAAACTCTGAAGAGGACATTGTTAGGAGAGGCCAAATTAACAGGCATAAAATACCCTGATGAGGTTGAAAGACTCACCGAAGACAGGAAAAATTGGTGAACTACCATGCGAGGTTTATGTGGCGTTTAACGGCACAAGAAGAATATAAGAAGAAGATACAGAGAAAAAAAAAGAACAAATTTTAGTTTTACACTGGCCAGAATCCTGAAAACATGCAGACACTGCATGTTTCACGCAATATATTTCCACTTGGGCAAGAGCAGAAAAAAAAGGCAAAGGACAGGCAATTGTGGAAAACCCTTGCAGAAGCCCCATGTGCCCTGGGCACTTAAGGTTCAGAGAGAGAGAGAGAGAGAGAGAGAGAGAGAGAGAGAGAGAGAGAGAGAGAGAGAGAGAGAGAGATTTCCACTTCTTTCTATGCCCAGTTTTCTAAAAGAGGACACCTTAGATATATATATTTTTGTATACATATTTATCTGCTTGTCTTTCCTAATGATGTTGATAAAGGCATTTTTATCAAGATACCGGTCTTTCCTCTTTTCCTTCCTCCTTATACTTTTTCTTTTCTTTTTGGGTAAAACTACACCATTTAGCATTACTCTTCAAAGCAGACACAATCTTTCCGAATACTGCAGATGGAAAAAAAACATTAACAGTAACAATACACAGTGCTTTCGGAAAATAACTGTGCACTAAAACAGTATCGATTCCAGTACCATAGTGATATCTTAATGACTGCGATACCTAGCCACATCTACCTGCGTATGTTAGTGTGTTGAAGCCTCCTGTTGTGTAACATTTACTGTATTCAGTCTGTCTTTGTGTATTCAACTGTTAAGCAGACATTAAGATATGATGCCAGAATCGATATTGGTTTAGTGCACAATTACTTATGGAACACCATGTATAAGCTCACCATGTTCGTACGGTGAAAATGTTCCAGCGTCTATGTTGATGTATGGATCAATCTTTATGCTGGTCACTCGTATGCCATGTGACTTGAGAATTGTGCCAATGCTGCTGGCGATGATGCCCTTCCCCACCCCACTTATCACACCACCAGTAACAAGGACGTACTTCATGACTTGCCTAAATAAGGGAGCAAACAATCCTGAAAGAAAATATCACCAATACATACTAATATAAAAGGCTAAAAAAGGCTTCCAGGATACATTCCCTTGGGCTGTCAGCCAAAATTCCATTAAAAAAAAAAATCTTCTTCACTGCCACATTCCTGCATAAAGTTCTTTATCACTGATTTCTCTGTTCATTCTAAATATAGTTCTGCAAAACCTTCAGCTGTCTCTAGATTTCTCCAAGTGATTTCACAATTCTGTCTAAATAGAATACTTGTTTGGTAGCTTAGAATTAGATGGTCTGTGCACTCTTTGTCGCACAGTAAACTGCATATCAGTAAAAGCACATGTTACTACAAACAAACAAAAAAGAGAAAAGATTTTTCACAGAAAATGAAACATGAAAAAGGAATATGACTGATAAATAACAATTATGGTTCCTTGTTAAAAATTTGTCACATTTATGGAAAAAATTATTTTAAATTCATCTAAAAGTGTCAGTCCACAAGAAAACCATTTTTATTTGAAAGCATTAATTCACAAGTAAACTAGTTTTATTTGAAAGTACATTAATTCACAATAAAGTTTCATTTGAAAGTATTACTTCACAAGAAAGCTAGATTCTTCTTCTCCTTCTGTGCTCTACTGCTGAATCAGAAACCTGGTCGCTAGGATGAAGTCCATGGTTCTCTTCGGGTCCTCACGACAGCCCCATAACTTCTGGCTCTGGTCCAACCTCTGTGGCCAGATCTGGCTTCGTAGGTCAGTGGACACTGAACACTTTTGGAGCGCACGCTCTGGGGTCTGTGTTCCATCCCCACAGGGGCATGCATGAGAGACCTTGAGTCAGTGCAGGCAGCTCAGTAGCCTGCAGTGCCTGGTGCAGGATGGTCTGTTGGTGTTTCAAACTAGTTTTATTTAGCAACAATGTCCCATGATCAGTCAGATGCATGAAAGAAAAGTGCAACAACCAGCGTGTTTTAATTCAATGCCTGGATGACACCTGCACTGTGCTTCGAGCTAACCTCTGCCTTTATTTTCTTGCAACTTAACATTTTTAACAAGATTATGACCCAACATAATTTACATCAGAACCTTTTTTTTTCTTCTAAAATACAACATATCAAAGGTTTTCAGAGTGAATGGGATGACAGGGTATGGTTCAGTTTTATGAAAAATAGATAAAACAGATGAGGGAGGAAATGAGAAGAAAAAAAAAAATGGAAACACCAATAACAAACCAGATTTATCAGTCTTCACACAAACCTTAGCTAAGTTCACACAACAAACTTGTCTGACATATATGTTGACAATAAATGTGACCAATTCATGTCTTTAATGTGGTCAAGATAAAGTGCAGGTGTCTGTATTTTTCTGAACCTATTGCTACACAAGACAGTGATGTGGTCAGTTACATGCCTGGCCACCTTGTTTTCTCCAGGTCCAGAAAGAGCCAGATGCTCAAATTTCTACAGATGGATGACTCTGGTACTTCCAGTCAGATTCAAACCACTGACTTTTACTATGAGACAGGTGCATTAACCATTCCATTACTGAGGATCTCAGTATATAGTAAATGAAAATCTGAAACAGTCATATCTGACCTCCTTAAGATGTTTTTTTTTAAACTCCATCTATCCACCTTATTATTGGACATATTCTGCTCCTAACTGTTTGCACTCCACAGTCCTTGCGGCCATAAAGTTTGGCCTCATTCTGATCAAGTGTCCAAACTAGTTGTTTTTCATGATTAGTGTCTCACTGACTGTTCTTTAATATCTCACTGTTTCATAATCAGTTTTGTAGGCTGATTTTTTCACATATTTTTTTTTGTATGGTCTTTCTGCATTTTCAATGTCAAGGTCCCAGGTCTAGAACCGTAGCATTAAGCTAGTATGAGTATGAAGTTCATCGGCTGCCTTGCTACAGCAAATCTTCTCAGATAATCCAGTGATCATGTTAAACAGCAATTACTGGTAAATTACCGATAATAAAAATTAGAAAAACTGAAACTTTTGGAGGCCATTGGGTATCATAACCTGTTTATATTATAAAAAAAACTAAAAAGGCAACCAGTGAAACTGGCTGGAGATTAATCATGTCAGTAGGATGATGATGTTCAATTTGTATGGAGTAAAATCAGGTGTAACAGAACAGGAGTTTTAATGCAGTTATTTGTGGTCAAGAGTTGTTGACCACTGCTCAGGTGATTTTGCAAGCACGGAGCAAGATATATCTCCGTGTTCCCATTGGCCATTTTGGTCACAGAGTCTGGGGTTCCTTCTGCTTGAGATGTGAGAGAGAGGATGTCTTGTTGTTTGGGCTTAGACGGTTGTTCATGTTGCTTGAATTGTGTAGGTTTTTGTAAGTTTGATGGTCCTTTTAAGGACAAATGTTGTAAATTCATTATGTAGTGTTTTGGGAAACTTGGTTGCTCTTTTTGGGACAAATGTGATCCTTGTTGGAAGGTTGTGCATGGAGTTTTCGGGGTGATCGAAGTCAGTATGCTTTTCAATGTTTCTGTGTGCTAGTTAGAGTTCTCTGGAGATCACAACTCGCCCAGATAGTTTTTGTGTATACTGTTAATTTTCTTCATCTCAGTTTACATTCACAAGCTTCCATTTTGCAACCACTCATACATATGTTTGGTTTCCCATTAAAACTTTTCAATGCTACTGTAAATTCTGACTTCTATGATATTTGGACTCAATGCTAAGTGTGGCATTTGTCATTTAACATGGTTGAGCTGTTACTCAGTTGAGCTGTCACTCATGTTACACTGGTCATAATCGTGTTGCTGACAATGTGGTGGTCTTGATAATGTTCACCCGGGTTGTTGGTAGTCTACTGTTACATTGTGCATATCAATGCAACGTTTCTGAGTCTTTGTAATGCAGTTACATCAATAACTGCTTAAAATAGTCCAGTGTAGCGATCAAAGAAAGGAATACAGTTACATGAGGTGCCATACAAGGCATATACTGTTTTACAGCCAGTTTTGATTTTGGCACAGCATGTGAGCATTTTGTAAACAGTAAATCTAAATTCAAATAAAGTAAGAAAAACTTCACATGAACATGTGTTGATGTTTAATTTTACATTATAAAAATGTATAAGGCACTAAATGTTATATTGACAAAACCAGTATTTTGGAAGGTACTCATGCATGATGAAAGACAGGTACAAGTACACCAGTTCTGAAAAATCGTAGCACCATCACTAGTTAATCTAGTTTTGTATGTATCCCTGGTTATTATGAGACTTATATTTTTCATTCTCACAACAAAAATAAACAAGAAAAACGGAGCCAGATGATTCTAATAAAGGAGCTGAGGAAAGAATGATTGACTACATCAGTGTGCCTTCAAGGCAAGAAAAATATGGGTACCAACACCAAGTCCACTGTATACCTCAATGACATTATATAGATTCCCTTAACCTACTTGAAGGGTAAAGGGTTGAAGAGACTTGGAAGGTAGAATTGAGCCACAAAATGTATACCGACGTGCATATTTCTTTCTAAAATTTTAATGGTACACGACTATACTAGTTAAATCTAGTTATGAAGTTACACTATTAACATTTCTTATGTCTGATTTATTGGGTTTTGTTGTGTTTGTTGACAACTAAATGGTGGACTGAAATAATCCATGCCCACATGTCGTGCCAGGGGACATGCCATGCCTTTATTAACAGTTTAATTGATAAAAAGACCTGAAACCAGTCGTGAAATTACTTTCGAAAACTAGACAAGACAATAATCAATACATCGAAAATATGTCTTGAAATTAATAAACGATAAAACACTCACTCATAAAGTCGGGAATGTGATTTTTATACAGGCTGGTCTAATGCTGATAAAGCTGAAAATGAGCGGCTTTTCTCTCCATTGAGAATATCGCGCATGGTCAGGGTTAGGGGTTATGGGTATTCGCTTTGCGCCGTCATATGTTATGCTTATCTAATCCACTATAACTGTTCGTGTTTACTGGGAAGTTGAAATTAATTCCACGAGGAGGAAAAGCAAAAGCAGCTTTATACAATAAGGGGATAAGAAAGAAGAAAGTAGAATTTAAAATAAGAACAATAGTATTATAATTGTCTGAGTTTGTGAGACCTGTGCAACAAACAGATGAAACAGAAATGAGAAGAAACAGATAAGTAATTTTAGAGTAAGATGCAACAAAAAAACCAGAGTAACCACAAAACGAATGAAGAAGGTGAAGAAGGCTTATTGCAGAAGTTCTCTGAGACGTTACAGACTACGACGACGTTTAAAACTAGTTGAAAGTCCTAGGGAAAATGACAGTCAAATTTGTTGATAGAACCTCATAAAATAACAGAACACAGTGTTTTATGATTAGACCTCGAAAAAACGATAGATAAATCTCTTTTATGATTCTTCTACCAGAGTCCGTAGTATAAGTCCCAATTAGTTCTCTTGTGATTTTTTCTGTCTATCACATCTAAAATTGCTTTGTCTACGATTTTGTCCGAGGTCTAATCATATAGCACTGTGATATGTTATTTCACTGTACGATAGATTTGTTGTTTCATAGTTGTAAAATTTGTATATAGAACCTGATACTCGCTGAAAACGCAATGGAAGTGATCTAGAAACATATCGTAACCACAAAGTCAGGCAAACAAACTGAGTGATAGAATCAAGGATGAAACACATGGAGAAGAATGATTGTCATGACTTATAGCATAGGATATGTGAGTGAATGTTTCATGGTTTGTTTTTTTTTCCTTCGCTGCATCATTTTATCCTTATCAGTTGCTAGTACTCTATTTCACAATTTCTTTCCACTCTGATGTCTGAACCTCTCTTCCTGTTTTCTTTTATTTCTGCTTTCTTGATGCTGTACATATTTGCAAGATTATGTTTAGCAAAAGACATGATAGATTATATCTGCCTGCTTCAAATCTGCCTGCTTCAAAAACCATTTTACTGACTCCCTAGACGGAAAGTATCCGTTTAAACATATTATTTGTTTACGTCTATTTACCTGGATTTGGCCCTGTTTAAGAGAATTAATGGCGGAACATCTGTTCTTTCAGACAAATATTGACGTCTGCTCGGGAGTTTATCAAAATGTCATATTTTCATTCTTCATTTATCGAGAGTAAATAATCGCATATATCGATCACGTAAAATGCACTCACTGGTTTTACGCATTTTCTCAAATGTTGTTTTAAAATTACGTCGCATCGTTTTCATTCTGTTCCTCTCCTCCTGTGTTTTGTCATACTTTTTCAGGCATATTCATGTTTCTAGTTGGTTTTATCAAGATCAAGTAAAAGTTTTTCTAGATTTTTCTGTCTATCAAAGAACGCGATCCTTTGCGGTATGTGAAGTATATAAAATGTTTATAAAAGGTGGGTGAAAACGCTGTTAGTTTTGACAACCAGCGACTCATACCTGACATGCTAGCGCTAAGGTTGACTTGTGATATGCATACCAAGACCATGTTCCACCTCTCCATTGGTAAACTCAGTAACAGACCTAGCCTGGCACGGATCGCCATGGCCCTCATGGTGGTGGAGTCAGCTAAAGAAGTATTGCATAGTCCTTGCTTTCTGGGACTGGAAAAAAAATAGCTGCCATAGCCTGCTCCCAAGCCAACACAGTGTTGTGCCTCGACACACTGACAGCATTGGCTGCAGAGAACAAAGATAGAAGACAAGACAAAAAAAAAAAAGACAGAGTAGTGTGTTCTGTAAAAGGGAGAACACCATATTCAACAGCACAACAGAATGGTCTTCTTCAGAATAGATATATTACAATTTATTTTTTTCATTCACATGTAATGTACCTGGGCAGTCACATTATTTGTAGTACTGACCAGTGTTCTCTCTAAGGGTTTGTTGTCTGTGCGCGAAATGTTCAGCTCATGTGAAAAAAACAAAAACAAACAAACAACCACAGAGAGAGAGAGAGTAATTCAAGGTATTTAGTTAATTGCAATAATGATTTCTTTGTTTACTTATTCAATGATTCTGCTACAGTACTACAGAAACTGCGCGATAAAAGACCAGTTCAGCATCTAACCCGAAAGTCATTTCTCAGCAAGAAAGAAACAGTAAAGGAAAAACATGTACCATCATTATATTTTTCTTGATCTAATTGCGCACTTATAGCACGGAGTAATATCTGGAAACTGGAAAATAATAGTAACAGTTTCATTTTTCTTTTTTTGCACAGCTCCAAAAATTTTGTGTGCTATATGATTTTTTTCTATTATTATTTTTATTATTATTTTTTTTCTGTTATTTTCTATTATTTATATTGTATTTATATTTATATCTATATTTATATATATATAGATATATAGGTACACTAGAACTGATAAAACAACGTAGTGAAATGAAGATGCAATGGAAAGTGACAAACAGCAACAAAGAGAAATATAAAGCTTTAATATAAGAAGTACAAAGAAACATAAGAAAAGACAAAAAACAATACATACAAGATTGTTGTGAAAGAACAGAAGAACATCAGAAGTGTGGAAGAGATAGTGAAATGTTTAAAGAAATGAAGACATTGACGAGAAATGTCATACCTAAGCTAAATGTAATTTGTGATGAGATGGGGAGTACCTTGACAGAGACAAAGGAAATTCTAGAAAGATGGAAGGAATATCACAAAGGAATGTATGAAACAACCGACTGTGGAAGCAGAAATCAACAGTGTGAATTATTATTGGAGGAGAAGGAACCCAACCGACAATAGAAGAAGTTTTGTGGGCAATAAAGAATCTGAAAAATGGTAAATCACCAGGATGTGATGAGATAACAGCTGAATTTATTAAAGCAGGAGGAAAGGAGTGTGCAACAATCTATCATGCACTATGTAAAAAGATATGGCATTCAGGTATTTGGCCAAAAGAATGGAAAAGAACTGTATTCATACCACTGCCAAAAAAAGGTAACCTGAAATTATGCACAAACTACAGAGCTGTTGCCCTGATTAGTCATGCCAGTAAAATTCTGTTAAAACTCATAATGGGTAGACTTCGAAAGAAAATAGAAGAAGAAGTCAATATGGTCCAAGCTGGTTTCAGGCAAGGAAGAGAATCAAGAGATCATATATTCAATCTAAGATTAATAATAGAGAAATGCAGAGAGTTTAATGAGAATCTATATTTATCCTTTATAGACTACTCAAAGGCATTTGATTGTGTACAACACCAGAAACTTTGGGAAATAATGGAAAAAAATGGGATTTCCAACACATTTGATACAATTAACATCACTGCTGTATCTAGACCAACAAGCAGCAGTAAGAATAAATGGTGAAACAACAAGTTGGTTTGACATAAAACAAGGGGTCCGTCAGGGGTGCATATTGTCACCCTACTTATTTAACTTGTATACTGAAAATATAATGAGGAATGTTAGAGAAGATGTAGACAAAGAATATTACGATGCCATAACAATTGGAGATTATGAAATACCAGAGATTAGATATGCTGATGACATAGTGTTACTGTCCACAACACAAAAAGGAATGGAAAAACTAATTATGTCAGTCCGTAAGAACAGCGAAGAGCAGAACCTCTCAGTCCGTAAGAACAGCGAAGAGCAGAACCTCTATCTTAATGCAAAGAAAACTAAATTGATGACAACTGACAAAACAAACAAGGCAGCTGAAATATGTATCGGTGAGGAAAAACTGGAAGAAGTGGAGAGTTTTGAATATCTTGGATCACTACTAACTAATAATGGAGATACAATGAGGGAAATTAAAAGGAGGACATCTATTGCTCTTCAGAAAGTAAAACAAATAAAGAATCCATAGAGAAGAGCAGACAGAACCACAAAAATAAGATTTTTAAGGGCATGCATCTTTCCCATCCCAACATATGCCTGTGAGACCTGGATACTTAACAAAACAGCTGAGAAACACATAAATGCCTTTGAATGTAAATGCTACAGAAGAGTTCTCCAAATATCGTGGACACAAAAAAGAACAAATATGTCTATACTACAAGAGCTTAATATTGAAGAAGGCTGGCTAGTAAAGAGGATTAAAGAGAGAAAACTTAAATATTTGGGACACATTAAACGTCATGATAATTTAGAGAAGACCGTATTGGAAGGATACATAATGGAAAACAGAAAGAGAGCAAGACCAAAACAAAGATGGCTGCAAGACGTCGTTGACAATCTGCAAATGGATGCAGCAGCAGCAGGCCATCTTGCTTAAAACCGAGAGGCCTACAGGAGTGCTGTTTGGGAGGCAAAGTTCCACAAGGGACATGCAAATGAATGAATGAAATATATATTATATATGGCCATGTGATGAGAAGAAACAATCACAAGATACCAAAACAAGCAATCAAGTTGAGCACAACAGGCTGAAGAAAAAGAGGTTGACCATGTGAAATTCTAAAGAGGACATTGTTAAGAGAAGCCAGTTTAGCAGGCATAACATCCCTTGATGAAGTTGACTCGCAGAGAACAGGAAAACTTGGCAAACAACTATGCAAGCCCTATGTTACATTTAACGGCACAAGAAGGATGTAAGATGTAACATGAATTTTTTTTGTGTGCTGCCGTGCAGCATAGAGGAAACAGTGGTACTGACCTTCATGTGATAACCTATCCACAAACTTGCAGGTGGGGGGACAGATTACTATCAACTTTCCTACTACAAAATCCGTAATGCCCCAAAATAGGTGATAAAGAACATCAAGTTTACCCTGACAAGTATATATCACAACATCGTGTGCTATGATAGTGAGATATTATGATGTGAAATTTTCTGTGACAGGAAAATAGCACATCAGGTTTACCATAACAGGAAGACACCACAGCATCAAGTTTACTGTGACAGGGAGGTAGCACAACAAACAACATATGCATTGAACATAAATGTTATTCAACTTGTAATTTTTTTAAAATTTCTTTTTTTGTAGTTAATAATTTATTAGCTGAGATATTCTTTCTGGTAATTACCCTTAACAAGCTTACATTCTGCTTGCAGACTACATATCTTATGTAAGTATTAAATCAAACTCAATAGAGAAAACAATGCATCATCATATTCTGGGCTGTTCTTTGGTAAAAGATATTCAGAAACATCTGTGACAATGAAACTTTATCTATATCAAATTACACTACAGAAAACATCTGAAAAAAAAATCTGCACATTATATTACAAGACACAAATACTAAAAGGATGAAAGCACATAACCCAGGGAGATGAAAAAAAAATCAATCACCACAGTCAGCAATTACTATAGGGAAAATATTGATTGATTGATTGACCTTAAGCAGGATCTTGCCTTTGTTGAAACTAGAAAGTGCAACCATCCAAGCTGTGTCACCTTTCTGAGAAATGAAATCCTTACTTTTCCAAAAACTGTCCTCATATTCCATGTGGGATTCACATATGAGTGAATTGTACATTGTGTACAAAAAGTGTGGGATAACTTGCGTTGGAGAGACCAATCTCAGAATAGGTGACTGCATCTAGGTATATCTTTATCACATCTCCCAGCATGCTTCTAAAGCACTCTATAGTCATTTCAGTGGCCTTAACCACAGAGACAAGTCTGACTTTCTAGTGATAGCCATTAAACAGTGTCACTCTGGTGACAGAGGCCACCTGACACTTGAGAACTGCTATATACAGGAATATCGTATACTGGAACTACATGGTTTTAATTTGAAATTCAGATGTTCTTAACCTTCCTTTTCTGCACAATCATATCCCTTCCCAACAAAGTTCTCATATAATCTTTCTTCATCTGCAACTGATATTCCAGGACCTTCAGTGTACTATATTGCAAACCCTTTACCACAATCGCATTCACCTACCCTTTCATAGCTTGACAAACATTTTTTGCCCTCTCTCTTCATTCCCTACCTCCTCTTTACTACCACTAGTCAGCTTGGCATCACACTTCACAAGTCTTCATTTAAACTTTCACAATACTTTATCACATGTACTCTTGCACGCATCTTCTTATGAGTGGCAACTAAGTGCCCCCTTTTTTCTGTTTTTTTTTTCCATTCTTATTTACTGTGTTTCAGTGATGTTAATTTATATTTTGTCTAATTTCCTATATCTTTGTTTTTTATATTTATGCATGATAGAGTGTAAACCAAAATGTTATAGCTATGTGCACATTAATTAATAAAGCCGTTCCTCCCCTTCTAATAGTCAGTCTTAGCATTTTATTATATCAGCTTTACTGCATTGGTTTTGTGTATAATTATGTATTAGTTTTATATACACCCATACCCAAAAACCATTTGTGACTGATTGATTGAGCTTTATTTTGCAAAGGGTGAAGAATTGGGCGCAGAGGCCTGTTTGACATTCTGCCCTTTATCGTAGAACTTTCTGTTCCAGATATTCTACATCAGATAGGTCAGATATGCTATGCATTAAACAAAAATGACTGTCCTGAATGTTACTGAATATTTAGAGGAGGGAGATTGAGAGAAATATATTTGAACTGACTGAGCAAACAGTGAAGAAAAGAAAGACAACAGATTTGATTAAAAATGCACAGGATTGCAAAATATAAAGAATCATAATCACCAACACCTGCAGCATGTGGCACCCAATGAATAAATAAATAACCACCAACACCTGCAGCATGGCACCCAGTGAATAAATAAATAACCACCAACACCTGTAGCATGTGGCACCCAGTGAATAAATAAATAACCACCAACACCTGCAGCATGGCACCCAATGAATAAATAAATAACCACCAACACCTGCAGCATGGCACCCAATGAATAAATAAATAACCACCAACACCTGCAGCATGTGGCACCCAGTGAATAAATAAATAACCACCAACACCTGCAACCTGACACCCAATGAATAAATAAGTAACCACCAACACCAGCATGTGGCACCCAGTGAATAAATAAATAACCACCAATACCTGCAGCATGGCACTCAGTGAATAAATAAATAACCACCAACACCTGCAACATGACACCCAGTGAATAAATAAATAACCACCAACACCTGCAGCATGGCACCCAATGAATAAATAAATAACCACCAACACCTGCAGCATAGCACCCAATGAATAAATAAATACAACCAACACCTGCAGCATGGCACCCAATAAATACATAAATAACCACCAACACCTGCAACGTGACACCCAATGAATAAATAAATAACCACCAACACCTGCAACATGGCACCCAAAGAATAAATAAATAATCATCAACACCTGCAGCATGGCACCCAATGAGTAATTAAATAACCACCAACACCTGCAGCATGGCACCCAGTGAGTAAGTAGATAACCACCAACACCTGCAGCATGGCATCCAATGAGTAAGTAAATAACCACCAACACCTGCAGCATGGCACCCAGTGAGTAAGTAGATAACCACCAACACCTGCAGCATGGCATCCAATGAGTAAGTAAATAACCACCAACACCTGCAGCATGGCACCCAATGAATAAATAAATAACCACCAACACCTGCAGCATGGCACCCAATGAGTAAATAAATAACCACCAACACCTGCAGCATGGCACCCAATGAGTAAGTAAATAACCACCAACACCTACAGCATGGCACCCAATGAATAAGTAAATAACCACCAATACCTGCAGCATGGCACCCAATGAGTAAGTAAATAACCACCAACACCTGCAGCATGGCACCCAATGAATAAATAAATAACCATCAACACCTGCAGCACCCAATGAATAAATAAATAACCACCAACACCTGCAGTACGGCACCCTATGAATAAATAAATAACCACTAACACCTGCAGTATGGCACCCAATGAATAAATAAATAAATAACCACCAACACCTGCAGTATGGCACCCAATGAATAAATAAATAGCACAGCACCTTATATTAATATAAGTGTGCATGTTTGCAATTATTATAAGTGTGCATATTTGTAATTATTATAAGTGTGCATATTTGCAATTATTATAAGTGTGCATATTTGTAATTATTATAGGTATGCATGTTTGCAATTATTATAAGTGTGCATATTTGTAATTATTATAGGTATGCATATTTGCAATTATTATAGGTATGCATATTTGCAATTATTATAAGTGTGCATATTTGTAATTATTATAAGTATACATATTTGTAATTATTATAAGTGTGCATATTTGTAGTTATTATAAGTATGCATATGTGCAATTATTGTAAGTGTGCATATTTGTAATTATTATAAGTGTGCATATTTGTAATTATTATAAGTGTGCATATTTGTAATGAATTACTAACATGACAGCAGCATCTCATTTCTTTCAGATTTGCCATCTTGAAAGAAAGGATATGACTTCACAAGAGGGATGGTGTGTTTATCTGGTCCAGCAAACCAAAACTAGTCTTGAATCTGACATGCCCATTTATGGTGCTATTAACAACAGACTGGCTAATGGAGTGACACTTGATAAAGATACTTTGGTGATGGAACCTGTGAAGAAATTTTATGCTTGGGTTCCTTCTGGCAAGCATTCTTCTTTGGGTGCAGTATATGTTTCAGGACCACCATGGCATCAGCTGTAGAGAACACAAGTTTATAATTCCAGGAAAATGAGGAGGGAGAGGGGGAAAGAGAGGATACCTTTCCCTTCAAGCTGTTTCATGATGATGTAATGGCTATGAATGGAGAGACAAGTCTCTGTGATATGATCATCCGGCAGCTTTGGCTCTGACACCAGGACACTGTACTCTCATTTTGAAGAAAGATTTATTAGACAGGTAAGCAGCTTCACTTTTTTTTTTATAGTTAGTCCCAGTAACTTTTTACCAGCCTGCAAGAACACTTTGTACTTCTTCATCTTCTGGTTCTCTTTCTGTCTCCCATGTGTAATCATCATAATTTGTATTTTGATATTTAGTTTTTTTAATTTGAACTCCACTGTAGAAATCTTCCTGTGAAGGTGTTCTAGTGTATTTGTCTTCTCCTACTTCCTTTTAAGATGCAGAAGTAACTGTGTTGGGCAGATGAGACAGAATATTTAAAAATGGAGAAAAAAAAAGGAATAACAGGTTGCATAAAATAAGAATGGAAATTTAGAATAAATTCAATAAATGAAGAATGGAGTAAAAATTCCTTAGACAAAGAAAGGAGCAAATCCTGTAAATGAAGAATGGAAAGAATAACATTTCCATAAATGAAGAATGAAAATGATAACAAATTCCGTAATTGAAGAGTGGAAATCAGAGCAAATTCCATAAATGAAGAATAGAAGTCAGTCATTTGCATGTCCCTTGTGGAACTTTGCCTCCTTAACAGCTCTCCTGTAGGCCTCTCAATTGTGAGCAAGATGCCCTGCTGCTGATGCGTCCATTTGCAGATTATCAATGATGTCTTGCAGCCATCCTCGCCTTGGTCTTCCTCTCTTTCTTTTCCCCATTATATATCCTTCCAAGATGGCCTTCTCTAAATTCTCATGGCATTTAATGTGTCCAAAATATTTAAGTTTTCTCTCTTTAATCCTCTTTACTAGCCAACCTTCTTCATTTTTAAGTTCTTGTAGAATGGATATATTTGTTCTTGTCAGTGACTATGATATTTGAAGAACTCTTCTGCAGCATTTCCATTCAAAGGCATTTATGTGTTTCTCAGCTGTTTTTGTTAAGTATCCAGGTCTCACAGGCATATGTTGCAATGGGAATGATGCATGCCCTTAAAAATCTTATTTTTGTAGTTCTGTCTGTTCCTCTCCACAGCTTCTTTAGTTGTTTTACTTTTTGAAGAGCGATAGATGTCCTTTTAATTTTTCTAATTGTATGTCCATTATTAGGTAGTAATGATCCAGGATATTCAAAACTCTTCACCTCTTCCAATTTTTCCTCATTGAAAATTGAAGAATGGAAATAGAACAAATTTTGTAAATGAAGACTGGAAATCGGAATATATTCCATAAATGAAAAATAAAAAAATAAAAAAAAAAAGAAGTAAAAAAACACTTTAATTTGAACATTTGAAAAAATGTAGAATGATAAGCACCAGGCGATAGTTCATGAAAAGACAAAAGTTGAAAGTCTGTTTTTGATCTCTGTGAAGTATATCTATTATTATGCTCATCTACTTCTTCTTCTTCTTCTTCTTCTTCTTCGTTCGCACTGTCTGTCTATATCTGCAGTCCTGTCTCTTGGATAAATTTCACTGTTTTTTGTAATTCATGTATGGAACCATAGAGCTTATCTTCTTTAGTGGTTTCACTGGGCCAGTAATTATTTCTCAGTGACTCGTAGTTGATGCAGTTCTGGAGGATATGTTCCACAGTTTGGGGCACCTGGGCACATGTACACAGATTAGTAGTACCAACCTTAAACTTTGTATACATATGACTTCGGAGTCGGCTGTGTCCTGTTCGGAGACGGAAGATGGTGACTTGTTCCTTTCTGTTTAGCATGTGATAGTCATCATGTGGTGGTGTTTGTGGCTTCCTGTAGGTTTTTATCATGCTTTTCTTCTGATTATAAGTGATTGGTATGTCTGGTTGCTCCATTTCAGTGCCCTCTGTGGCCAGTTGGTCAGCTTTCTCATTGCCTGGTATCCCACAGTGGGAGGGAATCCATTGCAAAGTGACTCCATGTTGTAAGCCAATTTTTGACAAGGCATCCTTAAGGTCTGGTAGTTTGTTGCACTGAAGAGCCTCCAGTACTGATCTTGCATCTGTGAGAATTACTACAGGACATGTATCAATTCTGGAGTCTGATAGTTTTTCAACTGCAGCAATAATTGCCCTAACTTCTGCATCAAAGTTGTTGCAGTATTTACCAGTGGGTATGGAAATCTTGTCAATGGTGTTGTTTGGATATTCAATATATGCTCCTGCCCCTCCATTCTTTATTGCATTATGTGCAGATCCATCTGTATACACACGAATCCAGGTGTCACATGGATATTTGTCATCTAGAACACTAAGTGTGGCTGTTGATCTTACAAGACTGCTCTGCATCTCACCATTCTGCACACCTTTCACTTCAGTCTGAATAGATATCTGTGTATAATCTGCTTCTTTCCATGGTGTATGCTCTGGTACAGATGATAATGGAGCGACTACAGTTGGAAGGTCAGGTATCAGCTTACGCATACGCTTGGCCTGATGAATGAAGCTGCTTCTTTTAAGCCGTCCTAATGCCAAGTTATTGAATCTCTCCTTCAGGGGATGGCTTACAGAGCTAAGGAATTTTTCTCCCATGGTCATGACCTTTGTGTCTCTACGTTCCTTTAGCGCTTGAACACCAACTATTTTCTGCATTTCTACTATTGGTGTGGACCTCGTGGCACCTGTGATAATCCGTAGTGACTGATCTTGAACCTTGTCTAGATTATGCAGCGTAGTGTTTGATGCTGTGCACCAAGATGTTGAGCCATATTCTAAATGTGGTAGAATACTTTGCTGATATACATTCTTGAGGATTCTTTCACTAGCTCCCCATGTGGTTCCACTCAATTTTCTTAATATGGCTAGTTTTCTTCTGGCTTTTGCTTCTGCACTGTTGATGTGTTGCTTCCACGTCAGTTTTGAGTCAAGAGTCACTCCTAAGTAAGTGGGTTGGTTGTCCATCCTTAAGGGTATTTCATTTACAAAGATCTTACCTGCTTTCTGTTTAGATGAGAGGGTGAACAGAGTGGTACTTGATTTCTCTGTGTTGATACTTACACACCATTTGTTTGTCCATGATGTCAAGATGTCTGCTGCTCTTTGGAGTCTCTGTGTAGCAACTGTCGCATATTCATCTGTACACCACATGACCAGATCATCTGCATACAGTGCCGCTTTGATTCCATAGGGAAGTTCCTTGACCAGGTCATTAATGAATACAAGGAATAGTGTAGGCGAAAGGACTCCTCCTTGTGGTACACCGTGTCGCAGAAGTACTTTCTGGCTGTTGTGTCCATCCATTATTACTCTAGCTCTTCTATTGTGTAAATAGGACTTTATCCAGTTGTACAGTCTTCCATTCACATTGCAGTTTCTTAGTTTCCACAGCAGACCTTTTTTCCATACTTTATCAAAGGCTTTCTTCAGGTCTATCCATGCTGCTAGTACAAGGTTTTTCTCTTGGAATGCATCCTCAATCTCTTGAGAGAGATAGGTCACTTGATCTTCCGTACTGTAGTACTGCCTAAATCCTGCTTGTTGTGGAACGAGAAGGTTTTCACTTTCTAGGTACCATTTTAGCCTCAGGTCAATGATGCGTTCCATCGTTTTGCATAGGCAGCTAGTGAGACTGATTGGCCTGTAGCTGGAGGCAGTATCACTGTTTTTCCCTGGTTTTAGCAGTGGTACCATGCTTGCTTCCTTCCAGATTTGAGGTAACTTACCTGTGCTCCAGCACATATTGAAAATATCCAACAGCTTTCCCATTGCTGCCATTCCCAGGTTCTTGATCATTTCATTGGACACTCCATCTGGTCCTGGTGATTTCCTTGGTTTCAGTTTACTAACTGCTAGGTCTAACTCACTGCGTGTGATTGGTGCATCCATGACCTCCACTTTTCTGACTTGTTCCTCCTCTTTCTGTGGCTCGATGCGCACTGTACGCTCCTTCTCTGGATGGATATCAATGTTGCAGTCCTGTGCAAACATGCGAGCAAAGTGATCTGCTACCTGCTTACCTGTAAGAGTTTTCCCATCCTCTATTAGTGTAATCTTTGTACTTCTTCCAGTACTCTCATCATTTAACTGTTTGATTAGTTTCCTTCCATCCTTTTCAAAGTTTAGGGACTCTGTTTTCTCTCTCCAACTTTCCCGTCTGGCTTGCAGCTTTGCTCTCTGAAATTTGGCCTTAGAATGTTGGTAATTATTGTGGTGTTCTTGGCATGGTCTATTTTCTGCTTGCTTTCGAGCTGCTTCCACATCATCATGGAGTTTTCCCAGCTCACTAGAACAGTATGGTTTATAGTCCCTGCGAGCTCCTCTGGGAATGGTTTCACGAGCGGCCTGAAGGATACAAGCATTGAACTCCTTCACTATGCTGTTAATATCCTTACCTTCTATGGACAGCTGTCCCACCAGGATACCTGTACGATGTCTGTACATTGTCCAGTTTGCTTTTTTATAGTTCCATCTGGGGAGAGGGTTACTGGTGTTAAGGAGTTCATTTTCTATTGTCAGGAAGACTGGTCGATGGTCGCTACCTCCAAGTTGTTTTCCAACTTCACGTGTAATGTTCCACTTCAGATCTGGAGAGTGGAATGCCAGATCTGGTGTTGATTTTGTATGCCAAGCCCTTGAGTAAAATGTTGGGACATCCATTGGCTGGTTGATCAGGAGAAGTCCATTATCATCCTGCCAGCTCTCAACTTCCTCTCCTCTCTTGTCCATGTGGTCATAGCCCCAGCTCTGGGAATGACTGTTAAAATCACCACAGACCATCAGTCTCTCTTTGTGTGGGATTGTTCCTAAGGCAAGTGGGCGGTCATTAGGACAGTAATAGTTAAGGAGGTGGAAATCTGTATTACTACTTTTTAGATGGATCATCTGGTATTCGGCTCCTTCCATGTACACTCCCACCTGACATGCGCTGATGTTATTCTTAACAAGTGTGAGTACTCCTCCTTTTCTTCTGTCCTGTCGGTCTGATCTAAAACACTGGTAGCCTCTGATTTTAAAGGTGGCATCTTTGGTTAGGTGTGTCTCCTGTATGCAGCATATACTTACCTGCTCTGCAAAAAGTATGTTCTCTAGTTCAACCTTTTTGCTATAGCCATCTCTAACACTGCTGACACCCTCAGCATTCCACTGCATTATTTTAAGTTCTTGCTTTTTGGCCGTTTTCTTCTGTTGTATTTTTTGGCCAGTAGCTCTACTCTCATGTCTCCTGACTCCACAAGACGAACTGAGAGGACCTCTAGTAGCACTGGGTGGACCCTTTCGAGGCAGGGGGCCCGGCACTGCACCTGCCTGGTTAGTCTTCACAGGGCGAGCACCATGTTTGAAAACTGTAGATATAGACATTTCATTAGCGATAATGCGTGTTACCCTGATTTTTGCGATGCGCCTTTTGGCTGGGTAACTCCGACTTCAGCACCTTTCCTTGCTAGGGCAGACTGTGGTCTTGCTCGGACTGCCATGAAGACAGTGTGGCTGGCCTGGCCAAAACTTTGTTTTCCAGCCTCTGGTGGCTGTACTTAAACCCCTTCTCCATGTCAGATGGTTTGAGACAGTTCCACAAAGACACTCCGACTCTGAGATGAGGAATCTGATGAGTGCTTCAACGATATCCATTCCCCGCCACCTATAGTCTACTGGCTCTGTTTTGTTCACATCATTCTGATAGCCATTGTTGTAAAGACCCATAGGCTTGTCACGTCCTGGATTCATTGGTTTCACACCAGACTTCCCTCATCCCCGCCAGAGATCTCCATGTCCCCATCCGTCCACCAACCTGACATTACATTTTGCAAAAATAACAATTACAATTACAATTAGTGTTGATTGCTACAAGTTTCTGGGCTACAGAGGTAGGTCAGAGTTTTTAAGCAAACAGATCTATGTTCCCTGTCTCACAAACACTGTGTTAAGATAAGTGTGCTCTTAACACAGTTGTTCCCAGGGGATGCTCATCTACTGATCTCAGCTAGGAAACTTGTAGCACTGTATCTTTCCAACTGCCCTGGCCTCCCTGGCAACACAATTTTAGCTCCTTCATCGAGTAGTCAAGTCATAATCTAAAATATCTTTCCTTTCTGGTATGTCTCATTCTTCACTTAGCTCAGGCTTCTTCATGTCATCAGAGACAAGCACAAAACACCAAAAAAAAAAAACAACAAAGAAAAAAGTAAAAGAAGGTAAAAGACAAAGTAGAAACCGAGGGTAAGAGATTGAAAGAAAATGTAAAAAACTGAAGATAAGAGACTGAAAGAAAAAGTAAAAACCAAAGATAAGAGACTGAAAGAAAAAGTAAAAACTGAAATTAGGGAACAGTAGAGACTGAAAGAAAAAAGTAAAATATGAAAGTAGGAGACAGAAAGAAAAAGTAAAAACTGAAGATAAGGGACCAAAAGTGAAGGCAAAATTGAGGATAGGAGACTGAAATAAAAAAATGAAAACTGAAGGTATGAGACTGAAAGAAAAAGTAAAAACTGAGCGGAGACTGAAGGAAAAAGTAAAAACTGATCGTAATAGACTGAAAGAAAACGTGAAAACTGAAAGTAAGAGGGTGAAAGAAAAAGCAAAAATTGGGAGTAAAAGACAAAGTAGGAACAGTAATAGACTGAATGAAAAAGTGATAACTGAAGGTAAGAGACCAAAAGTGAAAGTAAAAGCTGAAAGTAAGAGACTGAAATAAAAGTAGAAACTGAGGGTTAGAGACTGAAAGTAGAAGTAAAAAACTAAGGGTAAGAATAGAATCTAAAATAATGACAAAACAAACTAAGAAAAGTGTTTGTCATTAATTTGTAGTAACCTCCTCTTCACATACTCAGCTCCTATTAGATACACAAGCATACACAAACTTGTTTAATTCATACATACCCCGTTCTAGCCATGTCAGCACATTCTAGGTTTTTCTAGCTTCATTATTTCTTTTTTCCTCCTTTCTTCTCATGGTTAATTTCTTTCTTTCTTCTTTTTTTTTTTAAAGTTAGAAGCAGTTTTATTCAATAGTAAAGGAAGCAGTCATGATATTTTGACCTTTGTTTTATTCATACAAAAACACTGAAGAGGAAAAATGAAGAAAGGAAGAGAAAAGCTGGTCTTAACATTGACAAGATAATACAACATATGAGGAACAAAATGTACTCAGCTTATAGCTTATGGAGTTATCTTTTTAATTTGAAGAGTTCAACCTTACTTAAAGCAGCGAAGAGTGTTGAGTAGCAAACTGAATAATACTTGTTTACTTTCAAGTCATCTTAAAGAAATGTAAGCACCTAGACCAGGATGTAATTTACCTGACTGGAAGTCACCTACCTCACTAAATCATCATTTACTCAGGCCTGTTGGATGTATCCTGTTGCAAAACCTGGCTTCCTTGTTCATGAAATTCAGTATGTTTTTAAAAGCGCTATCTAATATGTTTCATGTTCATTTGAATAGCAGTTTGTAATAGGTTATCAGAACATTTTGAAGTGAATATTTAATGCATAAGAAACTGCTTAAGGACAGTTAATGTGCTTTATATATTCAGCAGTAAACACTTTTTGTGCCATTATATCTTACTTCTTATATCCTTCTAATGCCTTTAAATGTCACATAGGGCTTGCATGGTAGTTTGCCATGTTTACCCAATTTTTGGTGAGGTTTTCAACCTCATATATGCTATGTATTCTATCTCTTCTAGCTGAACTTTTTACTTTATTGTCTAGTTCTTTGTCTAGTGCTGTTATATGTTCAATGGATATTGATTTTGCTGTTATTAGTAGTTTTTTTTTTATTTGTGCAGATTATAGTGGCATAGAAAGTGATTTATTTATTTATGTGGCTTAAAAGCTCATTCAGCGTTCATATCTTGAGATACTGTGGTTGTAGGTGTTGTTTCACTTATTAAGTCTGGTATTTAATAGTTTGTTTTTTTTAAAATTCTTATGATGTCACAGTGAGAAACTCACTGAGATTGATGGTTATGTAAGAGTGCATGAATATGTTAATTTATTTATTGAAATTAAAGTAGATACTTATGTCCATAGATGTTTTATATACATAATAGTGCATCAGTGTCACATTAAAAATAAATATATATATATATGCTTGTCAAAAACATGTAACAATAGATGTCATATTAGACAAAAAGTAAAATAATATGACCTTGCCCTGTGTCTGCTGACAGCTGAAATTGTATCTTTCCCAACATGGTGAAGAAATCAACTGGGGCCATCATGCATCATCCTTCAAATTTTTCATTCCATGGAAAAGAACTTGGGATCAGAGGTAATTCTTCATAATTTTCTCTTTTTTTTTTTCCATTTTCACTCCTTTTTTTGCACATTACCTGCCTTATCTGTCAGTCATACTTTGTTAATTTTTAAAAACATTTCTTTGCATTTTGTCAGTGTTTCTGAATGCTAAGAGTTAAAACCACGTTACAGAAACACTGACAGAACATAAATAAACATCGGTGTCCCCAATAACAGGCTCAGTCTGGCTGACAGGACAAAGACTGCTGTAGTTTCCAGGGTGGTGGAGTCTGCCAAACAAACAGTGCACCATTCCCTGCTTTTTTTTGGGCTTTGTTCTGGTTCTGCAGATGTAGTGGACTTAATCCTATCCTTATCTGACATAAAGCTGATGTGTTAACACCTTCACCATGATGGCTTTGGACAACTTCAACTCACAGTTCCAGGGAGATATAACAAGAATAGCAACATTAGAACTGGTCAGCAACCAAGAATGAGAATAGCAACATTAGGACTGGTCAACAACCCAGAACAAGAATAGCAACATTAGGACTGGTCAACAACCCAGAACAAGAATAGCAACATTAGGACTGGTCAACAACCCAGAACAAGAATAGCAACATTAGAACTGGTCAGCAACCCAGAACAAGAATAGCAACATTAGGACTGGTCAACAACCCAGAACAAGAATAGCAACATTAGGACTGGTCAGCAACCAAGAATGAGAATAGCAACATTAGGACTGGTCAACAACCCAGAACAAGAATAGCAACATTAGGACTGGTCAACAACCCAGAACAAGAATAGCAACATTAGGACTGGTCAACAACCAAGAATGAGAAGAGCAAAATTAGGACTGGTCAACAACCCAGAACAAGAATAGCAACATTAGGACTGTTCAGCAACCAAGAATGAGAAGAGCAACATTAGAACTAGTCAGCAACCAAGAATGAGAAGAGCAACATTAGGACTGGTCAACAACCCAGAACAAGAATAGCAACATTAGAACTGGTCAGCAACCAAGAATGAGAATAGCAACATTAGGACTGATCAACAACCCAGAACAAGAATAGCAACATTAGGACTGGTCAACAGCCTAAGCACAGACTAAAAAACTTATCTAAAAAGGAGCTTTTGCAAAACTGGGTTTCAGACTGTTACATCTCACAGGAGTGGAACTTAATGGTTTCATAGCATTTGTCCACAAGATCACTTTCTGTTTATGGACAGTTAATGCAAGTCAGCTATTATTTTGTTCAGTCTTTTCTGCTATCTGTCCACAATATTTATAACAATGCATATTTTAACTTCCTGGCTTTAGTAGTTTTAAGTTGATACAGTAATGCTGTTGTTATATGTGGTTTGTGTTGGTGTTACTGTGCTTATATGGGACTACTGAGCTTATATGGGACTTGTTTTATCATTATTGATCATCTTTTCAGGGAATGAAGCATATTATGTGTGAGTTATTTTTCCTCCATTTTTTGTTAGTCTGTCTGGGTTATGGTGACTTGAGTGTAATAGTATAGTCCTGGGACAAAGTGCTACAGGGGGCTTTATATATGATGCTGGGACAAAGTTATACTGGAATTAAATATATTCTCTAGGGGCAGAGTTATACTGGAATTAAATATATTCTCTAGGGGCAGAGTTATACTGGAATTAAATATATTCTCTAGGGGCAGAGTTATACTGGAATTAAATATATTCTCTAGGGGCAGAGTTATACTGGAATTAAATATATTCTCTAGGGGCAGAGTTATACTGGAATTTATGGTCTTGGTTATGCTGTTATAAATGACTAGAAAGAAAAGGCTTCTATGTATGCAAGCTTATCTGGGGCAAAGTTTTACTAATATTCGCATGGCAGTATGCAGTCTTAGGACAGTGTGCTATAGAAGATTAGTATATGATCTTGAGAAAAAGTGACGCTGAGGTTTAAAGTTTAATGTATGGCCTAAGGACACATTTCTTCTATGGTTTAACGTATGATTTTGTGACAAGTATATGCTGAAGTTTAGTGTACACTCTCATCTATGAGATTTAATGATAATTATGGTGAGTAGGGGCAGGTGAGGTGTAATGTATGATTTTTAGAGAAGGAACTAAACAAAAGCAAACACGTTTTGTTCATTGGGGCTGTAAAGAGATGAGAGAGAAGATGAACACATGAAATACTTGAGAAAGAGAGAGACCAGTGTTAAAATTGTCAGTTTTAATGACTCTGTCCTAGTTTTTGTTTATAATGACATACTATGTTGTGACTTCCTTATTTGGTTGTGACTTCCTTATTTTGTTGTGACTTCCTTATTTTGTTGTGACTTACTCAATTTGTTGTGAATTGTTTAGTTTGTTGTGACTTACTTACTTTGTTGTGACTTACTTATTTTGTTGTAACCTATTTATTTTGTTGTGACTTACTTATTTTGTTGTAAACTACTTATTTTGTTGTGACTTACTTATTTAGTTGTAACTTACTTATTTTGTTGTAACCTACTTATTTTGCTGTGACTTACTTATTTTGTTGCAACCTACTTATTTTGTTGAGATTTACTTATTTTGTTGTAACCTACTTATTTTGTTGTGACTTACTTATTTTGTTGCAACCTACTTATTTTGTTGAGACTTACTTATTTTGTTGTAACCTACTTATTTTGTTGTGACTTACTTATTTTGTTGTAACCTACTTATTTTGTTGTGACTTACTTATTTTGTTGTAACCTCTTATTTTGTTGTGACTTACTTATTTTGTTGTGGTTTATCTAGTTTGTTGTTACTTACTTATTTTGTTGTGGTTTACTAAATTTGTTGTGAATTATTTAGTTTGTTGTGACTTACCAAATTTGTTGTTATTAGTTTAGTTTGTTGTGACTTACTTAGTTTTTTGTGACTTACTTATTTTGTTGTGGTTTACTAAATTTGTTGTGAATTATTTAGTTTGTTGTGACTTACCAAATTTGTTGTTATTAGTTTAGTTTGTTGTGACTTACTTAGTTTTTTGTGACTTACTTATTTTGTTGTGACTTAATTATTTTGTGATGACTAACTAAATTTGTTGTGATTTATTTAATTTGTTGTGACTTCCTTACTTTCTTGTGACTTACTTAGTTTATTATGACTTACTTATTTTGTTGTGACTTACTTATTTTCATTATTTACTAAATTTGTTGTTATTTATTTAGTTTGTTGTGACTTACTTATTTTGTTGTGACTTACTCAATTTGTTGTTATTTATTTAGTTTGTTGTGACTTACTTATCCTTTTGTGACTTACTTATTTTGTTGTGATTTACTTATTTTGTTATGACTTACTTATCTTGTGTGATTTACTCATTTTGTTGTAACTTACTTGTTCTGTTATCACAGCAAATTATGTAGATTAAGTAGATGATTAATAAATATGTTATATATATTTTTTGATACCTTTTACACACAAGCACACATATGAACACAGATGTGCGCATGTGTGTATGCACACACACACACACATACAGACACACACACTCTCTCTCTCTCTCCCCCCTTCTTCTTTTAGCTTTCTGAGCCATTAAGGCTTATTGCAGCAGATAAAGTTCGCCCTCCATTCCTCTCTATTCCTAATCATCTCTCTCCATTTGGTGACACCAATTTCTTTTATATCCTCTTCTATGTTGTCTTTCCATCTCTGTCTTGGTCTACCCCTTGGTATTGTTTCCTTCATTTCTTGTTCATACATCATTTTCGTTTGTCTGTTCTCTTCCATTTTTTGTACATGCCCCAGCCAGCTTAGTCTGTTCAGTTTCACGACATTTATATTTTCATTGGGATTTAAATAAGCTGTTCAGTTCAGTGTTCTTTCTAGCACTCCATTCTCCACTGTTGGTATCCTTTATGGGCCCAAAAGATTCTTTTTAGGATCTTGTTCTCAAAGATCTGCAATTGTTGTTCATCTTCCTTTGTTGTACTCCACATTTCTGATCCATACATGATGGCCAGTCTTATTATAATTTTGTAGATTGTTATTTTGGTGTTTTGGGGCAGGATTTTGGATTATAACAGGTGTTGCAAGGCAATGTATATTTTATTCCCTATCTGTACTCTGATTTTAATTTCATTGCTTACTATATATATATATATATATATATATATATATATATATATATATCTTATCTTATATCTTATATCCTTCCCGTGCCGTTAGACGTCACATAGGGCTCGCAAAGTAGTTCGCCAATTGTTCCTGTCTTCGGCGAGTCTTTCAACCTCATCAAAGGATTTTATGCCTGTTAACTTGGCCTCTCTTAATAATGTTCTCTTCAGAGTTTCACGCGGTCTGCCCCTTTTTCTTCGGCCTGTTGTGTTCCACTTGATAGCTTGTTTTGGGATTCTCTGCTCATTTCTTCTCATCAAGTGGCCAACATATGTCCATCTCCTTTTCCTGATCACCCGTGAGACTGGTTGTTGTTCAGTCATCTGTCTTATCTCTGCATTGTTCTTGAATTCATTCCACTTGATGCCGAGTATTTTCCTTAGGCATTTGTTTTCAAAAGAGTCTAATTTCTTTTCTATTTCTTTAGTTGTTTTCCAGCTTTCGCATGCATAAATGAGGGTGGATATTACATTTGAATTGAATAGTCTTAACTTGGTTTTTGTGCTTATAACTTTTGAATTCCATATGTTCTCAAGATTCTTGAAGATTGATGCTGCTTTTGCAATTCTGATCCTAACTTCCTTTCTAGTGTCACCATCCTGGTCTATGTAGCTGCCAAGGTATGCAAATTGATTGACTTCTTCAATATCTGTCCCTTCTATGTGTATTTTTCCAATTTGTTTGATGGGAATTTTCATTATTTTTGTTTTGTCCTTGTTAATTTCAAGTCCTATTTTGCTAGCCAGTGAAGATAGGCTATCTGTTTTTTCTTGCATGGAATTCACATTATTACTGATAAGAGTTATGTCATCAGCAAAATCAAGATCTTCTAGTTGGGTCCCATGTACCCAGTCAATACATGTGTTACCTGTGCAGCATTTTGTCATTATGAAGTCTATTGTAATCCCAAAAAGTAAAGGAGACAGTATACATCCTTGTTTCACGCCTGTTTCAATCTGGAACCATTCACTCATCCCTTCTTCTGTCTTGACTGCACAACCATATCCATTGTATAAGTCCTTAATGATGTTGACAATTTTAGATGGTATTCCATATAGACATAAAATATATATATTATAATAAAAAAATAATATACAAGGTAATGATAGTCACAAAATAATGGCTATAGAAGGAGAACAATATGGTATAGAAGTGAAGAACCGTTTCAAAATCCTGATGGCTGTACAGGAGGAGATGACACTAGATGAATTGGCTATGCAGGCCAGAGATATCTTAATAACAGCAGCCAAAGACGTGGTTCCAGTAAAGAAAACACAAAAGAATGGATGGATTACAGCAGGCACACTAAAACTGATAAAACAACCTAGAGAAATGGCAAACAACAACAAAGAGGAATATAAATCTTTAAGAAAAGAAGTACGAAGAAACATAAGAAAAGACAAACAACAGTATATACAGGATTGTTGTGAAAGAATAGAAGGACATCAGAAGTGTGGAAGAGATGGTGAAACGTTTAAAGAAATGAAGACATTGATGAGAAATGTCACACCTAAGCTAAATGTAATTTGTGATGAGATGGGGAATATCTTGACAGAGAAAGGAAATTCTAGAAAGATGGAAGGAATATTGCAGAGGAATGTATGAAACAACCGACTGTGAAAGCAGAAATCAACAGTGTGAATTATTATTGGAGAAGAAAAACCCCGAACTGACAATAGAAGTTTTATGGACAATAAAGAATCTGAAAAATGGTAGATCACCTGGATGTGATAACATCATCATCATCAGGTGCCGTGCCGACTGGCGTTGGCTATTATGTTTCTCCAGAGTACCCGATCCTTCATGCAGGCCATCAGTTCAGTTGGTGATCTCCTCTCACACCATGTGATAACAGCTGAACTTATTGAAGCAGGAGGAAAGGAATGTGCAACAATCTATCATGCACTATGTAAAAAGATATGGCATTTAGGTATTTGGCCACTGCCACAAAAGAGTAGCTTGAAATTATACACAAACTACAGAACTGTTGCCCTGTTAGTCATGCAAGTAAAATTCTATTAAAAATCATAATGGGCTGACTTCATAAGAAAATAGAAGAAGAAGTCAATATGATCCAAGCTGGTTTCAGGCAATGAAGAGGATCAAGAGATCATATATTCAATATAAGGTTAGTAATAGAGAAATGCAGAGAATTTAATGCAAATCTACATTGATCTTTTATAAGACTACTCAAAGGCATTTGATTATGTACAGTACCAGAAACTTTGGGAAATAATGGAAAAAAATTAGATTTCCAACACATTTGATACAATTAACATTGCTGTTATATCTAGACCAACAGGCAACAGTAAAAATGAATGGTGAAACAACTTGGTTTGACATAAAACAAGGGGTCCATCAGGGGTGCATATTGTCGCCTTACTTATTTAACTTTTATACTGAAAATATAATGAGGAATGTTAGAAAAGATGTAGACAAAGAATATTATGATGCCATAACAATTGGAGGTTATGAAATACCAGAGATTAGATATACTGATGACAGTATTACTGTCCACAACACAAAAAGGAATGGACAAAATAATTATGTCAGTCTGTAAGAACAGTGAAGAACAAAACCTCTATCTTAATGCGAAGAAAACTAAATTGATGACAACTGACAAACAAACAAGGCAGCTGAAATATGTATCAATGAGAACAAATTGGAAGAAGTAGAGAGTTTTGAATATCTTGGATCACTACTAACAAATAATGGAGATACAATGAGGGAAATTAAAAAGGAGGACATCTGTCGCTCTTCAGAAAGTAAAACAACTAAAGAAGCTATGGAGAGAAACAGACAGAACTACAAAAATAAGATTTTTAAGGACATGCATCTTTCCCATCACAACATATGCCTGTGAGACCTGGACACTTAACAAAACATCTGAGAAACACATAAATGCCTTTGAATGTAAATGCTACAGAAGAGTTCTTCAAATATCATGGACACAAAAAAGAACAAATATATCCATACTATAAGAACTTAATATTGAAGAAGGCTGGCTAGTAAAGAGGATTAAACAAAGAAAACTTAAATATTTTGGACACATGATAATCTAGAGAGGACCATCTTTGAAGGTTACATAATGGGAAAAAGAAAGAGAGGAAGGCCAAGGTGAAGACGGCCGCGAGACATCGTTGATGATCTGCAAATGGATGCATCAGTAGCAGGCCATCTTGCTCACAACCGAGAGGCCTACAGGAGTGCTGTTTGGGAGGCAAAGTTCCACAAGGGACATGCAAGTGAATGAATGAATGAGAAAGAGAACCAGTGAAAGTAAAGAAATTTTTGGATGATAAAGATGTTTGTGTGTATGATGAAGGATCATCATCATCAGGTGCCGTGCCAACTGCTGTTGGCTATTATGCTTCTCCAGAGTATACGATCCTTCATTCAGGCCATTACCTCAGTTGGTGATCTACTCTCACACCATCTCATCAGACTGTCCAGTATTTCATTTCTCTTGGTCTTCCGCTGGCTCTTCTTCCCTCTATTTTTCCTGTTGTTATAATATTTTCAATGCCCCCTCTTCTCATTGGATGTCCTATGAAAGTACATTATCTCTCTCTTTTTTTTTTTGACAATATTTTTTCTATCTCCAACTCTTCTCAAACATTCTCCGTTAGTTATTTTTGCTGTCCAGGGAATTCCCAGCATTCTTATAATAACCACATTTCTGCTGCTTCCAATGACTTCTGTGCAGACCTGCATATTGTTCATGATTCACTTCCATATAACAAGATAGGTTCAATATAGCATTTCAGGACTTATTTTCTAACATTCAGTGATAAGGATGTGTTGCATAATATGTTTCTCATTCTCTGAAATACAGTCTTTGCTTGGGCTATTCTGTTCTTAATTTCTGTTTTGCATTTCCCATCTGAAGTTATTACTGCTCCAAGGTATTTGAATTTCTGCACCTGCTTTAGAATAGTTACATTTAATTTTGTACTGCATGTTGGTGGATTCTGTTTCTTAGATATAACGATAGTCTCTGTCTTTTTGATGTTCAAAGTAAGACCTTTCTGTTCATTTTCTTTGGCAATTTTATGCAAGAGATTTTGCAGGTATTGTTGATTCTCAGCTGTCAGTACTGTGTCATCAGCATACCGAAGGTTGTTAATATTGCATCCTCCTGCTTTTATACCTGGTTCTCCAGTGATCATTCTTAGAATATTCTCCCTGTACAGAGAAAAAAAGGTCTGGAGATAGTACACATCCTTGTTGCAGTCCCTGTTTTATTGGTTGATATTTTCCAGCTTTATTTTCAACTCGAATTGTGCTTACTGCTGCCATTATAGATGTTTTACAATCCTCAGGTCTTTGCTGTGTATGATTATGTCTTCAAGCATTTTAATAATCTCATCATGTTTCACCTTGTCAAATGCTTTGGTGTAATCAATGAAGCATAAGTAAAGATCTTTCTTTACTTCTAAAGCTCCTTCTGTTAGGGTTCGTAAAGCATAAATGGCATTGTGTGTTCCCTTTCCTTCAACAAATCCAAACTGTTAATCTTCTATTTCTATTTTTAATTTTTTTCCTTGTTCTTCTCATAATAATTTTCAGAACTAGCTTCGTTATGTGACATACAATAATTAGTGTATAAGTATATAACTATACATGAAGCACCGCAGTAAAGCTGTGATACCAGAATTTATAAACTAGGAAAAATGTAGGAACAGCTTTATTACTTAACAACTACAAAGTTGTGACGTTTCAGCGTGAGCCTTAATCATACAAAAACATACAGGACGAAGAAATAGAGAGAGGAGATAAAGTATAGATTCACATGAATACTATTAAAGTATGGTGAAGAGATGTGACTAAAGTGCTGAGAGAGCAGGTCTCTATTTAAACAGTCTCCACGTTCTACTAAATCCATTCCTGATACACACCACCGGACAAGTCACACCTTACAATTTACAGCTAGGTACTCTTTTTAAAATTTTCTTTCTTCTTTTTAATAGTATTCATGTGAATCTATACTTTATCTCCTCTCTCTATTTCTTCGTCCTGTATGTTTTTGTTCCTATATTTTTCCTAGTTTATACATTCCGTTGTGTGACATGAGAAGCTGATTGTTCTGTGGTCATCACATTCATTTGCACCTGGTTTCTTTGCTATAAACTAGGAAAAAAGTAGGAACAGCTTTATTACGTAATGACTACAAAGTTGTGACGTTTCGGCGTGAGCCTTAAACATACAAACACATACATGGTTTCTTTGGCAGTGCTATAAACGTGGATTTAAGCAGGTCACTGGGCATATAACCACTGTTGTAAATGTCATTCAGTAACTTGGTTATTATTTTTATTCCCATCTCCTCTAGTGCCTCTTTTCCTTCTGTTGTTATGTTATCAGCCTCAGTCGCTTTTCCTTTCTTCATGTGTTTGATGGCATCTATAATTTCATCTTCAAGTATTGGTGGTCCATCACAGTTTTCACTATCTGATGTTATTTCTGGTCTTCCTCCACCATATAGCTCACCGATGTATTCTGTCCACCTGTCCACACTCTCTTCTTTTCCCATTAACATTTTAGCTTATTTTGATTTCAGGCATCCTGTGGTATATTTTGTCTTCCCGCCTGTGAGTTCACTAATTCGTTTGTGCTTGTTTTTGCTGTCTTTATTATGGGAGTCTTTATTATGTTCTTATTTTCTTATTTATCTTGCTATATTTTTCTTGGTTATTTTTACTCCTCTTGTCCATCAGTCCCAAGATGTCATGTGTCATCCATTTATTCTTGGAGGCTTGTTTTTTCGGTGGTATTATCTCCTTTACAGTTTGGGGGATAGAATCTCTTAACATTGCCCATTGTTCATCTGTACTGTTTATTTTTGCTATTGCATTGTATCTATTTGTTATAATAACTCTGTATTGTTCTCGCAGTTCTTGGTCATTTTTAAGGAGTTCTGCATTCAGTTTGATGTTTCTCACTTTTCAGCATGCTTTCTTCAGCTTTATTCTAATTTTTCCACACAGTGGGTTGTGGTCAGTTGAATTCTTTCCAGACTAAATGTTTATGAAGAATTAGAAAAATATTTTGGCCAAACGCCATAAGAAATAACATCTTGTTGGCAGAAATGCAGATGAAGCCACTGACAGCAGTTATTGAGGAAAGACGTTGGCGATGGTTGGGACGTGTGCTCCGAATTACTGACAACTCACTACCAAAAATAGCACTAAGATGGACACCACAGGGGAACAGAAGTAAGGGTAGACCAAAAGAGACATGGAGAAGAACAACAGAAAGGATGTTGAGCAATAGAGGGCTCACCTGGGCAAGAGCAGAAAAAAGGCAAAGGACAGGCATTTGTGGAAAATCCTTGCAAAAGCCCCATGTGCCCTGGGCACTTAAGGTTCAGAGAGAGAGGTCGTGGTCATTATTGCAGTCAGCTCCTGGCATGGTTTTTGTTTTCAGTAATGCATTCTGGAGTCGTTTGTTGATTAATACGTAGTCTATCTGGTTACAAGTCTTTTTGTCTGGGCTGCTTCAGGTTGCCAGTCTTTGAGGATGTTTCTTAAATCAGGCATTTCCTACAACCATGCTATGTGTTTTGCCCATTCAATTAATTTACTACCTCTGTCATTTCTCTCCCCTAGTCCACAAAAACCAGTAATATGATGAAGGATAGATACTTTAAAATACTTATCAAACATGGAATGTTTATAGCAGGGGTGACCAAACTTATTTAAGGTAAGAGTCACATGTGATAAATTTCAGACATTTGATGGTTCCAGGTGGCAAGCTATTACAGACATCCTTTTCCCCACCTGTTGTATATAAATTATGTCCCCTTTCACCTCAGTTTGTCAGTTTGCATAGATGTTATAACCCTTATTTTCCATTTTATGTATATATTCCTTTCCACAATTATATAAACAGCCCTTTTTTCCCCCTGTTTTATATAGACAACATTTAGTCTCATCTCTTCCAGCTCCCCTAGATTTTGTGTACCCCTCTCCCCATGTTATGTAGATATCTTTCTTTTATCTGTACTCTCTTCCATCCCAGTTCAGTAAAGCAAATACTGGCTTAATATACTGTGACTTAATTTCTAGCTGAAAGGTATTTATTTATTCATCCTCTTGACACACATACTCTGACAGAATAAACAACTGCTTTATGATAGCATATCATTGTCTGGTTTTTAATCATTGAAGCAGTTAAAGAGGGAAAAAAACCCATCTCATTAACAAAGTGAAGTATCTCTTGAACTCCTTGTATAGCCAGATAATGTTTGAAATGTGTTTTCAGTTACTATTTTATTAGCTTTCACAGTGGTGATTCATCTGATAGCAGCGTAGTTAACAAATGACAAGCAAGCAGTTGGTAATTTGCATGAGATAATTGTATCAGTGCTAGTTTCAGTTTCTTTCATTTTTAAGAGGGCAGTGCTGGTATATTTTTGAGAGCTCATTGATGAAAACTGTTAAAAGTGAAATCAGGTCTTGTGAATGTTATGAAGTTAGTATTATGTGAATCTTTATATGGTAGGTTATTGGCTACTATGGTATGGGGGGGAGGGGATTTATGGGTCTGATAGTAATCACTATCAGAAACAAATCTGCCATATTATATGTTTAGTGTCCTACTTACTGCTACATGAATATTGTAAATCAGACTACAAACACTTGTTAGTTTTGTCATGTGTTACTTACAAATTGTTTCTGTAAGCTTCATTGCTCATGAAATCTAATTTTATTAAATGCATAAATTTATGATATTTTAGTGAGTTTAGTAACATAATTTTAAATTAATTTTTGAATTAAAGCAGCAAAGCAGTAGAATTTATAGTTAAGGAAAAACATGGATGAAACTTAGTGGTTATAAAAATGGAGGGAAAATTTTGGATAATTTGAGCTTTATTGTGATACTTCTTGTGGGTGGACATTATGTAACATTTACAAAACCATACAGACTTTTCATTTTAGACTCTGCTCAGATCCACATGAAACAAGAAAAGAACATTCTGGTTTATTACAATATCATCATCATCATCATCATTATTATCACCACCATTAGATTTTTGCTAGTACTTGTAAAGAAATAACTGTGATGAGACTAATATTCCCCATCATTTGTAGTGAAATAGTAGCCAGCCTTTCTGAAACAACTTTGTTATTGTAAATTGTATTGCAGTGTTTCATGCTTTCATGTTTATGTGCTTTGCGTTATTTTCAAGACACATAATCTCTTCTGTACTTTTCCACTGAGCTTGGCATAAACATGGATGATTCCAAATATTGACCATTATTTTGCAGAAGCAAAACAGACTTTGAGCTGTCCAAGAAAAACAGTTTCAGAAAAACAAGTTAAAGTAATACGATCTTTGAACAAGAAATCACACCAGGACTTGAGCAGTGCTCGTAGGCTGAACATTGGACCAAAGAATGAGGCTCAAGCAAGGCCAGGTATGATTAGTGATTTTAAAATGATGTAATAGTAAACTGCAACAGGGATTTGTGGGTACAAGAAGGCAGTGCCAAATTTATACTTATTTGTTACCAGAAGCAGTGCACAGAGGCAGGCTACTGTGCTGACCAGTAGTACTCGCTAGTCATGATGACAGCATCATTTCCTCTCTCAGAAAATACCTCTGCATTGTATGACACTTTCAACCTTTGATGATTGAAAAAAAAATTATAATTGGATGTGCTGTAATATGTAGGCGTATTAAAACAAAATGTACTGAATAATGATTTTTATATAGAGTCAAAGATATATATTCAGCTGAGTCTTATTTTATATCTTATATCCTTCCCGTGCTGTTAAACGTCACTTAGGGCTCGCAAAGTAGTTTGCCAATTTTTCCTGTCTTTGGCGAGTCTTTCAACCTCATCAAGGGATTTTATGCCTGTTAATTTGGCCTCTCTTAACAATGTCCTCTTCAGAGTTTCACACGGTCTGCCTCTTTTTCTTTGGCCTGTTGTGTTCCACTTGATAGCTTGTTTTGGGAATTCTCTGATCATTTCTTCTCATCAAGTGACCAACATATGTCCATCTCCTTCTCCTGATCACCCATGAGACAGGTTGTTGTTCAGTCATCTGTCTTATCTCTGCATTGTTCTTGAATTCGTTCCACTTGATGCTGAGTATTTTCCTTAGGCATTTGTTTTCAAAAGAGTCTAATTTCTTGTCTATTTCTTTAGTTGTTTTCCAGCTTTCGCATGCATAAATGGGGGTAGATATTACATGTGAATTGAATAGTCTTAACTTGGTTTTTGTGCTTATAACTTTTGGATTCCATATGTTCTCAAGATTCTTGAAGATCGATGCTGCTTTTGCAATTCTGATTCTAACTTGTGAAGCTGCCAAGGTATGCAAATTGGTTGACTTCTTCAATATCTGTCCCTTCTATGTGTATTATTACATTTTGATTAAGGGGAATTTTCATTATTTTTTGTTTGGTTAATTTCAGGTCCCATTGTCCTAGCCAGTGAAGACAGGCTATCTGTTTTTTCTTGCATGGAATTCACATTGTTACTGATAAGAGTTATGTCATCAGCAAAATCAAGATCTTCTAGTTGGGTCCCATGTACCCAGTCAATACTTGTGTTACCTGTGCAGCATTTTTTTTATTATGAAGTCCATTGTAATCCCAAAAAGTAAAAGAGACAGTATACATCCTTGTTTCACACCTGTTTCAATCTGGAACCATTCACTCATCCCTTCTTCTGTCTTGATTGCACAAACATATCCATTGTAGAAGTCCTTAATGATATTGACAATTTTAGATGGTATTCCATATAGACTTAAAATTCTCCATAATGAATCTCTGTGTATGCTGTCAAATGCCTTTTTAAAGTCTAAGAAGTTCAGTATTAATGCTTTTCAATATGTTATTCAAGTATTATTCTTAGAGTAAAGATCTGGTTGAGACAATTCAGCTGAGTACAGATGTTTAATTTACTGGCTGGGTAAATGTGTATTGCAGTATAAACATTAGATTCATGGAAATGAGATTACTCACTGAAAATATAAATATGAAAGTGATGCTGTAATTATCATTAGAAATTTGAGACTTTTTAAATTAATTTTTGTACATAGTCATGCTCTGCTGTATATGTTTGTAGAGATGACAGATATTAATTACTAATTTGACAATTCATTTTCCAGATAGAACTAACGTGACTGAAAGATTTATTTGGTCTCATTGTTGATAAATCCACATGAAATATTTGTTTAGGTATTTGAAATTTTACAGCTCAGATTTTCTTTCACTCATGTATATTCAAATTGTGTTATTATTCATCTGAGTTTAAATTCAGATCAAATATTTAGTAATCTTACAGGAAATCTTCTTCTTCTTCGTACGTAATTACAGGGAATGAAATGTTACAAACTGATAGCAAATAAACATCACAGTCAAGTTTCCCAGATCAGACCTCAAGTGCCTGCTTCCTGAGCAGAGATCATTGATCAGTCAAGCACTGGCATTTTCCCATGAGTTTGTTTCATGTCCTCTGCTGATCTCTTGTTTCATGAGGTCTGTTGCCAGTCTCTGAAAATACCTATGGAGAGGCAAGACACAACATCATAGTTTATGCACTGTCAGTTTACTAAGAGAAGTTCTGTGCTGCATATGTTATATCCCCAGCACTTCTTTCACTCTGCATGTATTAAAACAATGATCAGGTACTCCAGGGTGAGTTGTGCATACACTGTAATCATGTAAGTCTTGTCTGCAGGCAGATATTCTCAAGTTTTAGTAGCTCTTTTACTAATAATTAGTGTATCTTGATTGATTTTTACCATCTGTAAGGTGGTTACTGTATATCTCTGATCCACAACTTTTTTTAGAAAAGTCGTTTTATTATTGACTGTGCACATCACCTCTCTCCTATATATATATCCACACACACAAGGTCCAACAATTAAGTAATGAGACTGATTTTATTATGGCCAAGATAAAAATGCTATCTATGAAGCAAAGCATTGAATCCAAAGAGGTAACCATCATCTGTGATCTGGCAACTTTTCATTGCTGCCTGATAAGCAGACGTCAAACAAGCCGCCATTTTGTTGACCTAGATAGAGGTGAATTGTCACGTAATGCATGGAGCAAAACGCTAACATTAAATTCTATTTAAAACTTGGAAAAAGTGCCATTGAGACGGTTGAATTGATGCGACAAGTTTGTGGGATAATTGTTTATCTTGTGCACAGATATTCAGGTGGTATTCACAATTCAGAAGTGGTGTGGAAACAATTACAAACGCAACTAGACATGGACGCCCAATTTCTGTTCTTAATGAGTAACTCATTGCAAAATTCAGAGAATGGATACAAAAAGATCGTCATTTGACTGTAAGGATGATGGCATGTGAATCAGGTGTTAACCTAGAGACCGTTTGTAAAATTTTAGTAGAAGATTTGGACAAGAAAAAACTTACTTGCCGGTTTGTACCACAATCGTCGTCTGATGACCAAAAACACCAGCGTGTTGAGTACGCAAAAGACATCATCAAAACGTGTCACAGAAATAAACATTTCTTAAATTTGATTGTTGCAGAGGATGAGACATGGGTTTTCCACTATGATCCCACAGCTAAACGCCAAAGTGCGTAGTGGAAGTCATCATCATCACCAAAAAGCAAAATATTTCATCTTCAAAAGTCAAAAGTGAAGACAATGTTGGTGTGCTTCTACGACAGCAAAAGAGTTATTCATAAATAATTTATTCCAGAGGGACAGACTGTCACTGCCAAAGTTTATTTAAGTATTTTGAAATGCCTACTGAAGAGGATTCTCCAAGTCTGATCAGAGTATTCAGCACCTGGCAGTTTTTTTTACTTCTTCATTATAATGCACTGGCTCACCGGGCAGTAGTTGTACAGGAATTTTTTGCCCTAAAACAAGTGTGTGTTCTCAACCATCCACCCTATTCCTCAGATTTGTCTCCTTGCTATTATTTTATATTCCCACAATTAAAGTTACCACTGAAAAGATGCTTCTTTGACAATACTGATGACATCCAAAGGGCCGTAACATCGAGTTTTAAGGGCCATACCAACAGAACAACTGCAGAGGTCATTCCAGTGTTTGTTAGATTGTGCTATTCACTGTATCAGTGCACAAGGGGCTTTCTTTGATTAAAATACAGGTTATATCTTCAACTGTTGTTTATTTTATTTTCTATGGAATTAGCCACATTACTTAATTTCAGACCTTGTATATATCTTACATCCTTCTCGTGCCGTTAAACGTCACATAGGGCTCACATGATAGTTCGCAGTTTTCCTGTTTTCAATGAGCTTTTCAACTTCATCAAGGGATTTAATGCATACTATCGCTCTTCAGAAAGTAAAAAAACTAAAGAAGCTGTGGAGAGGAACAGACAGAACTACAGAAATAAGATTTTTAAGGGCATGCACCTTTCCCATCACAACATATGCCTATGAAACCTGGACACTTAACAAAACAGCTGAGAAACACATAAATGCTTTTGAATGTAAATGCTACAGAAGAGTTCTTCAAATATCAAGGACACAAAAAAGAACAAATATATCCATACTACAAAAACTTAATATTGAAGAAGGCTGGCTAGTAAAGAGGATTAAAGAGAAAAAAACTTAAATATTTTGGACACATTAAAATGTCATGATAATCTAGAGAAGACCGTGTTGGAATAGTACATAGTGGGAAAAAGAAAGAGAGGAAGACAAAGGTGAAGATGGCTGCGAGACATCGTTGATAATCTGCAAATGGACGCATCAGCAGCAGGCCATCTTGCTTATAACTGAGAGTCCTACAGGAGTGCTGTTAGGGAGGCAAAGTTCCACAAGGGACATGCAAAGGAAGGAATGAATGAATGAATGAATTTGATCTCTCTTAACAGTGTCCTCTTTAGAGTTTCAAACGTGGTCGACCTCTTTTTTTTTTAGCCTGTTGTGTTCCACTTGATAGCTTGTTTTTGGATTCTCTGATGGTTTCTTCTCATTATATGACCGACATATGTCCATCTTCTTTTTCTGATCATCCATGAGACAGGTTGTTGTTCACTCATCTGCCTTATCTGTGCATTGTTTTTGAATTTATCCCACTTTATACCTAGTATTTTCCCTAGGCATTTGTTTTCAAAAGAGTTAATTTCTTGTCTGTTTCTTTAATTGTTTTCCAGCTTTTGCATGCATAAATAAGGGTGGATATTACATTTGAATTGAATAATTTTAACTTGGTTTTTGTGCTTATAACTTCTGAGTACCATATGTTCTCAAGATTCTTGAAGGTCGATACTGCTTTTGCAATTCTGATTCTAACATCCTTTTTGGTGTCACCATCCTGATCTATGTAGCTGCTGAGGTATGTTTATTGGTGTGCTTCTTCAACAGCTGTTCCTTCTATGTATATTTTTCCTTCTTGATTAATGGGAAGTTTCATTATTTTTGTTTTTTCCTTGTTAATTTCAAGTCCTATTTTTCTAGCCAGTGAAGACATTATTTTTCATTTTATACTTGTATTAGCACTGAATGTTACTAGATTTAATTAGTCTAAACTGTAGTAGAGAGGTTCAAAGGTTTATTAGAAATATTTAATCATCTTTTGAAACAGAAGTTCAAGCATTCATTCCCACATGCACTAAACCTAGCTCAGTGTTAAGTGAAGAGTCAGCAAGAGAACAGAACAGAACCAGACATCCACAGGTGAGGTGAATTCAGTTTTTTTTAAAATTTACTTTTATTTTGTGTGTGCCTTGTGGTGTCTAGAGAAAAAGACACTAAGATGAACTACATTGCAACTGTTTTCAACAGAAATCAGGATGAATGTAAGGATCACAGACAGAGACATAATATCAGAACCTTAAGAGTGTGTTGGTACAGGGAATTTTAGTCTTTGTAGTCTTTGCCTTAATACGCTCATAGTTATGACTAAAACTAGTGACTTTAGTTGTTTCAAAACCGTCAAAAACAGGAAAAATAGATTATTGCAGATAGATAAACTCACAGTGTCGCCAGTATAATAAATGGTATCTGATGCAATGTTTTTGTTTGAACCAAACAGGGAAGCCAAAGGTTCAATTCTTATGAAATATGAAGCTAATTCATACACAACAGAAATATTTTCTACATTTACTGGTTGTAACCCATTGAAAAAAAATGGGAGGCAAAGTGAACATTTTATTTTTACTGTAAAATATATATAACTTTTCAAGCACACTGAAACTGTTGGAAATAAAATCACTTATTTTGACCACAGAAAAATAATTGCCCTCCTGTCATCAAAATGTAAGAAAAGATCAGTTGTGGTCAGCTTTGTGGAGCTAGAGTTGAGTGACAATTTATATCAACAGAATGTCCATGTTGTTCCATATCAAAGCACTCCATTGCAGATACCCAGTAATATATCTGTTATTGGTATTGAATGTGTAGTTTGTTTGGCATCTTTGGCCCTTTTAACATATTGGCCCTCTTGGCATTATTGGCACTGTATCTGTAGCTCAGGTTTCATTGAATTAGTAGCTAGGCTGACCAGGGAAGCATAAAATGTCAAACAGTGATGGTTTTCTTACAAATTCAGCTCAACATAAAAGCATGTTACAGTTTTACTTTGACCATGAAAACATGCTGAGTGTGGGTTATTGCACAACCAGGCATTATAAAAGTAAGTATATGATGCACAGATCAAGAAAATTTTGTTGTAAGATTGTATGGATGCCGCATGTAATAAATTATTTGCATGTCTCTGTTAGACTGTTATTTTATCTGTCCGGTATAGTTTTTGAGCGTGGAGGTGGCCGGTAATACAAGTCAAAGAGATCAACCTCGTCTTGTAAGCATCAAGCGACTGGATCAAGAAGAAACCAACAAAATGGTAACGTTTGTTGTTTTATTTTTACTTTTCTTTGATGAAGCTCAGAAAAGGTACCCTTAAATGATTTAATACTAATTTGTCATCATTTTGACAAAGTATGCATTCATTCATTCATTCATTTGCATGTCCCTTGCGGAACTTTGCTTACTAAACAGCACTCCTGTAGGCCTCTCGGTTGTGAGCAAGATGGCCTGCTGCTGCTGCATCCATTTGCAGATCGTCAATGATGTCTTGCAGCCATCTTTGTTTTGGTCTTCCTCTCTTTCTTTTTCCCATTATATATCCTTCCAATATGGTCTTCTCTAAATTATCATGACGTTTAATGTGTCCAAAATATTTAAGTTTTCTCTCTTTAATCCTCTTTACTAGCCAGCCTTCTTCAATATTAAGCTCTTGTAGTATAGATGATCTCAATGTAGGGACAATGGGTACGATCAATGACTAGTACAGTCACTGCTCGGAAGGAAAGCAATGGTAAACTATCTTCTGGAAATATACCAAGAAACCCAAACAGCAAAGTATGCATGTGTTTGCTAAATTTAAAAAAAAAAAATATATATATATATATATATATATACTAAATGTGACAAGAGACCATCAGGGCAAAGGTTGGAGTAGCACCAGTATTACACAACATCCAGAAACAGCAAGTAAAATGGTATGGCCCTCTTACACGGTTACTAGTAGACAGTATATCGCAGACAACATTCACACTAAGATTTGTAGGTATCAGAGGAAGAGGCAGCCCACGCAGGAGATGGAGAGAGGAAATTACAGAAGTATTAAATATTCCATTATATGAAGCAAATCATTGAACCTTATCAAGATGTCTATTTGTCCCCTCAACACCAAAAGGTATATGAGGAAGGAGACAAGACAAGACATAAACATACTGTATCCCATGAAGTGTTAACACATGATCATGTACCATATTCTTATAGTGTAGAAATCCATCTTTAGAAGTCTGCTTGTTCTTCTGTTTGTCTTACTTTATCCCTTGGCATTTTATGGCCATTTTTCTTACAAAGATACCAGAAGAGCTAAGTGTTTAATTTTTTTTTAAGGGGGGGGGGGGGGGAATGGGGTCTATTTTTTTTGTGTTTGTATGTTTTTGTATGTGGTCCTTGAGAAAAGCATTTTCTGAAATATTGTTCTTCATTTATGTTCCATTATGCTCATGTCTAGGAAATGAAGGTGGATTGGACGCACTCTGAGGAAACCCGACACCAGCATAGCAAGACAGGCACTGACATGGAATCCTCAAGGAAATAGAAAATGAGGAAAACCTAGACTTACTTGGAGAAGAGAAATTATGACAGTGCTCAGAGATAGGGGTTACACATGGAAGGAAGCAGAGAATAAATCAAGGAACAAGGATGACTGGAGAGCCTTTGTCTATGGCCTATGCTCTCAAAGGAGTAAAAAGCAGTGTTGATGCTGCTGCTCATATTATTTTCTGCCACTCTTGTTCCTGCCCACTTTCTTCACCCCGTCTGCCTTTTTTGTAAAACTGAACCATACAAGTCTGTCTGTCTGCCTTTACTGCTTTATCCCTCCTGTCATGTTCCATTTGTCACAGAGTTGGGATTGAACTCATTCTTCTGGATTAACTCTTCTCGTGCCACAGAAAGAAATGCAGACATTCCGATCTGTGCCAGACAAAAAGCGCGGGTCTTGATATGTATAGGGGGTATAGTTGTAAAAGTGAATTAACAAATTATTTCCACATTGAAAATTATACGTATTATATATTAAAATACCTGTAAATGTAAGAAGATTTCATAAATGAAGAGTTTTTTTAGGAAAAAAAAAAAAAGATGTTGTGTGATGATTTTAGCTGATAGTTGTGTAATACTGTCCATCAGATAGGTCTAGGACTAGCATCTATCGACTGGCAATGTGTAGATCGACTTTTTTTTATCTGATCTCATCATGTGTTACATATTATGTTGCATGTTCACTAAAATAATGCCTGAAATAACCTTCTAACTACTTCTCTAGTCCATCTAATAGTCTAAATCTACTTGGGGTACATTCACGAACAGTAGTCTAGTCATAGGGTGACATGTTTGCCTCTGAAGTCACACAAAAATTAATACTTTTTTGTATCGAAACGCTGTATTTTGACCCCCGTTGTTATGATGCTTTCAGAATGGTGACAAAGGTCACTAGACATGTGTACTAAACTGTTTACAATCAAAAGTTACACCAAGTTTAGAATGAAACGAAGCTAGGGTCCTTATAGGACTTTGGCAGAAACTGGAAAAACTGGAAAAGTCCCTTTAGGGATGCTGGCATGGGAAGAGTTAATCTTTAGTTAAAAATGACCATGTTTAAGCATTTATGTGTATCACACACATAATCTACAAGTAATGTCAGTCAGTCATTTGCATGTCCCTTGCAGAACTTTGCCTCCCTAACAGCTCTCCTGTAAGCCTTTCAGTTGTAAGCAAAATACCCTGCTGCTGATGCATCCATTTGCAGATTACCAATGATACAAGTAATGTAGATTTTTAAAAAATAAGTTAGTATTTAGAGCTTTTAAGACTAATCATCGCAACTGTTGTTTCTTGTCTCTGTGTTTGATTCTTCACCTAGGAACCCAGGCTTGGACATGATGATGATGTATTTGTCAAGTACCCAGTAAGAGCAGGTTTTTCTGATGCCAGTGCAGACACTAGCACAGCAGAGAGGTAAGATTATGAGGACAAACATGTACAAATCACCAAACAGGAAACCTCCAGCAAATAAGGAAAGCAAGTGTCGAAAGTTTGGACATCAGGAAACTATAAATAACATCAGTCTGTCAACCAGAATAAACTGACTATCCATAAAGGAATAGATAAACAGGAGAAAGTGGAATGGGATACATCATATGTTTTGTAGATTCCTAGACAGTGGTCAGATATAGCCTGAAATGGAGCCTGCGAAAAAATAAAGTAAATGAAAACAAAAGAAGCATGAATACTTATCCTGGAATGGGTGGACATGTGAAACATCCTCAGATGATCTGCAAAGCTGAGCATGTTTCATTCTGTTAGTTTCCAATTCACTGCATTAACTCTTCACTTTCTGTTTAAAAAAAAAAAAAGAATCCTGCTGTAGAAATTTTATATTTGCCAGTTTTGACTCATTTAATTCTAACTTTACCAAACAGCATGAAAGACCACATTAACATTTGTTGTAAGCAAACAACACTGTTTTACTGTGAAATAACCATGTATGTATGTTTGAAATTTCAAACTCCAGTTTTACCATGTAAATGCAGTTACATTATTTTTAATTTTATTGAGAAGTTGCTTGTACAGCTAGTGATAAGATAAAAGTTGTTTGTTTTTTTCTTTCTGTGTATTTTGATTGCTATGTGAAATTTATAAAAATAATTTAATACATGAATTTATAAATAACTAATGTAAGCCATTTATTGTTGTATATATTTAATAATACAGCTTGCTTTTTTTTGTTGTCTGTCCGTCCATCCGTCTGTCTGTCTACTGGCATTGGCTATCATGTTTTTCCACAATTCCCTGCTTTGAGAGCTGATGTTCTTTATCCATGCCAACTAGTTAATCCATCCAGCATTTTCTCTCTCTGTCTGCCTTGGTCTCTTTTGTCTTCTATCTTTCTCATTATCACAATGTATTCTAGCTTGCCTTGCTGTAGAACGTGTCATAAGAATCTGGAGTGTTTTTTTCTGACTTTTGTTATTGTTTGTCTCGTCTCTCCAGCTTCTCTCAGGACTTCCTCATTTGATTTCTTTGCTGTCCACGGTATTGGCACCATTCTTCTAAGGAACTACATTTCAGTGGCTTCCAGTTGGCATTGTATTTCATTAGTGACTGACCATGCCTCGCATCTGTAAAATAAAATTGGCTCGATGTAGCACTAGAGTACGCTATTCCTCACTCTCAATGACAGTGATTTATTACACAGAATATTCTTCATTTTCTGAAACATTATTTTGGCTTGCATTTTTCTGCTCTTTATATCAGTAAGGCATCTTCCATCTGAGGTCAGCAGTCTCCCCAGATATCTAAGTTTGTCTACTTGTTTCATCGTTGTGCTGTTTGGTGTTATTTTACATTTAGGAATGACTTTTTCTTTGAGATGATCATAACTTCTGTTTTCTTCTTGTTCAAGGTAAGACCCCCTGTTTTACTTTCTTTTACTACCATGTTCAGCAGTTCTTGTAGTTCTTTTTTCACTCTTTGTGATTAATACCATATCGTCTGCATATCTCAAGTTGTATCCACCCACTGATATCCCAGATAGTTCATCTATATGATGCATGATATTCTCACTGAATAGGGAAAATAGATCAGGTGATAACACACATCCTTGGCACACTCCAGTTTTAATTTTTTGATATTTTCCAATTTCTTGTTATACCTTTATTGCTGCCAGTAGATGTTTTTAATAATTTTCAGGTCCTTTCCACCTGTGTTTAATTTTCTAACATTTCCATTACTTGGTTATGCCTTATTTTGGTCAAATACTTTGCAATAATCTTTAAAACACAAGTATAGATCAATTTTAACTTCTGTGGCTCTTTTTGCGACCATTCGTAACATATATATTTTGCGTTACTTGTACCTTTCCCTTTGATAAATCCACATTATTCTTCTGCAGTTTCTGATTTTATTTTAGCTTGTACTTGTTGCATGATTATGTAGAGCAGAATTGTGGTGACGTGACTCATAAGACTGATCGTTCTGTGATCTTCACATTCTATGGCACTTGGTTTCTCTGGTATAGCGATAAGTATTGATATCATTAGATTGTTTGATATATATCCAGCATTGTGGATGTCATTCAAAAGTTCAGTTATTATTTCTACTCCATAATCCTCAAGTGCTTCCAACTCTTTTTGGTTATGGTGTCTGGAGCTGATGCTTTATTATTCTTCCTTTGGTGGATGGCTTCTGTGACTTCTGCTGCTATTATGGAAGGTCCTTCACTGTTATTTTCGGGGTTTAGATAAGTTCTGTCATCACTATATTGTCTTTGATGTTTTCATTCATCCTATCTATTATTTCTTCTCTTTCCATTATAACTTCACCCTCCTTTGATTTAAGACCTCTATTTTTTTGTTGTTGTTATGAGCAGCTTGTATAAGAAAACTTTGACAGAGATTGGAATGCTGAAACTGGTCATAGAAACCATTAATCACAAAACTGGACATTAAGATTTCTTATATCAGCAAGTAAGCAACACTCATGTAGTTATTGATGTTTTTTATATGACACTAGATTTGCTTTTATAGGCTGCTGATGTCTTTATGTGATACTAGAATTGTCTGTGCAGGCTGCTGTTTATGCATGTTGATTGTCAACAGTTTCACCTACATTGTAGAAGGAGGAGTTATCCAGAAGATTCCTTTTAACAAGTCCTGGGACAATACCAACAGTGAGGTAAAAAGATAATTAGCACCAGCAAAACTCCAAATCTCTTTTTTTTTTTTGGGGGGGGGGGGTTTCATTTGTTTTTTTTTTAATTCTTACTGTAGTTTCTTATTTGTCTTATCTGTTCTGAGCATGTTAAACAGAGTTTTGGAGTGAAGACGCTGCCTGTTTTGGCAATCAGTAACCCCTAGCTGACATGCTTGCATCACATTTGATGAACCCTAGCTGACCAAGACCCTGTCACACCTCTTCGTTGGCTTAGCCTGGCTAATAGGGCAGGGATCACCATAGTCCCCGTGGCAGTTGAGCCTGCTAAAGAAGTACTGCACACCCCCTGGCATTTAGTTACACGCAGGGACTGAGACAGTAGCTGCCATGACCCGCTCCCAAGCTGCCATGACCCGCTCCCAAGCTGCCACGACGCTATGCCTCAACATCTTTACTGCATCAGCTGCAGAGAACACCAGCTGGCACTTCCAGGGAGAGAGAAGACAAAACAACAGTGTAGAAAAAAATAAAGAGCATTTATGATGAGTTATTTTGCCTCCATCAACAAATACCAGAGGAAGATGCCAAAATTTCCATTTCAAGAAACTATAAGTAACAACATCAGCTTATAAACTAGAACAGACCAGTTATCTGTGTATAGTCCCCCTGGGAACGACTGTGTTAAGAACACACTTATCTTAACATAGTCTTTGTGAGGCAGGGAACATAGATCTATTTGCATAAAAACTCTGACCTACTTCTGTAGCCCAGAAACCTGTAACATTCAACACTAATTGTAACTGTTATTTTTAAAAGTGTAATGTCAGGATGTTGGATGGATGGGGGATGAGGAAAATCTGATGTGAAAGCAATGAATCCAGGACATGACAATCCTGTCAGTCTATAGAGCCCAGTGGCTATCAGAATGAGATAAACAAAACAGAGCCAGCAGACTATAAGTGGTAGGGAATGGATATCACTGAAGCACTCATCGGATTCCTCTTCCCAAAGTCAGAGTGTCACAGTGGAACTATCTCATAGCCGTTGGGCCTGACATGGAGAAGGAGCTTAAGTACAGCCACCAGAGGCTGGAAAACAAAGTCTTGGCCTGGCCAGTCTACACCACTGTCTTCATGGCAGTCCGAGCAAGACAGCAGTCTGCCCTACCAAGGAAAGGTGCTGAAGTTGGAGGTACCCCGCCAGAAGACACAATGCAAAAATCAGGGTACCACACATTATCACTAATGAAATGTCCATATCTGCAGTTTTTATACATGATGCTCGCCCTGTGAAGACTAACCAGGGAGGAGCAGTGCCAGGCCCCCTGCCTTGAAAAGCTCCACCCTATGGAGATCCTCTCAGTTCATCTTGTGGAGCCAGGAGACATGAGAATAGAACTACTGGCCAGAAAACACAGCAGCAGCAAAGTGCCAAAAAACAAGAACTTTTAATAATGCATTGGAATGCTGAGGGTGTCAGCAGTGTTAGAGATGGCTGCAGCAGAAAGGTGGAACTAGAGAACATACTCTTTGCAGAGTAGGTTAGTATATTCTGCACACAGGAGACTCACTTAAACCAAAGATGCCACCTTTAAAATCAGAGGCTGCCAGTGTTTCAGATCTCACTGACAGGACAGAATAAAGGGAGTGCTCACACTTGTTAAGAATAATATCAGCGCTTGTCAAAGGGGAGCCTACATGAAAGGAGCCAAATACCAGATGATCCGTCTAAAAATCAGAGGCTGCCAGTGTTTCAGATCTCACTGACAGGACAGAATAAAGGGAGTGTTCACACTTGTTAAGAATAATATCAGCGCTTGTCAAAGGGGAGCCTACGTGAAAGGAGCCAAATACCAGATGATCCGTCTAAAAATCAGTAATACAGACTTCGACCTCTTTAACTATTACTGTCCTAATGACCGCCCACTTGCTTTGAAAACAATCCTACATAAAGAGAGACTGATGGTCTGTGGAGATTTTAACAGCCATTCCCAGAGCTGGGGCTATGACCACATAGACGAGAGAGGAGAGGAAATTGAGAGCTGGCAGGATGATAATAGACTTCTCCTGATCATCCAGCCAGTGGATCCCCCAACATTTTACTAAAGAGCTTGGCATACAACCTCAACACCAGATCTGGCATTCCACTCTCCAGACCTGAAGTTGAAAAATACATGCAAGGTTGGAAAACAGCTTGGAGTTAGCGACCATCGACCAGTCTTCCTGAAAATAGAAAATATACTCATTAATACCAGTAGCCCTCTCCCCAGATGGAACTATAAAAAAGCAAACTGGACAATGTACAGACATCATACAAGTATCCTGGGACAGCTATCCATGGAAGGTAGTGATATTAACAGCATAATGAAGGACTTTAATGCTTACGTCCTTCAGGCCGCCCATGAAACCATACCTAGAAGAGCTCGTACGGACTATAAAACCATAGTGGTCTAGTGAGCTGGAAAAATTGCATGATGGCGTGAAAACACCTCGAAAGCAAGCAGAAAATAGACTGTGCCAAGAACACTATAATAGTTACCAACATGCTATGGCTAGATTTCAGAGAGCCAAGCTGCAAGCCAGACGGGAAAGTTGGAGAGAGAAAACAGAGTCCCTAAACTTTGAAAAGGATGAAAGGAAACTAGAAACTAATCAAACAGTTAAATGATGAGAGCACTGGAAGAAGTACAAAGATTACACTAATAGAGGGTGGAAAACTCTTACAGGTAAGCAGGTAGCAGATCACTTTGCTCGCACGTTTGGGCAAGACTGCAGCATTGATTCAGAGAGAGCGTACAGTGCACATTGACCCACAGAATGAAGAGGAACAAGGCAGAAAACTGGAGGTCATGGATGCACCAATCACATGCAGCGAGTTAGACCTAGCAGTCAGTAAACTAAAACCAAGGAGATCACCAGGACCAGATGTAGTGTCCAATGAAATGATCAAGAACCTAGGAGTGATAGCAATGGGAAAGCTGTTGGATATTTTCAATATGTGTTGGAGCATAGGTAAGTTACCTCAAATCTGGAAGGAAGCAAGCATGGTACTACTGCTAAAGCCAGGGAAAAACAGCGATACAGCCTCCAGCTACAGGCCAATCAGTCTCACTAGCTGCCTCTGCAAAATGATGGAACACATCATTGACCTGAGGCTAAAATGGTACCTAGAAAGCGAAAAACCTTCTCGCTCCACAACAGACAGGTTTTAGGCAGTACTGCAGTACAGAAGATCAGGTGACCTATCTCTCTCAAGAGATTGAGGATACATTCCAAGACAAAAACCCTGTACAGACCTGAGAAAAGCCTTTGATAAAGTATGAAAAAAGGTCTACTGTGGAAATTAAGAAACTGCAATATGAGTGGAAGACTGTACAATGAGATAAAGTCCTATCTGCACAATAGAAGAGCAAGAGTAGTAATGGATGGATGCAAAAGAGTCCTTTCACCTACACTATTCCTAGTGTTCATTAATTATGTGATCAAGGAACTTCCCTATGGAATCAAAGCAGCACTGTATGCAGATGATCTGGTCATGCGGTGTACAGATGAACATGCGGCAGTTGCTACACAGAGACTCCAAAGAGTAGCAGACATCTTAACATTATGGATAAACAAAGTATCAACACTGAGAAATCAAGTACCACTCTGTTCACTCTCTCATCTAAATAGAAAGTAGGTAAGATCTTTGTAAATGAAATACCCTTAAAGATGGATGACCAACCCACGTACTAAGGATTGATTCTGGACTCACAACTGACCTGGAAGCAACACATTAGCAGTGCAGTAGTAAAAGCCAGAAGAAAGCCAGCCATATTAAGAAAATTGAGTGGAAAATTGAAAGTTGAGAACTACATGGAAGAATCCTCATGTTTGTATATCAGTAAAGCATTCTACCACATTTAGAATATGGCTCAGCAGCTTGGTGCACAGCATCAAACACTGTGCTGCATAATCTAGACATGGTACAAAATCAGTCACTACGGATTATCACAGGTGCCATGAGGTCCACACCAGTAGTAGAAATGCAGAAAATAGTTGGTATTCAAGCGCTAAATGAATGTAGAGACACAAAGGTCATGTCTTTGAGAGAAAGATTCCTCAGCTCTGTAAGCCATCCCCTGAAGGAGAGAGATTCAATAACCTGGCACTAAGATGGCTTAAAAGAAGCAGCTTCATTCATCAAGCCAGGCATATGCTTAAGCTGATACCTGACCTTCCAACTGTAGTTGCACCATTATCATCTGTATCAGAACATACACCATGGAAAGAAGTAAAGTGTACACAAATAACTATTCAAACTGAAGTAAAAGGTGTGCAGAATGGTGAGATGCAAAGCAGTCCTGTAAGATCAACGCCACCCTTAGTGCGCTAGATGACAAATACCAATGTGACCTGGATATGTGTGTATATAGATGGATCTGCACACAATGCCATAAATAATGGAGGCGCAGGAGTATGTATTGAATATCCAAACAACACCATTGACAAGATTTCTATCATCATCATTGCCTTTCACCCCCTTGAGAGCATAGGCTGCTGATAAAGCCTCTTCTGTCATTCTTGTTTTTGGAATTATTCTCTGCTTCCTTCCATGTATATCCCTTGTCTCTGAGCACTGTCATAATTTCTCTTTCCAAGTAAATCTAGGTCTTCCTCATTTTCTGTTTCCTTGAGGATTCATGTCTGTGCCTGTCTTGCTATGCTGGTATCAGGTTTTCTCAGAGTGTGGAAGATTTCCATACCCACTGGAAAATACTGCAACAACTATGATGCAGAAGTTAGGGCAATAATTCCAGAATTGATACAAGCCCTATAGTATTTCTCACAGATGCAAGATTGGTACTGGAAGCTCTTCAGTGCAACAAACTACCAGACCTTAAGGATGCCTTGCCAAAAATTGGTTCACAACACAGAGTCACCTTGCAGTGGATTTCATCCCACTGTGGGATACCAAGGAATGAAAAAGCTGATGTCTGGCCAAAGAGAGCACTAGAATGGAGCAACCAGACATACAATCAGAAGAAAAATATGATAGAAACCTACAGAAAGCAGCAAACACCACCACATGATGACTATCACATGCTAAACAGAAAGGAACAAATCACCATTTTCCATCTCTGAATAGGACACAACCGACTCCGAAGTCATATGTATACAAAGTTTAAAGTTGGTACTACTACTACTCTTTGTACGTATAGCCAGCCCCCCCCCCCCCCAAAACTGTGGAACATATCCTCTAAAACTGCACCAACTATGAGACACTTAGAAGCATTTTGTGGCCCAGTGAAACCACCAAAGAAGATAAACTCTACAGTTCCATACATGAACTACAAAAAACTGAAATTTATCCAAAAGACAGGACTGAAGATATAGACAGAAAATGCGTATGAAGAAGATCTTTATAAAGTTTACGAAATCTGAGTTCATGTTATTTGCTCATAATGTAACTTTAGACCAACTGGGGTTTAACAAAAACCTCAGATATAGAATAAATCTGGGTGACTTCCTCCTACTGAATGAAAGATAATAGGTTCAGATTCCATCAACTGCTAGAATTCTTTTCATGACCTTTTAGTTTCCTTTGTAGTGTCATTCCCTATTTTGCTTGTTTACCATATTTAATGTATAGTCTGTGTGTGAGTTGTTAGTGGGAATCTATCAAACAAAACTTATAATAATAGATTCAGAATAGCCCAAAGAATGATTAAAACTAACTTCCATTCCTTCAGTTTCAGCCATCTGTAAGAATGAGGACAAAATTATCTACATCAAAAACTAAACCAGGTTGGTAACCAAACTTATATTTACTGTCTTGGGCTTGTATGTTCATTTTCAGCAGCATTTGTTCTTCTCCATCAAACATTTACAGCACAGAGCAGCTAGGACTAAATCAGTGACTCTTGTCTATTTTTATCTTAGAAGACCATACTCGTCAGCTTCTTTCATAGCAGATTCAGCCAATATTTAATTATCATAACTGACTGCAGTAACAACAGACCACATTTGTGTTACAGAATCTAGTCCCCATGCACATGCGTCTTTTTTGTCTCCTTAAATGATGCATTGCCCTCGTGTATGTCATTTCTGTGAGTGTGAATCAGACATACTCTTCAGTGCCTGTATCCTTTTTTTTTCTTCATACATTTAGTTCAAATAATGACTTCTTCATTTATTTTATCTGTATAGTTTTTTTTTCTCTTGTATTTTATTATGGATATCCATTTTTACAGGCCAAGCTAGTTTATTAAGTGTTACTGTATTATGTAAACAAGGATAAGAAAACAAGTTTAGTTTCTTGAAAGCTGATTACTGAGATGAAATATATATATATCTCAGTGGAATTCCGCTGATTTCTGCATGCCGGCGAGAGCGTTAAAAAAACGTCTGCCATCTTGCACATCACGCCATATATATATATATATATGAAGTGGATATTGCTAAGAGAGGCCAAATTAACAGGCATAAAATCCCTTGATGAGGTTGAAAGACTAGCCGAAGACAGGAAAAATTGGCGAACAACCTTGCGAGCCCTATTTGACATTTAACGGCACTGGAAGGATATAAGATATAAGAAGATATATATTTTTTGTTTTTGGTTTTTTTTGTTTTTGTTTTACAAAAATTAGATAAATGAAGTTTGAGAATAAACAGAACTGAAGAACATAAATTATGAAAAACTCCAGAGTCAGTTCATGTATTTTGGCTTTATCAAAAAGCACAATTATGCTATAGTCAGAATGGAAGAGAAAGTTAAGGGGAAAAAAAGAGAATAGCAACAGTTTTTTTAAAAAATGGGAGCGCAGCTTGATCTCCAACAGCAGAACTGGAGTTATATCCAAAGTGGTCAATGTTTTGTGTGAAGGAGACACAATTGATGATGGTGGTGTAGTTTAAAGGGCTGAAATGGTTGCATTGAGGGTGGGTACTTCTCTGATGATCTGAGTAGCAGTGTTGCTGTTTTGCTGTCTACAACACAGTTTTTCCTACCTGATATATTGCTGCATATGCTTGTCCACTACATCTTAAGACTAAGCATACATAGCATTGAAATTAACATTTTTTTTTTGCTTGAAAAATTTTTGGGGGGTTTTATCTTCATAATTTAGCTAGTTTTGAAACAAACTCTCTCTCTCTCTCATATATCATTCACTTTTCTTGCGTCTTTGTCTTCACTTACTGCAGATCGACGTGTGTCTTGCAAAGATCTTGGTCATGGAGATTGTGAAGGCTGGTTATATAAGAAAATGGAAAAAGGGCGGACACAGTGGAATAAGCGTTGGTGTGTGCTTAAAAATTACAACTTCTATTACTACAAGAACAAAAGTGTAAGCTCTTGGTTACTCATAAACTGTTTTGTTAAGACAAAGATTGCACAGTCTTAGTTTTAATCCATAAATTGTAGTACTAGGACAATATTGTGAGGACTTAGTTTTAGTCCATAAGCTTTACAACAAAGACAGGAATGTTATATCTTAGCATTAACATTTTAGTCCTTAAGTTTTGCTACAAAGATGGGCAAAAAAGATGTTTTTGCTACAAACAAACAAAAGGGCATACCACAAGACTGGTTGCCTGAAGTCAAAGGAGGGGCGTACAGTAATGGACAGAGATAAAATAATGGCATGATGGTGCGAATACATTAGAGAACTCTATGAGAACAATAGTAGTGAAATAGATATATGAAATAATAATGAAGGGCCTCCCATATTAAAAGCAGAAGTGGAAGAAGCCATCAAACACATGAAGAACAACAAAGCACCAGGACCAGATAAAATCACCAAGGAAGAATTGGAAGTATTAGCAGAGCTTGGCGTAGAAATAATTACCAGATTGCCGAATGACATCTGTAACAGTAACTATGTCCCATCAGACCTTTTGCAATCAGTTTTCATTGCCCTACCAAAGAAACAAGGTGCAGTTGAATGTGAAGACTATCGAACCATTAGTCTTATGAGCCATGTTACCAAAATCCTGTTTCATATTGTCTTGAGAAGAGTCAGGGGCAAAATAAAACCAGAAATCACTGAAGAACAGTGTGGCTTCGTCAAAGGAAAAAGCACAAATAATGCCACATATATATTGAGAACATTGATGGAAAGGTCAATAGAAGTAAAGACGGACCTGTACTTATGCTTCATAGACTACTGTAAAGCATTCAGTAAAGTTAGACACACAGTAATTATAAGAATGCTGGAAGACATCAACATAGATGGGAAAAATCTGAAACTCATCAAAAACATATACTGGCAGCAATCAGCAGCAAAGAAGGTTGAGAACCAAATAGGAGCATTCCAAGACATAAAATTGGGAGTGAGACAAGGATGTGTTCTATCTCCTGACCTCTTCTTCTTGTACAGTGAAAACATAATGAGAAATACAGAGAACTTGCCAGCAATATCATTTGGCAGGTACAACCTTAACAACTTAAGATATGCAGACGACACAGCTCTGATTGCTAAAAGTGAAAGGGAGCTACAGGCTCTTCTGGACATCATGGTTCATGAAAGTAAAAGTAAGGGTCTCAGCCTGAATAAAAAGAAGACTGAAGTGATGGTCATCTCAAAGAAAAGAATACCACCAAAATGTAGCATTACCATCAGTGGCACGGAACTGAAACAAGTTGATAGATTCAAGTACTTAAGAATAATTATAACAGCTGATGGGAAATGTCACAACGATATAAAAAGCAGACATGCTCAGGCCAAGTAAACATTCCAGAAAATGAGAAACATCTTGTGCAACAGATCCATATCAATGGAAACAAGATTCCGAGTACTTAAATGTTACATCGAGCCAGCTTTGTTTTATGGATGTGAAGCATCAGAGTACAGCAAGAAATGGAGGCCATGGAAATGTGGTTCATAAGAAGGATGTTGAAGATACCATGGACAGCTAAGAAAACCAACGAAGAAGTCTTGAGAGAGGCTGGAGTTAAAAGGCAAATTACAGCAAAGATCAGAGGCAGACAAGTGAGATTTGTAGGACATTTTCTGAGAAGAGTAAAATTGGAACACATTGTGGCAACTGGAAAAATTGAGGGAAGAAGAGACAGAGGAAGACTGAGAGAGAAGTTACTGGATGGGCTGTCAGTGTGGCTAGGAAGAAAGTCACCGGCAGATTTCATAATCAAGTCTAAAGACAGGGAATTGTGGAGAGAAATAATCGCCTATGCCACGAGGCATGGCACTCGATTGATTAACAAACAAAGATGGGAGTGTTATATTGTAGCATTAATATTTTAGTCCAAAAGCTTTACAACAAAGACAGGAGTGTCATATCTTAGCATTAATATTTTAGTCCATAGATTTTACTACAGAGACAGAACTGTTATATCTTAGCATTAACATCTTAATTTATACATTTTACTATAAAGACAAGAATGTTGTTTCTTAGTGTCATTATTGTTAGATCTTACTCCCTTGTATAGAATTGTCTTCCAGGAGATTTTTATTATCTCAGATATTTGACCATTTGTTCCAGGACCTGCAGGCAGAAGGTGCCATCCATCTGCCAGCATTTCAAGTGTCACCACCCACTGATCTGAATAAGAAGAAATTGTAAGTTTAAATGATCATATATTCAAAGTGCTTGAGCTAATAAGCAGCTGAATTTGTGCTCACAAATGGATAAGGATGGTGTACTTTTAGTTATTAATAAAACTAAGAGCAAAACAGCGAATTTTTTACTTTAATTGTCTGCTGTCAGTTCAAGTATAGTCTCAAAAACGTGAAATTGATTTTCACCTTAACATGAAACTGCTCCTTCATACTCTGACATTTGATGTACATTGCATTCTGATGTGACTTACTTTATAGTCAGGTATCTGCTTTCAGATCTCACTCATTTTCACGGCTGGAAAAATATATTAATCTAGCCTTTCTGTTTCTTTCTTATACCTTCCTGTAAGTTTTTTTTATATGTCTGAACATCACACATGTGTACTCTGGTAGTGTATGAAGTTGTTCGTATAAAGCTGTTACCACCTTTTAAATATGCCAGATAAACTGTAGCATTAGAACCCACATCGTTCATTTTGAAAATCTAGCACACATTTTGTTTTGCACATTCAGCAGTGAATGTTTAGAAATATTTGTTTCAAGGGGATTTTTTGGTGACTTTTTAAAAAAAATTTTGTTTTGACTTTTGTGAAATTTTTATATAACTTCCCCTATCTTATATTATGCCCATCGTTATCAGTGTGTTCAAGATCTATAACTCAGGAACTACATTTAGTTTTGCTGCTGAGAGACAGGATGACATGTGCAAGTAAGTTCATTTTTAGAGGTTTACGAAAGTAATATCTTCACTTAGTATATGTGGCAGAAATTTTTCTTTCAAAGTTATAACTTATTGTTTAGTAACATACAACAACTACTCATACATTCTTTTTTGTTATAGTTTCTGTCTCTGATCTATACCCTCATGGTTTCTGCTTATGTCTAAACTCTCATGGTTTTTAACCTCACGTCACATAGATCTGATGGTTTTTGTCTGTCTGGACCCTCATATTTATGCACCATGTCTAGACTCTCATAGGAATATAATGGGTAAAAAAAAGAGAGGAAGACCAACAAGATGAAGATGGTTGCAAGACACTGTTGATGACCTGTAACTGGATGCACCAGCAGCATGGCATCTTGCTTACAACCGAGAGGCCTACAGGAGAGCTGTTAGGGATGCAAAGTTCCGCAGAGGACATGCAAATGACTGGCTGTCTAGACTCTCATAGTTTCTACCTCATGTCTAGACCCTCATAGTTTCTACCTCATGTCTAGACCCTCATTGTTTCTACCTCATGTCTAGACCCTCATAGTTTCTACCTCATGTCTAAACCCTCATAGTTTCTACCTCATGTCTAGACCCTCATAGTTTCTACCTCATGTCTAGGCCCTCATAGTTTCTACCTCATGTCTAAACCCTCATTGTTTCTACCTCATGTCTAGACCCTCATTGTTTCTACCTCATGTCTAGACCCTCATAGTTTCTACCTCATGTCTAGACCCTCATAGTTTCTACCTCATGTCTAGACCCTCATTGTTTCTACATCATGTCTAAACCCTCATAGTTTCTAACTCATGTCTAGACTCTCGTAGTTTCTACCTCATGTCTAGACTCTCATAGTTTCTACCTCATGTCTAGACACTCATAGTTTCTACCTCATGTCTAGACTCTCATAGTTTCTACCTCATTTCTAGACCCTCATAGTTTCTGCCTCATGTCTAGACCTCATCCTTTTCTTATCAACTGTCTGTACACTGGATTCTGGCATATAGGCAGATGCTAATTTTTTTTTTAAAAGGCAGTTTCTTAACACAAATGTCAGGTGCCTGTTTTTACAGCTGATATGACTGAAGTACACTGGATAAGGTTAGAATTTTTTTTTGGTCATTTGCTGTGGAGTCGGGCTAAGTCTTTTATTTATGGAGCTGAGCATCACGTGACATCCTGTTTTCCCATCATACATTAATAGGCACTGTTATCCTTAACTCTTCCCGTGCTGGAGGAAGAAACACGGATGTGTTATGGAGTGCAGGTCTTGATATGTTAGGGGGTATAGTTATAAAATGGAATGGAAAACAGTATTTCCATGTACTTCCGTATACTCATTATGTTTCAAAGTATAACTAAATGTATGAAAATTTCTTAAATGCAGAGTTTTTTAGGAAAAAAGAAGTAATGTGATGTTTTTAGACAATGACTGTGCCCAGCTCACCATCGGCTAGGTCTAGATCTGCACTACTTACCATCTGAGATGTGTAGATCTACTTGTCGATCTCATATTCTGATTCTGTGTTGCATTCTCGCTAAATTAATGTCTGAAATAACTCCTAACTACTTCTCCAGTCGTCTAAATATGTCTAGATCTACTTGGGATACATTCAAGAGCAGTGGGGTGGTCACAGGCCATGTCCATACCCCTATCTACATCGTCAAAAATTGAAAAATTTCGATCTTTCGCTTCCTTTTTCTTGGTCGGAATCGCTTGTAACTAGGCACTCTTTCGCCATTTTGAAAGGTGTCACCGGAATCGCGGACGAAATATGTACAATCTAAATGTTACACCGGTTGTTTTATTGAAGCAAACCAATGATCATTATAATGACCATTCGCACGCATTGGGTAGACCGGAAGCGACCTTATAATGTCGAAAAGCACAGTAAGAGTTAATACTAGCATGTCTAGTTTGTGTATATTTAAAGTGAGTTTAAAATGGAGAGTGGCATTAACAGGTTATGAACACACAGCCTTCTGGATAAGACAATAGATAGGTCATTATTGAGTTGCTTTATTATGCCCCAGGCTGGATGGAATCTTAAGTTTGAACTAAGTAGCATTTATGAAATATATTAAAAATTGCTGGGAAAATGAGTTGTGTCTTTTATTAGATCTATTAAGACTTGCTACACAGATATCTTATGTTTGTTGCTAGGTGGATGAACAAAATAAGCCTAGCAACCATCATCTATGATGCTAGCAAAGATGTTACTACAAGTGGGTTTTCCAAGCCACAAAAATCTTCTGTTTCATCTTCAGGAGCTGAAGGTAATTTATAGTATTATTTTAGACTCCTTCATTCTTTATGTTTTTATGTGCAGTTGACACACTGTAGTATTTTAGTATTCATTTTTTTTAAAACAGAGGTGGGTTACAGTGACTTGTGTTGCTTTACTCTCTTATTAATTCTTGTAAAATTTCATCTCTTATTGAATTTTCTAACTTTCAGCTTCCTCTTATTGGCAGTAATTCCTTCCTGTCCATGTCTGATATGACAGGCACTTGATATCTCTTCTTCTTTAGCTTTTTTTTTTTTTTTTGTTAAGTTTACATTCAGTGTGCCCTTACTATTGTCATCATTTAGAGTGAAAATTACTGCCTGAGACAGGATACAGGAGATAGAGCAGTGGAGCAAAGCTAGCAAAGTTATATTCTGTTTAGTGCTGGTTTGTACACTATCTAGTTTTCTATCAGAGCTCTTGGAAACAACGTGGCCAAACGAAAGATTAACGTGGTTCATGTGCTGGCAGCATCTGTCAAGTTGCCTGCTTCTTAAGCCTCCTTTAGAAAGGTTTGAAATTATCTTAACTCTGTTCCACTTGCCTGATTAAACAAGAAATCTTGCGTAGAGAATTTAAAAATGAGCGTATCCCTGAAAATGATATGGTTGGTGCCTACTTTACACAGCTGTGTTCATTTGAAACTGCAGATTCCTAACAGCACAACAAACTGCATAGATGGTTTCTTTTTATTTATTTTTCTTATAAAGCTGTACAAACATGCAGTAGGATAAATCTGATTGCCTGCCTTCAGAATCTTCAAGATAGATTTCAGTTTCCAAAATGTCAAGGAAAATTATAAACCAAACACCCAATCATCAGACTTTATTTTTAATTTCAGTTGTTTACCATAATCGAAGGCAATATGTCTTTTCCTACAATTGTAAACTAAGAGTTCTTAAGCCCAAATTTGATATACTTCACTCAGATGGCTACAGTGAGAGTGAGGACGAGGGCAGTGATATGACTAGAGAAATATCTGGCAGCATCCAGTCTTTGACCAGTCTGTCATGTTGTGACAGTATGACTTCACCCCAGCCATCACCTGTGTTCAGATTTCACAGAAAGAAGGAATGTGAAGGTACTGATATTTGTCTCTAAGCTGTTCTGTGTACTTTATGCCACATTTAATTAAACATGTCTTGGTTATTGAAAAATGGTTTCAGGTAATGAGACAGTAAATGTAATGAAATATTTGATTTGATGAAAAATATAATTCATATCTGTTCCATGAAAACTTTAATGAAGAATGATCAATTAAATATCTTTTTGAAGTCAGACCTTTAATAATATCGAGTTTAAAAAATAGAAAAATTAAAACTGACAGGAGGACTGGAATAATTATATGAACGTTCTTTCAAATTTAATTGTCTGCTTTCATAAAAATAACAACAGGTTAAAAATTTTCACTCTGAAATTTCTCCACAAACAGGAGGTAGAAAATACAGGATTTAAACATTGGTCTATAATGGGTTTTAAAAAACTGTTTTTTTAAAAAATTCATCTGCTGTTGCTCAGAATTGTAGTCTCATGCTCATAGAGATGATTGTAAGCGATATTTTATCTTCTTATACAGAGAAAGCTAGTGCACCTTACCTTGCAGGAGGATATTATTGTTTTCTCCAGTATGAAAATCAAGTACACTTTTTATATATGGGTCAAACTAGGGCACTGGTAGCAGGATGCTGACATAAATCCTTCACATGAGAGAACTGTTTATTATGCTGAATGATTTTCTTCATTATATTTGTAGATGTCTGTCTGTCCACTACATTTTTGTCAGGTCACACTTAAATGTGCTTCTTCAGTTAGGTCAGACTAGATCAGTAGTACTGTTGCACGGATGAATCCCAGTTTGTTTTTTGTTTTTTTTTCTGGGTTCTGGTAGGAGCCTCAAAGCTTCTAATTAAAATCTGGACCTTATAGCCAGGTCAGTTTTCATGGGTCAGCATGTTCATTCTGCTCCTACTGATACATTACTTTGTGTATGGTATCTTGAGCTGGTAGAGGTGACTCACCAGTCTGCTGGGACAAATTACTGAAACAAGATATCCCATGATGCATCTGAAGGTAATAATTTGGGTCAGGCTCACTGCTTTTATCCAGCCACAGCAGTTTGTACTGATTTTGTATTAAGATTTTTCATCTCTTTGTATTTGACTGTGTTGAAAATTGTTCACATACAGTTTTGCAGTTTTTTGGACTGGGGGGAAAATTAACAACTTTCTCCATATTTCATGCCATTAGCAGATATTGGTACCAGCACCAAGACCTTTCATTCCATGATGCGCTGTATAGAGGAACAAAATTTGACGATAGACGGCAAGGACAAAATGAAGCAGAGACGGAGCAGATGTACAGTTACTCAAGAGCTTTTGGAGGTTGCTAACAAAGCAGAGCTGGACAAGCTGAAGAAGTTGCAGTCACTTCAACGAACACTGCAGGTGAGATACTGTTATCATATGTAACCTTGACTTTGGATTCTTTGCAGCTGATGCAACAAGCATCAAGTGGGCTGAAGTGGCTTTCTTGAATGCTTGGAAGAAACAGGTTTCCTGACAACTGACTGTCCCACTGTGTGGAACGTTTTGACATCTTTCCCAGTAGATAAGCTGAAGTTAATACAACAGTCTGTTTCTGGAAACATCTTTAGAAAGTATGATATCTTCACCAGCTCCTGTTCAGTTATCTGCCATTATCATACCTTTCATGTGAGATGCTGCCAAAGGCTGTACCATACTTGGACATGGCACAGCTATGTTAGCTATGGGTACAGCCTAGATCCTTTTGACTTGTGCAACTTCAAGTACAAATTTAGCACAATGAAAATAGTGACCCTTGCACACAGTAAAGCAACAGAGCAGTGCGTAGCCTCAAAAACAGCAGATAAAACATTTTACATACAAGAGAAAGAAAAATAAGAGAATAATTGTTGCTATCTTACCAGAATCTATGGTTTGAGTTTGTTATTCTCTTACCATTTTACTTGCTGTCATGTCTAAAGTGTTTTGTCTACTATTTGTAAGGCTAATTATACATGCTATGCTTTATCACTTTATTCAACTAAGTTGAAATAATACTTACAGGTATCCATTTCTGTACTTTTGTTAAGGGTTTTTTTTTTCCTGCTTTTAGCTTTTTTTGTACATGGAATTGATAATTGTGAATATCTTGTTTTCTGTATATGCTGTGGTGTCTCTTGCTGTATAGGCATAGATTTCATGTTTTCAGAAGCAGTTTACTAATGTGTGTCATATCTCTGTTTTTATTGCTCTGACCATCTCTTGAGCCAGCTAGGAACATATTCCACATACATTGAGATGCAGCATACCTATTCTCACTGAATTAAAAAAGTTGAAAAATGCAAGATATTGGAACCAAACAAAGGCTGTGGTTTGAGAACAAGAACAAGAAAAAGTAATCTCAAGATATACAAAGAGCATGACATCCTGATAAGTAGTCACAGTTTACCATGTAATTTGGATCAAAACTCTTTTTCTTTGGCACTGTTATTATGTGAGGACAACAGTTTTTTAGACAGTCAGATTAAATGTGGAATCCCCAAGTTTTGTTCGTTTCTTTTTTTTTTTCTTTTTAAATTATATGAAGGACAGATATCCATCCTCAGTGTAAGTAGTAAAATAGAACACAGCTGATTGTAATACATCTTTCAAATATTAATTTGATAAGCAGAACTTTTATCCATAAATTGATTTATAGATATTTTTTTAAGAAGATCACAAATTTGACAAAATGACTTAAATTTTTAGGATAACATTAGGCAATGATGCATAGCATTCTTAGATGTCCATGCATCACTTTTTTATTAGGTTACATTCTTGAACAAAAGAAGAGGGAAAAGTCTTAGACATTGTGCTTGTATTTTAGCAGTGCTGCTATAGTTTTTGTCTACAGTATGCCAGTAGCACTCTACGTGCAGCTGAGCTGCCTAGCACTGTAGTGTTTCTGTTATCACGGAACAGCTTTTCAGAATCATCTTTGTTAGAATGATTTGCCTGGGTTGTTAGATGCAGAGAGCTGTGGTTAGCCATCTGTCACTACCCATTGCAATGTTGATGCTGAAATGATGCAAAATTGATTGAATAAACCATTATATCAGATACACATTGCTTCAGCGGTACAGAATCAGTCTTTGTCTTCATATTTGAGCTCATTGATGCATTATGCTATTGTATTTTCTGCATGTTTTTATCATAAATTACGACTGTCTCATTTTTTTTTGTTTTGAAAAAAGGTGGAAAGAACTTTCTCTAATTCTTTGGATGCACACAGAGTTATTCTTGTATGTTTTTTTTTTCTCCAGGCTAAACTTTTAGAGTTAGGTGAGATTGAAGTCCTGCTGACCATGCCAATCTCTCGCTTTGAGCTGTACAACTTTGCCATTACTCACAACCTTGAACCTGAAAGGAGGCAGACATACTTGTAGCTTATCAGTAAACATAGTGCAGGTGTTTTTGTGATTGGATTAAAAAAAAAAAAACAGCCAAGGTTATTGGTTTTTTGGACTTACAAGTCAAGGTGGTTTTGGCAGCTGAGTTAGTAAATCACTAACACTGATATGAGAGGACAGATTTTAGTGGTGAATATCAAAGCAATGTGAAATGTGTAGCATGTCTTTTAAGTCATAAAATGCATAATATCATACAGGCATCTCTCAGATGCATTACTTTTATCAAGTACTTGTAAGCTGAAAATGAGTTAGTTTACACCTATACATTGTATGATATCACACTATTTAATAATTGTAATGTTTTGTGTGTATGTAGTAAATAAGTCATTGAGTTTACAAAGTCTGTCAATGCAGGGCTCATTGTGATACATATTTTGTTACTGGTCTTGTTCTTCACCTTGTTCTGTCCAAATTTTTTTTCTACTTAACTACATGTTGCAGTTTCTCAATACAACTTTGCAAGTTTGGTTGTCACCTTGTGTAGTCTCAAGGATTTGTCTGCAGTAGATCTGTTGCTTCCCAGTAAAGCTTTATGTATTCTCTTCCTCTTAATGTCTTCACATGTAGTAGTCTCTCAAACTAACTTTGCCAGCTTGACTGGCATATATTTCAAGGATTTGGCTGCAATGAATTTTCAGTTCTTGGTATACCTGGACAGGTTGTCCCCGGTCCATCTCTTGATTTTGGCTGCTCAGGAACACCTTTGACTTCCTTTTGTTCCACAGAGCCCAAATTTTTCCTTCCAGAATCTTACATCTTACAAACTTCCCGTGCCGTTAAACGTCACATAGGGCTCACATAGTTGTTTGCCAAGTTTTCCTGTTCTTGCAGAGTCTTTCAACTTCATCAAGAGATGTTATGCCCACTAAAATGGCTTCTCTTAACAGTGTCCTCTTTATAGTTTCACGTGGTCGGCCTCTTTTTCTTCGGCCTGTTGTGCTCCACTTGATAGCTTGTTTTGGTATTCTCTAATTATTTTTTCTCATCACATGGCCTACATATGTCCATCTTCTTTTTCTGATCACCCATGAGACAGGTTGTTGTTTGCTCATCTGTCTTATCTCTGTGTTGTTCTTAAATTCATCCCGCTTTATCTCTCTCTCTGAACCTTAAGTGCCCAGGGCACATGGGGCTTCCACAAGGGTTTTCCACAAATGCCTGTCCTTCGCCTTTTTTTCTGCTCTTGCCCAGGTGAGCCCTCTATTGCTCAACATCCTTTCTGTTGTTCTTCTCCATGTCTCTTTTGGTCTACCCTTACTTCTGTTCCCCTGTGGTGTCCATCTTAGTGCTATTTTTGATCCCGCTTTATACCAAGTATTTTCCTGAGGCATTTGTTTTCAACAGAATACTGGAAGGAAAATATAGTTATCCATCTAGAAATGTGAAAAAAAAAAAAGCAATCTATTCTAAGATAACTTTTGTTATCCATCAAAAAATGTTGAAAAACACTCCAGGCATCCCAAAATTGTTATCCATCTAAAAAATGTCAAAAATACTCCAGCCATTCCAAGATATTTTAATTTATAGTTTAATTTATCCATCTAGAAATGTTAATAATACTCTAGTTGTGCATTTAATTATTTCACATTTCATTTATCTATTTCTGTGTCTGAACTCAACCCTTTTATCTGTATATCCAAATTCGTTTACTCCAAGGTCTTGTTTAAATTTTTTAAAAATTTATTTAAGCATTTAGGTATTTATGTATAAATATATATGCTAGTCACCATCTAGCCTCCACATTTCAAGTTCATTGAAAGTATACTGTCCAAAAAAAGAAACGCATAACTACTGATGACACAATTTTAGCCATAAATTTGATACTCTATAGCTTTTTAAATTGAATGAATAAAATTTTCAAATTGCACACAATAATACCTAAGGGTTTAAACACTCACATGACAGTTTCTTGCATCTGTGTGACAAGAATTTGTTAGTCCCAGGGGTTCTCAAGTTAGTATGGTGTGTGGCCTCCACTTGTATCGATCAGTGACTGTCATCTCCTGGGCATAGATGCGATCAGATGTCTGATGTGCACCTGTGGGATGGCTGCCCACTCTTCCTGGAGTGCCTGCCACAGATCACGATGATTGGCTGGAGAAATTTTTTGGCGACAAACACGTCTTTGCAGCTCATCCCATAGGTGCTCGATCGGATTCATGTCTGGAGGCAGGGATGGCCAGGGAAGATTGAGAATGTTGTTGGCAGTCAGGAACTGTGTGGTGAACCGTGCAGAATGGGGTCTGGCGTTGTCCTATTGAAACACAGACCTTTGTGCAGCCAAAAATGGAAGGACATGTCGTTCCACATTCAAGCCTCCTTCAATGTGCACCAATGGACTCCTGTTGAAATTGATCATTCTCCATACCATTACACCTCCACCACCGTGCAGCGGAGCTTCATCAACACAATTTTTGGCAAAACGTTCATTTGGCCTACAGTAGATCCTTCTCCGCATATCATGGCAGTGCAACAAAAAAGAAGATTTGTCACAAAACCAGACACATCTCCATTGATTGTCAGTTGTCCAGGGCCGATGCTGGTTGGCCCAAACAAGTCGATTTTGGCAATGGCATCTCTTAACGAGAGGACCTCGGTAAGGTTGTCATGCCACCAGTCCAACTTCATACAGTCTATTCCGGACAGTTTGATCAGACACACGACGTACTGCAAGCAATGACTGAGCACTTGAGGAAGCTGTTGTAAACCTGTTTCTGAGGAAACAGAATAAAGCGATTATCAGCTGCTGTGTCACCCTGGGTCATCCACTGCGGTGCCGGTCTTCAGCTGAGTCAGTGGCTTGGAAACGATGTCAAAGTTGACTAATGGTGCTCTGCTGCACGTTTAAATGCCTGGCAACCTGACTTTGACTTTCACCTGCCTGTAGGCGACCAATAGCAGTGTTTCGTAAATTTTGCGATAAATGCGCCATAAATGTCTGCTTGAAAATTAAGTGAATTTGTTTGTGTAACTTAATCCTTTTATAGGGTTTCATTTGCATGGGAAGTGAGTTGTGGTCACCGCAAAAGTCACGACTTTTCCACAAATGCAGTGTGAGTTATGGTAAAAAAAATGCGTGATTAGCAAGGGCAGCTACTGCGTTCTGACTATACACGAGAACAGCAAAATTCACTCTAAATCATGGACCTGATATCTTGGTGACAATTTTTGGTTTGGTTTGAGATACCTGGGAAAAAAAATTTTTTGTCATAACATAAAAAAAAATGATTCTTTCTTTGGACAGTAATAAACCAAAGCATGTTTGACTGTGTAGATAGTACAAACATTAGGATTTTTTTTTTTAAATCAATGTTACCCCATTAATTCTGTTGCTGTTCTTTTGCTGAGCCAGTTGTTCATTGTTTAGGAGAAATATTCAGTTAACCCAGTCACATTTTATCAAAGAGGACACACCAGGTCATCATGTGGAAATATTTAGCTAAATTACCCTTAAAAGGGTACTGATTGCATCTTTCAGTCTGACACATCTGCCTTCAGCTCAGTGTGTTTTTAAGACAAGATTCACCTTCCTATTTCATTTCCTATTCACTCACTGGACTACAGTCTGTTTCCAGGGAGCAAAACTGAGCAGCAGTATAGGGTCTTGATCAGATACAGTTTGCCAGTCCTGATGCAAAAGGTTAGCTGTGGGTGACTGACCACTATCTCATTCAGCTTGAGTACTACGCATGTGATTACCGGCTAAATTATGAGTCTGTGTAACTAATGACGGCACATGATAATATGATCAAGAAAAATGTTGGTTTGTTATAGAGACAATTCACTAGAAAACATTTCTCTGCATGTCTAAAACAATCACAGAAAAGAATTGGCCATGCTCAAGTTATGTAAGTTTAGTGTTAAAAAGCTTTACTGAGTTAAACTACATACGTATCAAATATTTCACTAATGTAAAACTTTGTTTTCCATCCTTTCAGACAAAAATAACTTACAGTGAAGAAAAAATGGAAAATGCAGACAATCAGTAATAAAATGAAAATAAAAATGAAAATTTTGTACAACTGATTTAGTAGCTCAGTCATAGATAAAATATTTTAGCTGAGCTGATCTAGGCAGTGCTCATGGTGAATGAGGTAACAGTCAGTAGCCCATAGCTAACTGTTTGCATTATGGTTAGCAGCTGATCTAGGCAGTGCTCATGGTGAATGAGGTAACAGTCAGTAGCCCATAGCTAACTGTTTGCATTATGGTTAGCAGAACATATTCAACCAAGACCTTATTCTGCTTCCCAGTGGTGTATCCTGAAAACAGACAGTAGCCCAACCAAGTGTACAGGAATTAAAATGGGAAGGTGAATTTGGTCCTAAAAAACAAATGAGACTGGTAATAAATAGTTATACACCAACACAATAAACTGCTCTGAAGACCAGTATTTAATATTAACACTCTCATATATAAAACATCAATTTTGTACAGCTTTCAGTACATCAAAGTGTCTGTGAAACATTTATGAAAAACTTGAGGAGGCAGACTGAAAGAATGGTTACTATTTGGAAACATCAAGACTTTATGTAGGATGAAAATAAAGTGGAGAGATTCATTTAAAAAAAAAGGGTGACAGTATAGGCATGAGAGGAATAAGGAACTAGGTCACAACATAATGAATGAAAGTTGAATATTACACTGTAAACTGACCGCCAGGTCACAAACTATTGTAAAAATATCAAGCATGCCTAACTACTACTATTTCTCTCATGTCTTTGTAGTTTATCTGAATTTTTTTACAACTTCCTGTTATAACAAGGCAAACACTAGATAAGCCAACAGCTGGTCCAGGAGTTACATGCTGAATTTTACTATTAATGCATGCATGTTGTGTTTTTTTTATTACTTCCTATATTCATGTAGTACCACGTGAAGTTTATGAGTGTATGGCGAAATGCATGTGCTGGTTTGTGCACTGGATGAGCATTAAACACATGATTGGCAGATGATAAATATGTGTGTTAATATTAGTTTATGCTACATAACTACAATTAACATAATGTCCCATATTCTTTACTTACCAAGTAATGTTGTGATGTCCTATATTCTTTACTTACCAAGTAACGTTGGTAAATCCTATATTCTTTACTTACCAAGTAATGTGATGTCCCATATTCTTTACTTACCAGGTAATGTTGTGATGTCCTATATTCTTTACTTACCAAGTAACGTTGGTAAATCCTATATTCTTTACCTACCAGGTAATGTTGTGATGTCCTATATTCTTTACATACCAAGTAATGTTGTGATGTCCTATATTCTTTACTTACTGAGTAATGTTGGTAAATCCTATATTCTTTATATACCAAGTAATGTGATGTCCCATATTCTTTGCTTACCAAGTAATGTTGTGATGTCCTATATTCTTTACCTACCAAGTAATTGTTGTGGCATTCTATATTCTTTACCTACCAAATAATGTTATGATGTCCCATATTCTTTACTTACAAAGTAATGTTGTGTTCATTCTTTAATAATGGACTAATGAGACTTTGCTTGTGTTTATGTATTCTGTTTAATTACCAAGAAGTCTTTCCATAAAAGAGATATTTCGATATACATGTACTTCATGTTGTAGCAAATGACAATAAGCACAATCTGACAAACAAAACCTAGATATCTGTGAAAATGAGAATTGGGCTTATATTGTTGTAATAATTCTGTGCTAGACAGAAGCTCATACACAAGACACAACAAAGGTTCTGTGATAAATGTTGTAAAGTTCAATATGTGGATAAAATAATCCATGTTGTTGTATTACCACTCCACTATTACATGCTGCTGGTGTGTAGGGAAATCCTACAGTAAATACATGCTGAACTGTGTGTAAGTGAACTGACAATAAGACTGAGTTGTGAGACAGAAGGTGCAGAATGTCCTACTGACAAGCACATACTGCCATTCTTAATGACTGGAGAATGTAAACTGTTTGACTGTTCATATCAGCATTCCATATTTCAGCACATACAAAAACCATATTCACAAAAACAAAAGATTGTTCTGGAAACCACAAATCTTGCTGAAATTCTCAGAATTTGTACATACAAGAATCTTAATACAAAAAGTATACAGAAAGGTTGTCTATATTATTCTCCATTTGACAGAGCTTTACTGCTGATCCTTATCTGGCCTGGGACAAAACTCACAAAAGCTTGATTAAATTTGGTCAACAAAATCTGTAATTATATCCTTATCTTTCCTGTATGATGGAATTTTGCCTGTAAGGGTTACTTCCAAACATCTTTGGGTCTACCTTCATTTTATTTTTCATCTTGCTGGACTGGGAACTGTCTGTTTCTAGTTTTATGTTACACCAAGATCCAGCACTCTTTGTTGAACCTGAAGGTTTCTATCATTTATATCTGTATGTTCTTGGATTTCGGTGGTCTTGCTCCTGTTTCACACATCAAATCCAATATTCCTATTATTGCTTTTGCCCTCAAACTGATTATGCTGCTTTTATTATCTTATAAGCTTTCCTTGCTTCACTCTCCATTATTAAGTGTTTTGATGCAAGCTTCATAAAGCCTCTGTTGTGTATTCAATTAAATATACGTTTCTGGACTGAGTATTTTATATTTCCATATACAGTGTAGTTTATTCATTGCAAAGTTTGCTCTCCAAACCTCTCATTTTATCAAACTTATCTTTTCTTGTAACATTCAACAGTTTCAGTTCAGGCTTGGGCTGCTTTATTATCTTACATCCTTCCTGTGCCATTAAACGTCACACAGGGTAGTTCACCCAGTTTTCCTGTTTTTGGCGACCTTTTCAACCTTGTCAAAGTTGAAAAACCTTTTTATAGCTCCAATATTTGATTGTTTCATCTTTTAGTCTGCTGGTTCAGCTTCAGGATTCATGAACCAATTCAAATTTCTGAATGTTTCATTCTACTGCAAGTCCCTGTGTTTTGTCTTTTTCTTTACCTACCAAGAGTATAATGTCATTCTATAGCTTTTGTATTTTCATAATGAAGTCAGTTACAGTTAGGAACAGAAACAGAGGCTAGCACCCCTGAGAGTGCACAATTCTTTCTAGCTGTATCACAATGATGGCATTTCATCTCAAGTTTCTCTCAGAGCTATACATTTTCCCCCAAGAGGGACCTGATATCAACTTTGCTTAACATGCTTCTCTGAAGAAGAGATTCCATTTCTCCACAGAGGGTGCCAAACTGGTCTTGCTCCACGGTCTCATCCACTGTGCATTATTAACCAAAAACAGCCCTATCATGATATGGCAGCTATAGTTTGTGCTAAAGCTAAGAGCTCCTCCTCACCTCCATTCACAGCCATTTTTTTTAACCCCATGGAGGACTCTGCATGAACATACACACAAACACTGTATCATGTATCACATATGAATTAATCATTTAAAAAGGTGTCTGAACATCTTAGTTTTATTCTAACCTTTCAGACAGCGTCATTTCTGCCATGGTTACTTATGTATGCCAAAATATTTTCCACTCATTTTGTACAAGACATTGAAAGCTGCAGTTTGTTAAAGCAAGCAATGGCCAGTCTATAATCCCTTGTCTGTAAAAAGACTAATAAAAAGTCATACATAAGCTTTCAAAAATACAATCTTAACATGATCAACTTCCTGGAAAGGAGATACTGTCAGCTTTGCTGCTACTGTCTTCTCAAGTTATTCAACCGTGCTTCAAGGTCAGCATCTGCATCGCTCGCCGCAGCAGCTGCAGCTTGAGGGGCTTTGCTGGCTTCGGAACCTAAACTCTTACCAGTGCTTGGGAGGTCTGAAATAAGAAACACAGATGGAAATAAACATTACTTATGAATTTATATGTGAGATCTTTACTTTATAGCTAACAAGATACCCATGTATAAAACCACTGTTAAACCAGTGATCCTGTGTGTGAAACATGGAAAGAGAGAATTTAAAAAAAAAACTACAATGTCTCGAGATATGAATCTTTAGAATTTCTAGTCTCATTAGAAGAAATAATCGTGGAGTCTGGAGATGAGGCCCAACAGGAAATCTTGGATAATGAAGAGTGAAAAGAGGAGGGTTGTCAAAATAAACTTGCATATATACAGGGAATGGAAGTGCTAAGAGCAAGCACTGACCAAGGCAGAGGTGGAGAGATGCAGTGAACATCTGGATATATAAATTCAGGAACAAGAGATGAACAGACTCATTTTGTCCGTAGCAATAAGGGTTCAGAAAGCAAGGGAGAGAGAGATAGAGAGACCATTACTTTTGCTCAAACATAAGTAATGTATGATCCCATCCAGCTATGAATGTTCTGCTCTTGACAGAAAGTGAACCTGGTAGGTTTGATCATTTCTTAACTCTTCAGAAATAATTCATCCTGCCATCATCAGACTCCAGAGCCAAAGATGTGATTTAAACTCATGCAAACATAGTCCACTACATGGATGCATATGCCAGTGCACAGGAGATCAGTGGTGATATCTCACATAGATTTTTTAAAAAAGTGTATTTGAACAATCTTGTATGTCAAATATGGCATGAAACATTAGTCTAGGAGGTGATATGTTTGGTTTAAATTCAAGTTCTCCGGGAGTTTCCACTTGTCACAGAAATACTCAACATTCTCTTATCATTTTGCTTGGTTTATTTTCTGAACTTCTTGGCACTTGTTCTTAGCATGTCCTCTATAGCTTTTCAGTGCTCATTCTTTACTGCCTTGCCTGTCTAAGCTTACTTCTAGTGCTCTCTAAATTAGTTCGGTTCAGCTCTCACCAAAAACTAGCCTAACTCTGAGGTTCAAGGTTCAAAATTCAGACTCCAGCATCACTGCATTCAGGACAACCCTACATATGCTCCATCGCATGCTGCAGCATCCACCCAAGAGTCTGTTTGTTTGTTAACAGTTCCCATCAAGTGGTGTTTGTTTATGATGTTTTTTTTTTTTTGCTACACACTTCAGACTTCCTGCCAGCATCCTTAACTCTTTCCGTGCTGGAGGAAGAAACACGGAGTTGGGTGCGGGAGTAAAAACGCGGGTCTTGACTGTAAGGGGGTCTAGTTGTAAAATGGAATGGAAAACAGTAGTTCCATGTACTTCCGTATACTTAATATGTTTCAAAGTATAGCTAAATGAATGAAAATTTCATAAATGCAGAGTTTTTTAGGAAAAAAGAAGTAATGTGATGTTTTTAGACACTGATTGTGGCCAGCTCACCATTGGCTAGGTCTAGATCCGCGCTACTTACCCCTACTTACCATATGAGATGTTTAGATCTACTTGTCGATCTCGTATTGTGACTCCGTATTGCATTCTCGCTGAATGAATGTCTGAACTAACCTCCTAACTACTACTAACTACTTCTCCAGTCATCTAAATATGTCTAGATCTACTTAGAAAACATTCAAGAGCAGCGGGGTGGCCATAGGCTATGTCCATACCCCTATCTACACTGTCAAAAACTGAAAAATTTCCATGCTTCGCGTCCTTGTTCTCGCTCAGCATCGCTCGTAACTAGGCATGCATTCTCCATTTTGAAAGTGTCACCGGAATCGCGGACGAAATATGTACAATCTAAATGTTACACCGCTTGTTTTAATGAAACAAACAATGTCACTAAAGTGACCATACGGTAGCTTAGGGACACTTCCAGTGTCACTATATCGACCATACGCACGGAAAGAGTTAATCTGTCCCAGCTCCAGCAATCTCCTTATCTCCTTATACATTGTGCACTGTCCTTTCATTCTAACTGTTAATACACCACCTATGCAGATATGCCAGAAAATGTCATTAAAAATATTCTCACAATTCTGAAGCTTAGGCGTGAATATTTCACAATCTGAACTGAAAACTTTTGAGCACTATCTTATCTAACTACACTTCAAAGATTTGTTTTTCTGTACTTAAATGTACTCAAAAAATTTCTACCAAAATTAGATGTTACACTAGAAGTCAAAATTGTGTTGCTGGTTGGAATAAGCCAGTTAAATTTTTTCACAAACAAGTTCATAATGTTACAATTTTCACATGCACCTACACATGTATCAGACTAACTTTTTTTTTTAATACAATGGTAAGCACAGTACACTGCAACACCAATATGGCTTTAATAGTGTGCAAAGATGGACATTTATCAGTCCTTTTTATGGAAAGAAAATTTGAAAAATATAATAAACCACATATAGCACAAAATCTGAAAGACAAGGTCAGATTTAAAAAAGTGAAATTGCATATCTTGGCCACCTGATTCTAAGATTTTTTTTAAAAATGTACTTACCAGACATTTCATCCGCCAGTTGTAAACCTAATTCATCCAAAACTTGGGCCACAATAGCATCACTGAAAAAAATACATCATTTCAAATATAAATAAGATAACAGTAATGTGTGATAACTGAGAGGAGGTGATGCTGTTAACATTGGGGTGAACAAAACTATTGTCTTGTGTTGTTTCTCAGGTGTGAAAGTATTGACAGCTTGTATGCTGGAGTGGTCCCTTTAATTTTCTGTGACATGCAGGGGATGCAATACTGGAAAAACAGTTAATTCTACAGCTGGAGATGCTCCTGTATCACAGCTTGTGTTTGGATGCACCATGGGAAAGTAGGGCAGGATCTAGATGAGCTCTGATTTACTGACAACAGTTTGGATGTTTAATATATGTGCTAAATTTGTATGAACATCCTGCACTGACAATGGATGAGAGAAAAGATACTGTACTAGTGCCATGGTAAAGTTATCTGAGCCAGCAAACCAAAGCTGGCCAAGGATGTGTCCCACTTCTCCACTGGTGTTTCTAATAATGAGTTTGGCCTGGCTAACATAACAGGTTTTTGCTATAGTCCCCATGATGACAAAGCATGCTTTTTTGGGGGGTCCTCTTTCTTGTAACTTGTATTGAAATCTTGTTCAATTCCCTTGTCAAAGAGACAGGATCACTCCTGGCTTCAGGTGGTAAGGAAGTCAGTTCTTTGGTATCACCATTCTTCTGCTCTGGGCAAGCCTGTTGGTGCTCTGTGTTTAAACATTTTCATGTGCCAGTTTCTACATACATTCTACTCACACTTCCATGGACACATCACAACAAGAGTTCAACAAAGATACAAGGCTGCCACGTAGCACATACATTTAACTGTGTCCTAGATTATGCTATTTCTTCTTTAAATAGTTTGTTTCCTCTTCTAAATCTGCAATTATAAAAGACAATCACATTTTTGGTGCAAATAAAATCTTTACCTACCACCACCACAAATTCTCCGAAATGGTTTTTTTTTTTCTTCTCAGTGATAAAGATACGAACTTTCCTCATCCTGTTCATGTAAAATTTCATGAATTCTGAGTCATTTTCAAGGTAATTTTTATTTTCATTGATTCCTTGAACCAACTACCACCACAAAATGTTACTGTCTTTCCAATTTTCAATGTACTAAATTGTGTCCATTTTTTATTAAAATTTTATAATTTCTAAAATATTTTATACTATGAAAATGACAGTCATTGTTCACTGGACATATAATTTGGGGGTGGGGGGGAGAACGGATGAACAGCAGCCTGAAAATATCATTAACAAGAAAGATAAGATGGGAAGAAAGGCAGGAGAAGACAAAGAGAGAAACACATTTTGGACCATCTAACAATGGCACAATAAAGTCACCAAATGAACTGATGGAAAATATCAAGACCTGAGACCAATGGAGATGCATGATCACCAATGACCACCAGCACAGCACCTAATGATGCAATAATTATAATTTTTGTCCCTTTCCAATATATAAATTTGAGTATTAGAATCTCTGTCCACTTTTTAAATATATGAATAAATAAATCTGGGTCAAAATGCTGAGAGTCTGTTTCCACTCTAGGAAAAAAAAAAATTGCCTCTGCCTCAGAATGGGATTTTAACTGTACAATTCAACATCAGACTACAAAAACTGACAAGTTTTTTTTCCTCATTTAAACTTCTAAAGTTTGGAATATTATAATATAATCATAGATAACAGCAGACATACCTTTCTTCCTCATCGTCCTCATCACCAAGCGCATCATCAATAGCATCACTCATCATCTCCTCCTTCATGTCCATGATCTCTGACTGTTTCTCAAACTCCATCATAATTTTCTGAATCTGTGGCAGCTTCAGCTGAAGACAATTGTTAACGAGCACTGACACTGCTAATATTAACCATCAACAGAAAACTGGGTTTCTTTTAGTTATTCTAAAAAATAATCATGTTTTTCACCCCAAGAAATGGTGAAGATGCTGTCCGATGAGGCAATCAGCGACCCATAGCTGATATGCCAGCATCAGGGTTAGAGAACCATAGCTGACCCAGACCCTGTCCCACCTCTTCGTGGTACCCCAGTAACAGGCCTAGCCTGGCTAACGGGGCAGGGATCACGACAGTCCCCATGGTGGTGGAGTCTGCTAAAGAAGCATTCCACACCCCTTGCTTTTTAGCTGTACTCCGAGACTGAAAAAGTAGCTGCCATAACCCACTCCCACGCTGATACAATGCTGTCCTCAACATCTACACAGCATCAGCTGCAAAGAACAACTCGCAGTTACAGGGAGTTCGTACAAGTACAAGCACCCTAAGAAATTCACATATTCCAAATTCAAATATCCACATTCAGACAAACACTAATTCAAACTGAAAATTCTGTACACTGGGAGCAGCAACGACCATATAACAAACACAGTTTCTTTGACTAAATGTAATGTGTTCTGTTCTCGCTGGTGCTATGAAGTGCACCCTGCTGTGATCCTCTTTCCAAGTAAGAGATAGGAGTATTCTAGCTCGTCTGGAATGTAGTAAGGATAATCTTTCAATGTTATAACATTCTGTACATCTCTAGCTTTTAAAGTCTGAAATATTGTTAGAAAATCTGTAGCTATTCCCCCCCCCCCCCAACAGTGTGCATGGAGCTCTTTGCAGTTAGCAATGTTAGATATGTATATAAAGCAGTGCTATTTTTCTGCAAATAAAAGTGCCTGAATGTTTGCACACATGCACATAATTCTCCTCTCCTCATTATATCATACAACTTACATCTTACATCCTTCCTGTGCTGTTAAACCTCACATAGAGCTCACATTGTAGCTTGCAAGTTTTCCTGTTTTCAGTGAGCTTTTCAGCCTCATCAATGAACGAACATAATTTATTTTCAAAAGGTTAAGAATTGGGCACACAGGTTTGTCTGACATTCTGCCCTTCATCATACAGCTTTCACTCAGTCACAGTCATTCAGCATTTGTTAATGAGTATAATAATTGTGAAGACGCATTAAATGATTACATAAATAAATAATAAACTTATCTCATGTCCATACATTCTACACTCTGATTTTTTTTTTTTGAACTTAGGGTGCAGTATGAAACATTTTATTCACAGTCAATAAAATACAGATTCATATATTTAGGTTCTCAGCCCAGCTGGGGGTGCCCTTAGAGCAAAGATGGGTGACTTAAGATGAGGAAACTTGTCAAAGTCCATAGCCTTCAATATCTCTTTTGTATATGGATCAATTTCAATGATGTCAAGCTCAATGGCTGAGACCTCAGGAACATAGTTGTCTCTCCTCTCCCTCTCTCTTCCTGAAGTTTGATGGAAATTATTTCTCACTGGACCTTTCTGAATCCTCTTCATCAAATGAGTAACAAACCCAGCAATTTTGTTTCTCAGTTTCTTGCTAGGAATGATGGCTATCTCTTCACAAACACGTTTGTTTGTGTGGAAGTCACTGGTAAGTCGGGTGTAATTTTTTCAATAATTACACGGGATGCCTTCTTTACAGTCTTGGTTCGCACACGAGCCATTTTAAACACAGCAACGGAAAAGCCAAGAGGTTTTATGCCTAATAATTTGGCCAGTCTTAGCAAATGTCCTCTTTTCACATGGTCGTCCTCATTTTCTTTGGCCTCTTTTTCCTTGGCCTGTTGTGTTCCTCTTGATAGCTTGTTTTTGGGACTCTCTGTTTCTTCTCATCGCATGACCAATATAAGTCCATCTCCTTTTTCTGATCACACATGAGACAGGTTGTTGTTCGCTCATCTGTCTTATCTCTGCATTGTTCTTGAATTTGTTCCAATGTCACACATACACACAGGAAAATGAAAGTTCACTTCATTTAGCAACTGCTAAGGTTTTGAAAATTTTTGTTTTAATCCCCATATACACGATTCTGGGTATTATAATTTAACTTCTAAAAAATTATAATATGCTCTAATTTATAAATAAAGCACAAGGAACATGCTTGGGACAAGTGCATACATTTAAATATTCGGCTAACTGTAGAATCTAGATGAGCTCTTGACATTCTTCTAAGATTACTTAGAAATGCCATTACAAATGTAGTGAATTTAGTCTCAAATCTTATGTACTGAGTGCAGAAGCAAATGTTTGGACTTGGCAGTCTGGACACGTGACACAGGAAAGTGAGGCTGGGGATAAGAGGTTGTATGTTAACATTTGACTTTGGCATAGATACCTTCTTTAGTTCCTCAATTCCTAGTATTACACAATGGGATGTAAGTAACTTTGCAACAGTTACAAACTCTGCTAAGAGAAAACTTTTATGTTTGGCTTATAAGCAGGAGATGCTGTTATCAAGGCTGGTGATATCAGTGTAGGTCAAATCATTGCACTACCTTAAGTCTATGCTCATGGGTACTCCAACTTTCAATCTCTGCTCCTGGAAATAACTACCTCCATTTTGTAACTCTGGGTTTCTTACATCTTACATCCTTCCTGTGCCGTTAAACGTCACATAGGGCTTGCATAGTTGTTTGCCAAGATTTCCTGTTCTCAGTGAGTCTTTCAACTTCATAAAGGGATGTTATGCCCATTAAACTGGCTTCTCTTAACAATGTCCTCTTTAGAGTTTCACGTGGTCGACCTCTTTTTCTTCACCCTGTTGTGCTCCACTTGACAGCTTGTTTTGGGATTCTCTGATTGTTTCTTCTCATCACATGGCCTACATATGTCCATCTTCTTTTTCTGATCACCCATGAGACAAGTTGTTGTTTGCTCATTTGTCTTATCTCTGCGTTGTTCTCAAATTCGTTCCACTTTATACCAAGTATTTTTCCTTAGGCATTTGTTTTCAAAAGAGTATAATTTATTGTCTATTTCTTTAGCTGATTTCCAGCTTTCGCATGCGTAAATGAGTGTGGATATCATATTTGAACTGAATAATCTTAACTTTGTTTTTGTGCTTATAACTTTTGAATTCCATGTGTTCTCAAGATTTTTGAAGGACAATGCTGCTTTTGTAATTCTAATTCTAACTTCCTTCCTGGTGTCACCATCCTGGTCTATGTAGCTGCCACGGTATGCAAGTTGGTTCACTTCATCAACAACTGTTCCTTCTACGTATATTTTTCCTTCTTGATTAATGAGAAGTTTCATTATTTTTGTTTTGTCTTTGTTAATTTCATATATATATCTATACTACAAGAGCTTAATATTGAAGAAGGCTGGCTAGTGAAGAGGATTAAAGAGAGAAAACTGAAATATTTTGGACACATTAAACATCATGATAATTTAGAGAAGACCGTATTGGAAGGATACATAATGGGAAAAAGAAAAAGAGGAAGACCAAGACGAAGATGGCTGCAAGACATCGTTGACGATCTGGAAATGGATGCAACAGCAGCAGGCCATCTTGCTCACAACCGAGAGGCCTACAGGAGTGCTGTTTGGGAGGCAAAGTTCCGCAAGGGACATGCAAATGAATGAATGAATGAATGAATGAATTTTGCTAGCCAAGGAAGACAGGGAATCTGTTTTTTTCCTGCATTGATTTCACATTGTCACTGATAAGAGTTATGTCATCTTCTATTTGGGTCCCATGTACCCAATCAATGGCGGTTTTACCTGTACAGCATCTTTTCATTATAAAGTCTATGGCAATTCCAAAAAGCAATGGAGATAATATATATCCTTGTTTCATGCCTGTTTCAATCTGAAACCATTCGCTCATTCCTTCTTCTGTCTTGATTGCACAAACATATGTTTTCATTATAAAGTCTATGGCTTCTAGGTTTACACTTGTAAAATTACACCCTGGACAATAGGATGTGATGCACTTATTACAGCCTGGACAATGGGATGTGATGTATGTATTACAGCCTAGACAATAGGATGTGATGTATGTATCACAGCCTGGACAATGGGATGTGATGTATGTATTACAGCCTAGACAATAGGATGTGATGTATGTATTACAGCCTAGACAATAGGATGTGATGTATGTATTACAGCCTGGACAATGGGATGTGATGTATGTATTACAGCCTAGACAATAGGATGTGATGTATGTATTACACCCTGGACAATGGGATGTGATGCATGTATTACAGCCTGGACAATGGGATGTGATGTATGTATTACACCCTGGACAATGGGATGTGATGCATGTATTACAGCCTGGACAATGGGATGTGATGTATGTATTACAGCCTGGACAATGGGATGTGATGTATGTATTACAGCCTGGACAATGGGATGTGATGTATGTATTACAGCCTGGACAATGGGATGTGATGTATGTATTACAGCCTGGACAATGGGATGTGACGTATGTATTACAGCCTGGACAATGGGATGTGATGTATGTATTACAGCTTGGCCAATGGGAGATATATTTATGTACTCCATATAACAATGAAGCTCAAAGAGAAGTGCAACTGATAGTTCTGTTCTGAAAAGTACAGGGGAAAAAAAAATCATCACAGTGACCTACATTATTCCAAGATCTCCACCACAGTATTAGATGTAGGATCTGAAGAACTCACCTGTCTGTTCATTGTTGCCATTGCCTTTGTAACCCCTTTCATAGCCTGAGCCATTGTATTGTTTGCCTTGAGTGTCTGAATCTTAAGTGAGACAGCTTGGATGTTAGCCTTCAGCGCAATGAATTTTTTTACATAACGCCTGGTCCTCGCTAAATCTTTGGCCATTATCTTCACTGCATCCTGAAACAGGAAGCAGTAACTGAATGTGCAAAAATCTTGTTTATATATACAGTGGGGGAAACGCTCCCAACAAAGTCCTGGACTCAGACTTTATAAGAGACATGGAGGTTATGGAAGAATGAAATATGCTGGCGCATGCATGACTATTTTGTGCTCAGAAAACATACAATTTTTAAAACTCTATTTTTCACTATTATTGTCTCTATATTTACTAAAGCATGCTCAGTCAGACACAGAGTAAAGCATTTAATAACAATCTTTCAACTCTTACTCAAAAATAACAGACCTCCCTATCCCAGTTCTACCCGTGAAAGTAGCTGACTTTACAACCTTAACTATATCCAAAAATAGCTGACTTTACAACCTTAACTATATCCAAAAATAGCTGACTTTACAACCTTAACTATATCCAAAAATAGCTGACTTTACAACTTTAACTATATCCAAAAATAACTGACTTTACAACTTTAACTATATCCAAAAATAAAAAGTTATATCCATACATAACTGACTTTTACAGCCTTAATTATATATAAAAAATAACTGATTTTTACAGCTGTAATCATAATCCAAAATAACACGTTCTCCTCCGATATTACAGACCTAATGAAAAGAACTAACAGAAATTAGTATAAATTAATGTAGTTGTGATAGAATTTACATAAGATATATAAGACTAATACAAAATGTTGGAGCTACCACTATCAAATGCAGTGTAAATAATAAAGATGATGCACTTTTGTCAAAGGTACTCTTGCAACAGATTAACAGCATGTGTGCTTTGCATAATGCCATCTACTGGCCTCTCTCTAGTCTACAAAGTTAATTTCCTTCAAATTTTCAATTTAAAAAAAAAAAAAAGCCGAATTATCATTTTCATGGAAAATTGCTGATCGCCCTGAACTGTGATAGCACAGTACTGATACAAACGGAGAAACATAAGGCTCTGCTATTCCGAAAAAGCTCCAGTGATCAGTATGCAGGAAAACACAACAATAAAGAAGCTAACCAGACTTATTTTTATGATATTTTTTAAGCCATTATGAACCAAAATCTCAGAAACAAACTGATCTTTCACTGAACAGAACACTGACCCTGGCATTTATCTTGGGCATAGTTTGATAAGTATCAGTTTATAACAAAACAGTTCCATACTCACCATCTGACCCAACTTTGCCATTTTCTTTATGTCCATAATGACTTTCTTTTCTTGCTGCTCCATCTTCTGCCTCTCTCGATCAAGATCTCTCATGGCCTTATTAAGTGCCCTCTGATTCTGCCGAAGCATCTCATCTGGCGTTTTTTTCCGACCAAACAGAAATTCCATGACTGCTGGTGGTGTACTAAACTAATCTTTATATGTCGCTATCTGTGGAGCATATTGACAACAGTTTACCGAAAAAGTCTTCCTGCAATAAAAAATACAATAGGCTGAGAATCAAATATAAAAATATAGCTTTCTCTTTTTATGAGGCTACATAATTAGTTTTCCAAATAGTCTCCTCCAATCTCTATACATATATGTCTGATGTTTGTAAACCCACCATAGCATCGTTAAGTTTTCCCACCACACATTTCATTACCTGATATCTCATCAACACGCTACTGTTAATCTCCCTATAAAATGTTTGCAATCTTTCATGAATGCCAGTGGGATGGTTGACTAGACTGAGCTTCATCAGTTATACTTTTTCTTCCAGCTTTTTCTTATCTGCCTATTCATAAGCTCTTTTCTGAGTCATGCTGACCTTACTTTTGTACTAAACCAACATTCATTCATTTGTATGTCCCTTGCGGAACTTTGCCTCCCTAACAGCACTCCTGCAGACCTCTCGGTTCTGAGCAAGATGGCCTGTTGCTGATGCATCAATTTGCAGATCATCAATGATGTCTAGTAGCCATCTTCACCTTGGTCTTCCTCTCTTTCTCCTTCCCATTATGTACCCTTCCAATACGGTCTTCTCTAGATTATCATGACGTTTATTGTGTCTAAAATATGTACGTTTTCTCTCTTTAATCTTCTTTACTAGTCAGCCTTCTTCAATATTAAGTTCTTGTAGTAAGGACATATTTGTTCTTTTTTGTGTCCATGATATTTGAAGAACTCTTCTGTAGCATTTACATTAAAAGGTATTTATGTGTTTCTCAGCTGTTTTGTTAAGTGTCCAGGTCTCACAGGCATATGTTGGGATGGGAAAGATGCATGCCCTTAAAAATGTTATTCTACACCAACATCCTATGGTGAATTTCAGTAGGTTTCATTCTCTCTGCTTAAAGAAATCTCACTATGGAGGGTTGTTCAGCAATGGTATAATCCCACAACAGAGCATTCATGTTTATTCGACCTTGGCTTCAACCAGACTAAGGGCAGAGCAGTGCATTGTGCACGTTCCAACTATCCACCAGCCAACTTGAACATGCTGTACTGCCTCAGTTTATACCTGTTGTAGTTAAAGAATAATTTTCAAATTGCCTTTACTTTTTAATTCCCTCTCATAATTCAATGTCTGCTGTTGGGTGGAAGTGGTCAAACTTCATCTTGCTGAACAGCATCTCTCAAGGCTCATTCTATCAATGTTTATTTGCCATAACTGATCATTCATTCATTAGGAGCCATACTCCTAAATGTTGACAGTCATTCTTCTCCACAGATTTTGGCCCTTGATATTTTCCATCAACTGTGCCATCACAAAAGACTGTCCAAGTCTTTTGGTCTTTCTCTGCCTCTCATTCCATGTTTCTTTCCTACTGTTATGTTTTCAAGCTTTTATTTCTGATCAAATACTAGTTGTTGTAGGTAGAGTATCTTCCTTTACATCTTCTTAGAAACAAAATAGTTGCTGAACATTCAAAAATGAATTAAATAAAAAACTTAATAGTACTAAGTGAATATAAGAAGACAAATGTTGCTCCCAGCAGTTAGCTGCATCATTTATTAATCCAAATAAAGATTCACATTAATGGTTGTTTTATGCAGGCTGGGTAGCTCTATAAGGCTATTAAGACTTCATAAAATAAATATTGCCATTTCACCATTTATTTGTCAGTAGGTGTTAAGTTTATACACAGATATAATGACAATTCTCTTAATTTCATCAAATGATGTATCTGTGTGTGTGTGTTGGCAATGCTCACCATCTGTTCCTTCTACAATTACTGACAAATTCACTGTATATATGTTTTATAATTGCTGAGTGGAACAATTGTTTTTTTTCCTCATCAATTTCCCCTGAGACTCTACAGCTGATTCTCCGATGGTGAAAACAGGCCTGGCAGATTACATGGGTTTAGAGTTTCTAAATCTACAACACGGCTTCTTTGCAAACTCCATCGTTACAGAAACCAAGTCTGGCTTTGAAAAAAAAAAACTGAGACGTATCATGCCATGAAGACTTTTATTGATATGGTGCTAGTGTCCACACTTTCCTTGTTCATTTGGCACACTAGACAGTGATGTGGTCAGCATCATGTCTGGTCATCTTTACTTCCCCATCCCCAGAAGGTGTGCGGTAGCCATTCTACAATCAGGTGACTAGGATGCCTCCAAGTCATACTTGAACCACTGAACTTGCTATGAGACACAAGTGCACTAACCACTATGCCACTCAGGCACCTTGTCTTATTATGTTAGGGAGTTTACGATTAAGTTTGTCCTTTTCTGTGGTGTGATCATGAGTTAAAAACATTTGTCTGTCTGTCAGTCATTCACTGAATGTGTTTTTAAAAATGTTTCTAGTATGTTACTGATTTAACAATGATGCTTTGTTCTACTAATTTCTTCTTATTCAGTCTCAAAGGAACGGCAAGATGGTGTTCTTTTCAGACAATGTGGTGAAAATGTTGAGTCACAGCATCATGTCAGCATGTGAGCGGGTCATGGCAGCTATTTTTTCAGTCTCTGAGTGCAGCTAAAAAGTGGGAGATTAGCAGACCCCACCATCCTGGAGACAATGGTGATCCCTGACACATTAGCCAGGCTATGCCTGTTACTGTGGGTACCAATGGAGAGGTGGGGAAGGGTCTTGGTCCGATATGGTTTGCCAACCCTGATGCTAGCATGTCAGCTAATGGTCAGTGAATGCCAATACAGACAGCATCTTCACCCTTCACTTCCTCTACTGATTTCATTGCCATTATCATCTTCTTACTCTTTGCTGTTCACTTAGACATCAATGTCAATCTCTTTCACAAATGCAGTAGTTTGTCTTTGGTTTTCAGCATCAGTCATTATCAAAACCAGGACCACATGAAAAAGGATGTGAAAACTATCCATCCACGCTAGTCTTACGCCTCAATTCGTCTTAGTCTTCTTCAACTCTGATGTTCTATCTGAAAAGTTCATCTTCATGTGTCTGTACTTTGTTGCTGAATACAACGACTATCTCTAGTATACTGGTCATGATTAATGAACCATTCTTCTAAAGCAGGCATTTTTGTTTATGCAGAAACAAAGAACATTTACTATCATTTGTTTACACAAAAAAAAGGTGCTGATATCGTGCTTAATCCTCCTATCCGGCCAGCTCGTACAGCGATCAGTACAACGAAAGAGACATTGCATTACGTGCTGCATGCTGTTACTGTGGCAAATTAACCCAGTCAAATATTGGTTATAATTACTGATTAGCTATGAAATTATTCAACAAAATGATGCTCTGCAACTTCAACAAACTGCTCACGGTCTACATGCTTCAGATATGTTTTTTCCCATGCGTAATGCGTCATGATAAGAATAGTCTTTACAGAGTCACAGAGTTGTATGTTAACTTACATATTTTCCGGCACCTGCTTCGATTAGAGACCAAACTGCGCAGTTCTAATCTTCAGAGGATATCGATCTTTTTTTGTCTATTTGAGGTGTTGTGGAATCAGGTGTACGAAAGACGTCGCACGGAGTTTAAGCACGTTTTAATCATGTCGATGGATTATTTCAACGTCAAGTCGGTTTACATCCTAAACTGGACAGCATTCGTCAGCTTTGTTGACTTCCGTTATATGACGTCATGGGGGGGGGGCGGGGTGGACCTCAGAACTACTTCTCAGTCAGTCAGTCATCAGTCATTTGTATGCCCCTTGCGGAACTTTGCCTCCCTAACAGCTCTCCTGTAAGCAGGATGTCCTGTTGCTGATGCATCCATTTGTAGATTATCAACAATGTCTTGCAGCCATCTTCGCCTTGGTCTTCCTCTCTTTCTTTTTCCCATTATGTACCCTTCCAAGATGGTCTTCTCTAAATTCTCTTGACGTTTAATGTGTCCAAAACATGTAAGTTTTATCTGTTTAATCCTCTTTATAACCAGCCTTCTTCAATATTAAGTTCTTGTAGTATCTTAAATCTTAAATCTTTCCCTTTCCGTTAAATGTCATAAAGGGCTCGCAAGATAGTTCGCCAATTTTTCCTGTTTTCGGCGAGCTTTTCAACCTCATCAAGGGATTGTATGCCTATTAATTTGGCCTCTCTTAACAATGTCCTCTTTAGAGTTTCACGTGATCTGCCTCTTTTTCTTCGGCCTGTTGTGTTCCACTTGATAGCTTGTTTAGGGATTCTCTGATCGTTTATTCTCATCACGTGACCAATATATGTCCATCACCTTTTCCTGATCACCCATGAGACTGGTTGTTGTTCAGCCATCTGTCTTATCTCTGCATTGTTCTTGAATTCGTTCCACTTGATGCCTTGTAGTATGGATATATTGTATTTGTTATTTTTTAGTGCCAGTGATATTTGAAGAACTCTTCTGTAACTCTTATATTCAAAGGCATTTATGTGTTTCTTAGCTGGTTTGTTAAGTGTCCAGGTCTCAAAGGCATATGTGAAACTACTTCTACGTTTGTTATATGCAGTTAAATTTTAGTTCACCTAAGTTAACGAAATAAAATTGTGATAATTCCCTGGTTGTGGCTCTAATATTGTGTGTGTGTGTGAGTGAGGCGGAGGGGAAGCACGTGAGCGCACGTGTGTATACGAGCGTGTAAGTAAGTACGCATGTGTGTATGGGGGGATTATTATTAAATGTGGTATTTCGAATGCCTCAGTCTCTCAATCTCATTTATCCTCTATCTTGAAAGGGACAGAGACAGAAAGGGAGAGAGAGAGAGAGAGAGAGAGAGAGAGAGAGAGAGGACGCTGGGCGGACTAACAAGAATGCACAGACAGAGAAAGCCACCACAAACCACCACAGCTTCCACTCAGCATTCGGAACAGAGAGTCGTGGAAAAGCATGATAGCCAACGCCAGTCGGCAGAGCAATAAGTAGATTCTGAATACAGTTGCTTACCTCATGATGGCAAGATTAAAAGTGGAAAATGATGAGACGTGGCAGGAATAAACTCAAAAGACTTATGAAATTTGTTTATTATCTATATGGACACGAAAACAAACACAACAGAGTTCGGCAACTGCTGTGGCATACACACACCAAACACAACTTATAAGTCATTTTCGGCCTTTTACTTTATAGTACACATATTACTTTTTACAGTTATTTTCATGTAAGCAATGAAATCAATACCCAGAAAGATAAACAGTAGCAGCCATCAAGAAGAAAATACTAACAGGAATTTCAGTAAGGAACATGCCAATCATTACACAACACTCAATGAAGTAGATGAGAATTATGAGATTCTTACAGCACAACCATAATCACAGCAGCAAAAGCTGGACTGAAAAAAAAATAGAAAAGCATGGATATCAGAAAACACATGGAAGTACATACATGAAAGATGAACAGACAAATTAGGCATGTTAAATGTAAAGACAGGTCTTGGAAAAGATCTGGCGAAAGCAATATACAGAGAAATAGACAATAAAGTAAAAAGTTCAGCTAGAAGGGATAAAGGAATAGACAATATAGCCAAAAGAGGCAAAAACAGGAGACAGCAAAACTTTATATAACATACAAAAGAGGCTAACAGGTACTATTACGGGTCATCAAAGAAAGACCAATCCTTAGCAAAACTGGAACCCTATTAACACCAAGTAAAGACCAAAAGCAAAGATTCGAAGGACACTTCCAAGAAATACTTAATCGACCACACCCAAAAGAATTGATACACCTTGAAACTGACTTACCATTACCGCGACTAAATGTCCACCTAGATGAAATTACATTGCATGCAACTGAAACAGCAGTGAATTTAATGGCTACAAAGCTGTCGATATGTTAAAAGCCATTAACATTGACAACATAAACCAACTACAGAGAATGTTTGATAAAGTTTGAAAAGAAGAAAAAAGTCCCTTCTAAATGGATAAAAAAGAATCATTGTTAAAAACACACACACACACATACACACGCACGCGCACGCACTCGCACCCATGCACGCACGCACACACACACACACACACACACTCACACGCACCGGGCAACCGTAGCGATTGCAACAGTTGGAGAGGAGTAATTTTAGTATCGGTTGTGTCAAAAGTATTTTGCAAGGTCATTTTGAATAGATTTAAAGATATAGTGGATACTGCAATGAGAGAAGAACAAGCAGCATTTCGAAAAGGGAGAAGCTGTCTCGACCAGATCTTTACTCTCAGAATAATATACTACTGGACAAAAGTGAAGGGCCGGTTTTTTTTTTTTTCAATTCTTACAAAAATAAAATCAACTGACTAACAAACAAGCGAACAGTACCAAAAAAAAAAACAAACAAACAACAACAACAGCATTTAAAATTGAACAAATTGAATCATTTCATTTGCTTGCAAATCGGAATAGGAATTCATATACAGCAAGCTGGCGAAATCACTCACCCCTCGTCCAAAAATTCACAAGAGTGGTTTTCAAACAACAAACATGTCAGTACCGCGTGTGGCCATCGTTCGCTGCCAGATATTCGCCTCATCGAGTTAACCAGGGTTTTCAGGACATTATGTGGAATGGCCTGCCACTCTTGTTGAAGGAAAAGTGTCAGTTGGGTGACATCAACAGGTAGAGGATGATTTGTTGAAACCCGTCCGCCTAGGACATCCCAAATATGCCCAATGGGCGACAGATCGGGCGACCGAGCTGGCCAATCGATTCTAATGATCTTTTGCGGTTGAAGAAAATCTTCTACGACACGATCCCCATGTGGTCTTACGTTATCGTCTTGTAGGATTGCCCCTCTACCCATGGCTTGCAAGATAGGCTAGACAATGGGTTGGAGAATTTCATTCAAGTATCGTTGGGCGGTTAGGGTGCCATGAATGACATGCAGGGGAATCCTGCCATGCCTGTTGATGCCACCCTAGACTATGATTGATCCTCCTCCGTATCGATCCACCTCTTGGATAGTGGCGTCATGGAACCGTTCTACTGGCCTTCCCCTAACACGGATTCTGCCATCATTGAAGGACATACTGAATTGGTATTCGTCCGTGAAAAGAATTTCACCCCGGTGGCACCTCGTCCAACGGATGTGGTGCCGACACCAGGCAACTATAGCTCTGCGGTGAGGTGGAGCAAGAGGTATTCTTATTGCTGGTGGTCGTGAAGCCAGCCCAGATTCCTTTAAACGCCTGAGAATTGTTCTGCCGCTAACATTGACATTTGCTGTATTCATTAGCTGGTTTCGGAGATTGGAACACGTTACTGTCCGGTTGCGAAGTGTTGACAGCTGCAGGTATCTGTCATCTTGTCTATACGTGCAACGAGGTCGGCCTGAACGATGCCTGTCTTCTATTCCTCCAGTTGCGCGAAATCGCTCCAAATGCCTTTGGATGGTAGAATCACGGTGGCATGATGTTTTTCAAATGACAAAAATACCCCTAAACAGCTTTAATAAAAATGATTGGAAAATGAGAAGAATTCACCAAGGATGCCTCTTGCACGTGCAGCACAAATTAGCACCATTTAATTACCTGCTGGGTCAAGCTGACACTTTAAAAAATGCCCTAACATTTTGTCTAGGACGATGCTACTTCAAGTGATTTTTACACTTGTTGTGATGAACAGTTGGTGTTGTTTATGCCCCGGCTGCATAGAGGACTGCTTGAGAATGCATTTTAATAAAAATTCTACAATAAATTTATTTACAGATTTAGTACGCCAGTCAAAATAAACATATGCTTGAAATTGACCGGCCCTTAACTTTTGTCCAGTAGTATACTTGAAGAACATATTGAAAAGTTTTCTGAACTTCATAGACTTTAAAAAGGCATTTGATAGCATACACAGAGATTCGTTGTGGAGTATTTTAAGTCTATATGAAATACCATCTAAAACTGTCAACATCATTAAAGACCTCTACAATGGATATGTTTGTGCAGTCAAAACAGAAGAAGGGATGAGTGAATGGTTCCAGATTGAAACAGGTGTGAAACAAGGATGTATACTGTCTCCTTTGCTTTTTTGGAATGACAGTAGACTTCATAATGAAAAAATGCTGCACAGGTAACACAGGTATTGATTTGGAACATGAGACTCAAGTAGAAGATCTTGATTTTGCTGATGACATAACTCTTATGGTAACAATGTGAATTGCATGCAAGAAAAAACAGATATCCTATCTTCACTGTCTAGCAAAATAGGACTTGAAATTAACAAGGACAAAACAAAAATAATGAAACTTCCCAGTAATCAAAAAGGAAAAATAGACATAGAAGGGACAGGTGTTGAAGAAGTCAACCAATTTGCATACATTGGCAGCTAAATAGACCAGGATGGTCACACCAGAAAGGAAGTTAGAATCCGAATTGCAAAAGTAGCATCGATCTTCAAGAATCTTGAGAACATATGGCACTCAAAAACTAAGTTAAGACTATTCAATTCAAATGTAATATCCACCCTCATTTAAGCTTGCGAAAGCTGGAGAACAACTAAAGAAATATACAATTATACTCTTTTGAAAACAAATGCATAGCTAAAATACTCGGCATCAAGTGGAACAAATTCAAGAACAATGCAGAGATAAGACAGATGAGCAGGTAACAATCAGTCTCATGGTGATCAGGAAAATCGTAACTGCTTTTTTTATCTTTATCTTTATGTCTGCTATTAATAACTCATGGTCCGTGTCACAGTCAGCACCTGGTAACATTTTTGCTGATGTTATACTTGATCTCCACCTTCTATGCACTAAAATGTAGTCTATTTGATTCTTGGTTTTCCCATCAGGTGATGTCCATGTGTAAAGTCTTCTTGGATGTTGTTTAAAAAGTGTGTTAGCAATCATTAGCTCATTTTCCATGCAAAATGCCATTAGACTGTCACCTGTTAATAATCATAATGGGTAGACTTCGTAAGAAAATGGTCTAAGCTGATTTCAAGCAAGGAAGAGGATCAAGAGATCATAAATTCAATATAATATTAATAATAGGGAAATGCAGAGAGTTTAATGTGAATCTGTATTTATCCTTTATAGACTACTCAAAGGCATTTGATTGTGTACAACACCAGAAACTGGGAAATAATGGGAAAAAATGGAATTTCCAACACATTTGATACAATTAACATTACTACTGTATCTAGACCAACAAGCAGCAGTAAGAATAAGTGGTGAAACAACAACTTGGTTTGACATAAAACAAGGGGTCCGTCAGGGGTGTATATTGTCGGCTTACTTATTTAACTTGTATACTGAAAATATAATGAGGAATGTTAGAGAAGATATAGACAGAGAATATTACAATGCCATACAGTTGAAGGTTATGAAGTACCAGAGATTAGATATGCTGATGACACAGTATTACTATCCACAACACAAGAAGGAGTGGAAAAACTAATTATGTCAGTCCGTAAGAATAGCGAAGAGTAAAGCCTCTATCTTAATATGAAGAAAACTAAATTGATGACATCTGACAAAACAAACAAGGCAGCTGATATATGTATTAATGAGGAAAAACTGGAAGAAGTGGAGAGTTTTCAATATCTTGGATCACTACTAAATAATAATGGAGATACAATGAGGGAAATTAAAAGGAGGACATATATCACTCTTCAGAAAGTAAAACAACTAAAGAATCTGTGGAGAGGAACAGACAGAACTACAAAAATAAGATTTTTAAGGGCATTCATCTTTCCCATCGTAACATATGCCTGTGATACCTGGACACTTAACAAAACAGATGAGAAACACATAAATGCCTTTGAATGTAAATGCTATAGAAGAGTTCTTCAAATACCATGGACACAAAAAAGAACAAATATATCCATACTACAAGAACTTAATACTGAAGAAGGCTGGTTAGTAAATAGGATTAAAGAGAGAAAACTTAAATATTTTGGACACATTAAACGTCATGATAATCTAGAGAATGTACCCTTTCCAGTTCTAACTTCCTTTCTGGTGTGACCATCCTGGTCTGTGTAGCTGCCAAGGTATGCAAATTGATTGACTTCTTCAATATCTCTCCCTTCTATGTGAATTTTTCCACTTTGATTACTGGGAAGTTTCATTATTTTTGCTTTATCCTTGTTAATTTCAAGTCCTATTTTGCTAGACAATGAAGACAGGATATCTGTTTTTTTTTTGCATGGTATTCACATTGTTACTGATAAGAGTTATGTCATCAGTAAAATCAAAATCTTCTACTTGGGTCTCATGTATCCAGTCAATATCTATGTTATATGTGCAGCATTTTTTCATTATGAAGTCTATTGTGATTCCAAAAAGCAAAGGAGACAGTACACATCCTTGTTTCACACCTGTTTCAATTTGGAACCATTCACTCATCCCTTCTTCTGTTTTGACTGCACAAACATATCCATTGTAGAGGTCCTTAATGATGTTGACAATTTTAGATGGTATTCCATATAGACTTAAAATACTCCACAATGAATCTCTGTGTATGCTATCTTCTTCTTCTTCTTCGTTCGCTTCTACCACCAAAACCGCACTGTGATCCTACTGAATTCACGCCTGTGGTCCTCGTTAGGTCCCGTGATCCCCTGTGTGGTCCCCGAAAAGACCACACGAGATCCGTGAGAGGACCACAAGGGGTTCAGAGTATCACAGGGCTTTAGCCTGTATTCTTGGTGGGTCTCGGAAGCGGGATTGCGTGACACCGTGGTTTTCATTGCACCAGTTTAGTCTAGGGTTGGACTTTCTCACCGGAAGACCTCGACGTGTTTAGGATATCAGTGCATCCCCGCTGGGTGAGAAGCGGTAGCCCACCCAGGCCAGAGTTGGACTTTCTCACCGGAAAACCTCGACGTGTTTTGAGATACCCGTGTATCACTGCCGGGTGAGAGGTGGTTGCCATCCAGTCCAGAGTTGGACTTTCTCACAGGAAAACCTCAGCGTGATTAGGATACGCAAACATCCCCGCCGGGTGAGAGGTGGTTGCCTATCTAGACATCCCTGGTCCAGTGTCTCTGACTTCAGCATTTTGCGGTCGTGGCCGCTACCCTTCCTAGTTGTGACCAGAAATGGAGCTTTTGACCGGGAGGACGAATCCTCGCCACTAGTGACTTCTACCCCTGGGTTGAGCCGGTTTAGGCATTATCCCAGTATGGGCGTGTTTGGGACGAGACCGACCTCTAGAGCAGAGGTACTGTGACATGCATAGCCTTCAAGATTCACCCCTGGTATGAGCCGGTTTAGGCAAAATTCACCAGTATGGGTGTATATCAGGCGTTACCGACCTCTAGAGCGGAGGTGGCATGACATGTCTAGCCAGCAAGTTCCACCCCTGGTGTGTGCCGGTTTAGGCATATTTCACCAGTATAGGTGTATTTCGGACGTGGGCGGCCTCTAGAGCAGAGGTGCCGTGGTATAGCTCTCGTAGCGATACTACTGGACATACCGGTTAAACTTCACTTTCCACCACCTTTTCCCATCGGCGCCGCACAGCAACCTTTATTTCTTTTCCGCATTTCTTCTTTGACCGGGAGGAGCTTCACTCCACGCGCGGCATTTGAAGAGTCTCGCCAGCAGTGTCTTAACCTCTGGGACAAGCCGGTTCATGCATTTCACCCGATATGACTGCACTCAGGACGTGGCCGACCTTCAGACCAGAGGAGCTGTGATTTGACTGTTTGCTTCGCTTTATCCTTTCTACCACCTTTTCCGCAGTGATGCTGCGCGGCAACCTCATTTGTAAATTTCTTCATTGGCCGGGAGGAGCACCGCTCCACGTACGGCAGCTGAAAATCTCGCCAACAGCGGCAGATGAGCTACCAAACGTGCCACTCACCTACCCTAAGTAACTGGTTTCAGGCGTCAGATATTCGCCCTCGCCCCTTCTCCTGTCAGTTTAAACAGTTCTGCCACAGGAAGGCCAGGAGCTGGACTTGACTGCCAGAGGCTGTTTGAGGTGCGTTTGCAGTCCTTAGAACCTGTGTATGCTATCAAATGCCTTTTTAAAGTCTATGAAGTTCAGTATTAGTGGCTTTTGGTTTTCAGTATGTTCTTCAAGTATTATTCTTAGAGTAAAGATCTGGTCGAGACAGCTTCTCCCTTTTTGAAATACAGCTTGTTCTTCTCTTATTGCTGTATCCACTATATCTAAAGTTTATTCAAATATCCATATACAACTTAATATTGAAGAAGGCTGGTTAGTAAAGAGGATTAAAGAGAGAAAACTTAAATATTTTGGACACATTAAACATCATGATAATCTAGAGAAGACCGTCTTGGAACAGTACATAATGGGAAAAAGAAAGAGATGAAGACCAAGGCGAAGATGGCTGCAAGTCATCGTTGATGATCTGCAAATTGATGCATCAGCAGCAGGCCGACTTGCTCAGAACCGAGAGGCCTACAAGAGTGCTGTTGGGGATGCAAAGTTCCCCAAATGAATGAACTCATTCAATCTCTCTCTCTCTCTCTCTCTCTCTCTCTCTAAACCTTAAGTGCCTGGGGCACATAGGGCTTTCGCAAGGGTTTTCCACAAATGCTCCCCTGTGGTGTCCATCTTAGTGCTATTTTTGGTAGTGAGTTGTCAGTCATTCGGAGCACACGTCCCAACCATCGCCAGCGTCTTTCCTCAATAATTGTTGTCAGTGGTTTCATCTGCATTTCTGCTAATAAGATAGGGAAGCCATTATTAGATAGTGTACTGAAAAGAAAACTGGAGCAAATATTGAGTATTTGGATCGTAACATTATGGTCCTTTCTAACTTCAAGTACTTATGGTCTTGACCGGCCATTGTTTGCTAGACATGGCGTCAAGACTTTGTAGATTCCTGATAATGAGTTTTATTGACAGTGTTGCATATTTGCAATGCTCTGCTTATCTGTGAGGGTAAAGTTATAGAATGTGCCATGAAAGCTAGGGAGAGGACAATACTGAATGATGTCAAGCTATTGGCATTAGCATTCGACATTTACATAAATAAAATTTACACCATTGAAGGTAGGGGAGAACACCAGAAGGTGAAATTTTAAGTGGGGTTAAGCATTAGTAATCTTTACACCTGATAGATGTAATAACTATTGGCCATGTTACTATAATACTGCATTTACAAGAAGCTAATACATTTGTAACTTTTTATAACAGTTTCAGTTTATTTATATTGTTTTATAACACTTTCAGCTTCACCACTCATTGTATTGGGTTTTAAACGGTTATAACAATAAAATTTTTTATTTCACATGCCTTTATTGTGGAGCACAAAACCTGGCAACTTTAATCGATATCTAAGATGGCGGCATCCCTGCAGTGAAGTGCAGTGTGGGGTAAATAGATTATTGTAATCGACCCATCTGATCACTCATCCTTTGTTACTTGTCCGTTCCTGCACGAAATATAATATAGCTTTATGTGAAGTAATAAGACGTAGATTTACTTTAGAGTAGATTTAAACTCAGTTTTCGTTGACAACACACAAAACTGCCCGTTCATATCAAATTACGTTTTTGTTTTTGGCCACCGACTGACAAAGCAGTGACGGTTTGCCGCTTTATATACAAAAAATAGATCATATGGAAGTGAAGCTGAGAGATCTGTCACATTTGGAGCAATTTATAAGTTGTTATAACGATCAGCATATTAATTTTAATGTGGATACAGTGTATTGGTAAAGTATGTCAGTCGACGGACGATTGTGATGCATAAGATGACTAAAGCTGGACTCGAGTGAGTAAAATACACGAAGATACATTATTTACACATAAAATCCTTATGCTGTATACCCATACTGCTTAAGATTATGCACCAAGACATGCTGATTGTGGAGTTTAGAATAGTAAATGTGAAACTTGTACATAAATAAATTATTAAAGCAAGGTATGTATAATTAGCGTTGACAAATTGTAGACAAAATACTTCAGATAAAGAAAAAAAAAACTGTAAGAGATTAACTTGAGATAACTTGAAGCATGGACCTCAGTAAGATGAGCAACCACTTAGCAATGAGAGGACAGATATAGGAATATTAGGAAATAAAGAAGCATTGAGTGTCTCTAAACCTCTCTCTTAATGTGAAGAAAACTAAGTTGATGACAACCGACAAAACAAATAAGGCAGCTGATATATCATTGAAGAAAAATTGGAAGAGATGGAGAGTTTTGAATATCTTTGATCATGACTAACTAATAATGGAGATACAATGAGGGAAGTTAAAAGAAGGACATATTGATATTCAAAAAGCAAAACAACTAAAGAAGCTGTGGAGAGGAACAGACAGAACTACACAAATAAGATTTTTAAGGGCATGAACCTTTCTCATCACAACATATGCCTATGAGACCTGGACACTTAACAAAACAGCTGAGAAACACAAAAATGCCTTTGAATACTACAGAAGAGTTCTTCATGTATCATGGACACAAAAAAGAACAAATATATCCATACTACAAGAACTTAATATTGAAGAAGGCTGGCAAGTAAAGAGGATTAAAGAGAGAAAACTTAAATATTTTGGACACATTAAATGTTGTAAGAATTTAGAGAAGACCATATTGGAAAGATACATAATGAGAAAAAGAAAGAGGAAAACCAAGGTGAAGATGGCTGCAAGACATTGTTGATAATCTGCAAATGGATGCATCAGCAGCAGGGCATCTTGCTTACAACTGAGAGGCCTACAGGAGAGCTGTTAGGGAGGCAAAGTTCCGCAAGAGACATGCAAATGACTGACAGACTGAGTGTCTCTATGAAAATTAATAGGAAGAAAAATCAAGAAAAAAACAAATAAGAATACAGTGATAAAAGAAGGTACTGGATAATCACCCAGAAACATAGGATAGAAAAGAGTAAATAAATCTAATAAAAGATAATAAATACTGGAGGTTGTGGAAATACCTGATCACCATCGCAGGGATAATGTCACAGCAGTAACAAGGCTTTCGCATAGTAAAGTGATAGAACACAGTATTGTATGGTTAGACTAAAAAAGTAAATCATAGACAACGCATTTTTAGGTGTGAGAGAAAGAAAAATGACAAGAGAATTACCTGGAGTAATTCACAGTTGCTTGTCCTTGGACTCCAGTAGGATGAGCAGCCGTAGTTCAATTCCCAGATAATTCTCTTTTCTTTTTTTCTTTCTCTCACATCAGTTCCCAGGTAATTCTCTTTTCTTTTTTCTTTCTCTCACATCTAAAAGTTCTTTGTCTATGATTTTTAAAATATCTAACCATACAGTACTATGTTCTGTTACTTTACAATGTCACAGCACAACGGGACCTGATCACCCACAATTCAGATGTCGCTTACAGTACAGTAGGATACATCGGTATGAAATAAATGAAAGATCTTTGTATACACCCACATCTTGGTTGCCATAAGGCATCTCTGTCCTGTTTACACTTGTTTCACTCAAGTAGATTGATAAGTAATTCTCTGCCTCAGAAGCAGGTTGGCACCGAATGCCCAGTCATTTCCAGGGGCAAGATTAGTGAAGTAGTTTATGCACTTGTCTCGCTTGATGAAGGTCAGTGGTTTAATCTGGTCAGAAGTTCCAAGTAAATATTGGCACCACCTGGAGCTTGAGAAGGAAAGGCAGCCAGGTTTGCCATACTGTCACTGCCTAATGTCCCGACTGGTTGAGAACTATATGGATACTGACGTCACAGCTTCAAGGAGCCTCTGTGCCATAACAGGGCTACCATTAGTTTTTATTTATTTAGTTTTTAACTTTATTTTCAAATGTAACTGTTTGAATGTAAATGCTACAGAAGAGTTCTCAAAATATCGTGGACACAAAAAAGAACAAATATATCTATACTACAAGAGCTTAATATTGAAGAAGGCTGGCTAGTGAAGAGGATTAAAGAGAGAAAACTGAAATATTTTGGACACATTAAACGTCATGATAATTTAGAGAAGACCGTATTGGAAGGATACATAACGGGAAAAATAAAAAGGAAGACCAAGACGAAGATGGCTGCAAGACATCGTTGACGATCTGGAAATGGATGCAACAGCAGCAGGCCATCTTGCTCACAACCGAGAGGCCTACAGGAGTGCTGTTTGGGAGGCAAAGTTCCGCAAGGGACATGCAAATGAATGAATGAATGAATGAAAACTGTTCCCAGCTCACATCAAGCAGTGATGAGTGCTCTCAATCTGACCTGGTCTTTGGTGTCTCTCCCATATTGTCTTTCCCATTACTTGTGCTGTGAAAGGTTATATTATCTTCCTGTGTTTGTGTTTTGCACTTGTTTTTATTCAGTTCTTATCTGAGACATCAATTTTTATATAAAATTTAAAAAAATAGAAAATAACTGAATAAAGGATATTGAGAATCATTCTTTGGTTATGGGTATATGAAACTGAACATATAAATGTTCACAAAACAGTAAATGTGGTCTGGTTGGCTGAGTGGTTAGGCACTTGGTCTGGTAATCTATGGTCCATGTTCAAGTCCCAGCAGCAAGGATTTTTTTTTTTTTTTGGTCATTATCATCATCATCATCAGGTGCCGTGCTGACTGGCATTGATTATATTATGCTTCTCCAGAGTACATGATCCTTCATGCAGGCCATCAGCTCAGTTGGTGATCTCCTCTCCCACCATCCCGTCAGACTGTCCGGTATCATTTCTCTTGATCTTCTTCGTTCTATTTTTCCTGTTGTTATATTTTCAATGGCCCCTCTTCTCATTGCATGCCCTGTGAAAGTACATTGTCTCTCACTTATTTTTTTTTGACAAGATTTTTTGTCTCTCCAGCTCTTCTCATACATTCTTCATTAGTTATTTTATGTGTCCAGGGGATTCGCAACATTCTTCTAATAAACAACATTTCAGCTGCTTCCATTGATTTTTGTGCAGACTTGCCTATTGTCCATGATTCACTTCCATATAACAAGATAGGTTCAATACAGCATTTTAGGACTCATTTTCTAACATTCATTGATAAGGATGTGTTGGATAATATGTTTCTCATTCTCTGAAATACAGTCTTTGCTTGGCCTATTCTGTTCCTAATTTCTGTTCTGCATTTCCCATCTGAAGTTATTACTGCTCCAAGGTATTTGAATTTCTGCACCTGCTTTAGAGTAGTTCCATTTAATTTTATACAACATGCTGGTAGATTCTGTTTCTTGGTGTTCAAAGTAAGGGCTGTTCACTTTCTTTGGCGACTTTATCCAAGAGATTTTGCAGGTCTTGTTGGTTCTCAACTATCAGTACTGTGTCGTCAGCATACCGAAGGCTGTTAATATTGTATCCTCCAATTTGTATGCCTGGTTCTGTGATGATCATTCTTAGAATATTCTCACTGTACAGAGAAAAAACGTCTGGAGATAGTACACATCCTTGTTGCACCCCTTGTTTTATAGGTTGATATTTTCCAGTTCTGTTTTCAGCTTGAATTGCTGCTTCTTGCTGCCAGTATAGATGTTTTACAATCCTCAGGTCTTTGCCATCTATACTGATGTCTTCAAGCATTTTAATAATTTCATTATGTTTCACCTTGTCGAATGCCTTGGTGAAGCATAAGTAAAGATCTTTCTGTACTTCTAAAGCTCTTTCTGTTAATGTTTATAAAGCATAAATGGCATTGTGTGTTCCCTTTCTTCCAACAAATCCAACCTATTCATCTGCTATTTCCATTTTTATCTTTTTCCTTGTTCTTCTCATAATGATTCTCAGAAGTAGCTTTGTTATGTGACATGAGAGGCCGATAGTCCGGTGGTCATTTTTTTTTTTGGTACCACCACCAAAACCCAGCCTTTAAAATTGGGTATCAGAGAACTCTCAACATATGCATTATTCATAGATTTTGAGAAAGCCTTTGACAGTGTCAACAGAGATGCACTGTGGAAAATCCTAAGATGGCATGGCCTCCCCCACAAGATAGTAAATGTAATCAAAGCCCTATATGAGGGTTTTCAGTGCAAAGTGATCTGTGGAGAACATACCTCCAGCAGCTTTAGGGTTCAAACAGGAGTGAAACAGGGATGTGTACTATCACCAACATTATTTATCTTGGCAGTAGACTTGTTAATGAAGGAGGCAACATCAGACAAACGCAGAGGATTACAATGGACCCTTGACATAGTGCTGGAGGACCTTGACTTTGTGGACGACATTTGTCTATTATCAAGCAGTCACAAAGATATGCAAGATAAAATAAACAAGCTAACTCAGAATGCAAACAACTTAGGACTAAAGATCAACGTAGGAAAGACAAAGTTAATGAAGCAAAGTGTGAACAACAGAAATGTACTCAGATTAGATAACAAGTTAGTGGAGGAGGTCAACGAATTTGTATACCTTGGCAGCTGAGTAGTAGAAAATGGAGACAGCACAGAGGACATCAACAGTAGACTTACTAGAGCAAACCAGGCTTTTGCAGTGCTGCAGACTATATGGAAATCAGAAAAACTAAGCATAAATATAAAAATCAGGATATTTAAGAGTAATGTTCTAAGTGTACTATTCTATGGCAGTGAATGCTGGAAAATCACCAAAACTATAGAAAACAAATTGAATTCTTTCCAGACTAAATGTTTACGAAGAATTAGGAAAATATTCTGGCCAAACACCATAAGAAATAACATCTTATTAGCAGAAATGCAGATGAAGCCACTGACAACAATTATTGAGGAAAGACGCTGGCGATAGTTGGGACGTGTGCTCCAAATGACTGACAACTCACTACCAAAAGTAGCACTAAGATGGACACCACAGGGGAACAGAAGTAAGGGTAGACCAAAAGAGACATGAAGAAGAACAACAGAAAGGATGTTGAGCAATAGAGGGCTCACCTGGGCAAGAGCAGAAAAAAAAGGCGAAGGACAGGCATTTGTGGAAAACCCTTGTGGAAGCCCCATGTGCCCTGGGCATTTAAGGTTCAGAGAGAGAGAGAGATCAGAGAACTCTGGGAAGGTAAATGTGGCCAGGCATGATGCTGACCATATCACACTTTCATGTGCTGAAGGTCATGGTTGTTTACGGGCCTAACACCCTATCCCCAGTATACCTTAATGGTGTAGAAATGGAGATTTTATTGTTATCTTTTACTACAGCAATAAAGCCATGATAACAAATAATTAGACTAAAGGTGTAGATGAAAATGTTACAACTGTGTATACCATTAGTGAGTAAAGCGCTCTTCCCACATTTTTTTTTTTTCTTTTTTAAATTGTCTAATTAGTGGCAAATCATGTGGTTTGTAAAGTTGCCAAGATCATACATCTTTCAAGACAATATAGCTTAGGTTATAATGAGATAAAGTTCTCTTGGTGCCATACCACAGCAAATGGTACAAATCACAGCCATCAAACCCACTGTTTTATGATTGACTTGGAAGATAAAAGAATCAGACAATAAAATAATCAGTAAGAGATCTGGTTAGACAACAAAAGAAATGGTAAGAGACTTAGTTGGACAATCTGTAGAAAGGAATGCTAGAAGGACCAATAAAGAATTTTTTCACTCTGTACCTTTTTTCACTCTATACCTTTACTCTTGTGAAAACAAATGCCTCAGGAAAACACTCAGTATAAAGCAGAACAAATTCAAGAACAATGCAGATATAAGACAATTAAGCAAACAACAACCTGTCTCATGAGTGATCAGAAAAAGGAGATGGACGTATGTTGGTCATGTGCTGAGAAGAAACAACCAGAGAATCCCAAAACAAGCTATCAAGTGGAACACACGAGGCTGAAGAAAAAGAGGTTGACTACATGAAAATGAAGAGGACATTGTTAAGTGAGGCCAGATTAGTGGGAATAACATCCCTTGATGAGGTTGAAAAGCCCACTGAAAACAGGAAATCTTGGCAAACTACCATGCGAGCCCTATGTGACATTTAACGGCATGGGAAGGATGTAAGATGTAAGAAGAAGATACCTTTATTCACTGCAGCCTGTTAGATTTTCATGTGTATGAACTTTGAACTTTCTCTTTGTGACCTATTGTTTTGAGAGATGTGAGTTGGTGTAAAAAGGACAAAAAACTTTCTCTGTATACTTGCCTGGGATTTGAGTTAGTGTAGCAAAAGATAAAAAACTTTATCCATGTATTTGTGTGAAGTGTAGCAAAAGATACAAAACTTTATCCATGTATTTGTGTGAGATTCAAGTTTGTGTAGCAAAAATAAAAAAAAAAAACTCTCGATATATTTGCCTGAGATTCAAGTTAATGTAGCAAAGACAAGAAACTTTCTCCATTTATTCACCTGAAATTGTTTATGTAACGAAGAAAATAAATTTTCTTCATATACTTGCCATAGAAAACATCTGTCTGCTTTGACACAATGTTCAAACACAAAATCTGTGTATAATGCAAAGTGTGTGGGAAGACAAATGGTGTGGGCATTTGTTTCTTGTGACAGCTCTCCACACAGAGGTTTCTGCATTGGGTGAAGTAATTGCTGGATCATTAAATGTTGATCACAGATGTTTTCAGTTTCTGTGAAACATTTTATTAACAAAATTTATGAGTAGGTGCTTGTATGTTCTTGTACAGTATTGCATCTGGCATGTATGTTTCTCAGTGCTATATTTATGACTAAACAGCTTACAGCAGATTGTTGGAATGTATCTCTGTTCAGAGTCGGGGACCATCCACAAATGGCTCTGGAATAAAAAAAGAAAATGGGAAATAGCAATTAATAAAACAAAGTAAATGCCTGTAGGCTTGACTTTTGGTATACAATGAACACAACGTGATTGTAGATATAGCAGTCAGACTGGTTATATAAACAAATTAATTCTCATTTTTGTTGAACAACTGTAACTTGTCTTTTTTTTTCTCCCTTTTTTTTGTTTTTTTTTGTTTTTTCAGCACTTTTTCAGAATTTTTACAGACTTTTGGTTCAAGTATTTAACTACGCAAACAGTAAAGCGACGGAAATTGAAACTTCAAAGAATAGAGTTAGCTAACCAATGAGACTGATGCCCCATTAGTCAAGAGCTTTTTGCACTCACTGCATATCTGAGGACAAGAGCAACAAAACCAAAAGCAAGAGACGAATCTCACTAAAACAAATTAGCATAAGTTTTACGGTAGTGCCCACTGAGCTGACCTCTGTTGAGGTCAAAGGTTAATTTTTCAGTTATCATTGTGAATTTGCTCTTTTGAAAAAAAAAATAAAAGTTCGCTATCTTCGATGTCGGTCAAGAAACCAAGTCCTCAGTGGAAGGTAAGGACAAAGTGATTAATATACAAACAAAAATTTTAATTCATATGTTTTGTTACTGCAGTTGTTTGAGAAATTCATTCCATTTAGTAAATAAAACAATCATAGTTGCAAGTTTTTAGGTATAGTTTTTATTATAGATGGAAGTCAGTTGTGTTCACAGCAAGTGTTAAAACCAAATCATCATCATCATCATCATGTAGTATGCTGGGTGGCATAGGCAACCATACTTCATGACACTCGGTCCTTGACATTTCTCAGTTACAAAGTCTGTTGCTGATTTTTTTCCATGCTACAGTGTCAGGCCTTCAGACATCTGTTCCCTCCGTCATCCCCTGACTCTTCTGCTTTCAGTTTTGCCAGTTGTTGTGTTTTCCAGCAGTTTATCTATCACCTGCCCCAAGAATGATGATTGTCTCTTTCTTTACTTTGTTATTATAGCACATTTTTCATTATTTTGTCTCAAACACTGCTCATTAGTTTATCTTGGCTGTCCTTGTGATCTCAAAATTCTTCTCAGGAACCATATCTCAGTTGCCGACAATAGTTTACTCATTTGCCTGTCATTAGTTTATGATTCACATCCATATAGCAGAATAGGTTAAATATAGCAGTATAGGTTAAACCAAATAGACATTTATAAAATTTGATGCAAAGCATTTTTAGATATAAGAAAGAAAAATAGATATTTAAGAAGTCCCCAAAAGAAACTTCCCATCTGACATGATGCCTGCACTTCAACAGTAAGATAATGACTGTTATTGGAACCCTGGACTCCAGTAAGACAAGCGACCATCTAGCCACAAGAGGACAGTGCACTATCAGCTATCAACAAAGAAGGATATCAACACTTACTCATTATAAATCTTCTTCTTCTTATCTGTCTGCTTATGCACAGGGAGTATCAGGCATCAGTCCAGGGCAAGGTGAGAGGCCTGGGTAGCTGTCATGTTATGTTTCCTCAGTGTGTCTTTCACCCCCATCTATCCACTTTTTTTTCCTTGGTTGTCCTTGTGCCCTATATCCAGATTTGAAGTGTATGCATGTGGCAGCTGATTGTTCTGGGTTCGTGTGTATCAAATGCCCGAGCCACAGAACTCTCAGATTTTCGATGTAGTCCTTGACAGGTGTTGTAGCTACCATTTCCTGGATTATTTCAGTTTGCACTCGATCCCTTCTTGTCTTGCTTACCATTTTTCTTAAACATTTAATCTCACATGCTGTTATCTTTCTGTCATGGTATTGGGTGAGTGTCCATGTTTGTCACAGAATCATGGTGAATATTGTTTGAAAGAGTTTTTTTTTTGGTGTTGATTGAGATATTTGGATGTTTTAGGTTTGGTGCAAGTTGATAGTTTGCATTAAAAAAGTTTGCATTGTTTGCTTTATGAATTCTGCATTTGATTTCTTCATCTGTTTTTTTTTAACCCTGTGTAAATGTGCTTCCTAGATATTTGAATTCAGTAACTTGTTTGAGTTTTAATGTTACTTATATAAATGTTACATTCTCTTGGGGTTCTTCTTGTCACCACTGTTTCTGTTTTTGTTGATATTTATTTTCATATTGTTTACTTTGCAGCTGCTATTGAGGCTGCGTTATAAAACATCAGTTAATATTCTGCATTAAGAAATGATCATTTTGTTATTTTTAAGAAAAAGCTTCCCCTGTTACAGTAAAATATTGATGTGATTTTGTACTTGCAGAAACCCTGTGACAGTAAAATATTGATGTGATTTTGTACTTGCAGAAACCCTGTGACAGTAAAATATTGATGTGATTTTGTACTTGCAGAAACCCTGTGACAGTAAAATGTTGATGTGATTTTGTACTTGCAGAAACCCTGTGACAGTAAAATATTGATGTGATTTTGTACTTGCAGAAACCCTGTGACAGTAAAATATTGATGTGATTTTGTACTTGCAGAAATTCCAGCCGCCTGTTCAGGACCCAGCCATTATTTCCATCCATCAAAATCCCAGCGTTGTCAACATGAACATTAATGCTGAAATGCAGCAAACGGCACCAGGATTCCCTAGAGGCAGAGAGACAGGACTTATTGACAAGAAGCAGGTATGTTCTGTGCTGTTCGAGATAAACAGTTCAATCATCAACTAATATTCAGGTCGTTTTTAGTGCTTTTTTTTTTCCCAACCTGATTGTTTGTTTTAAATGAGATGAGTTATATATAGAACTTGTTGAGCTGGCATCATTCTCTTTAAACTACTTTTAATTTTTGATTTGTTTTCTATCTGTAGAACAAACCTTTCTTGTCTTAACTCAGAGTAGAATCATCTTCGTCATCATTGTCAACATCATCATCATCATCGGTAGACCTCTATACTACAGCAAGAGCATAAGGCATCAACAAAGGTTCCCCAGTCAGCTCTGTCTTGAGCAAGTTGGGATACCTCAAACCATGTCTTTCTCGCTTCCTTTAGTTCTTCCTGTATTGTGCATTTCCACGTTGCTAATGGCCTGGCCCTCTCTCTTCTTCTTTGGTGTGTCCAAGTCAAGGCGGTATAGGGGTGTCATGTTTTTTCCATTCGTAGTATGTGGTCCAGCAGTTTCTGTCTTTCTGCTTTGGTCTCTTTATTAATGTCCTCAGATGTTGGTTATTTCCTTTTTCTGTCATGCATTCTTCTCAGTGTATTCTTCAGATTTTCCTAAGGCATCTTCCCTCAGATCCTCTGAATCTGCTTTTGATACTCCAATTGGTTCTCCATGTTTCTCAGAATAGAACAGAATTATATATGTGTCTGGTCATCACTGTGGTGAAGTTTATTGAGAAGCGTGACATAGATGTCTACTGGGCAGACACAGTATCATATTCTTGATATCTATGGTTCCATACATGAGTTACAAAAAAAACAGTGAAGTTTATCCAAGAGACAGGACTGCAGATATGTAGACAGGAAATGTGTACGAAGAAGAAGAAGATATTCTTGATACAAAAAAAAAAAAAGCCAGGTTAGTGTCCTGTGCATACTTTTTTAATAATACGGCTATGTCAGGTACAATTTAGGAACTGTCTGGTACCATCTTGTATTGTCAGTTATTTACTAGTTTATAGTTTAACTTTTATGTTATCATTTATAGCCTGTTTCATAGTTGACAGTCCTAATATTAGTTTATAATCTTACTGTCATAAGCCACTCCTCCTCTTTTGTCATTTAACAGCTATAGCTTGTTACAAAAGAAATTTAATCTTATTATCATACATGCTTCTTATTATTATGCTTATTATTTACTTGATGGTGTATAGTATTTTTGCAATTCAGTTAAGGCAACTGATGTTGGTTTTTCTTCTATCAGGATTTGGAATTTCTTCTTTTAAGATGGTTTTATTCAATATTGTGACAGTCAAATGGGGCACAACAGGGCAAAGAAAAAAAAAGGTCGACCACGTGAAACTCTGAAGAAAATGTTGTCAAGAGAGAGGGTAAATTAGTAGGCATAAAATCGCTTGACAAGGTTGAAAAACTCGCAGAAAACAGAAAAACTTGGAGAACTTAAAAGCAAACCCCGTGTGATGTTTAATGGCACAGGATGGATGTGACAGAGACATGTATTTTTTTAATCTCCAGCCTCATGTGTCTGGTCATCATTGTGCCATGACAGGTGCATATCATAACTTTTTTTACTTCTGCAGCATTCATATGGTTTTATCCAGTGTTGTGACAGAGATTGTCATATTTTTAGATTTCTAGCATTCATGTAGTTTTATCCAGTGATGTGACAGAGATTGTCATATTTTTACATTTCTAGCATTTATGTTGTTTTATCCAGTGTCATGACAGAGATTGTCATATTTTTTTATATCTCCAGCATTCATATGGTTTTATCCAGTGCTGTGACAGAGATTGTCCTATTTTTTTTATATCTCCAGCATTCATATGGTTTTATCCAGTGCTGTGACAGATTGTCATATTTTTTTTTATATCTCCAGCATTCATATGGTTTTATCCAGTGCTGTGACAGAGATTGTCATATTTTTTTATATCTCCAGCATTCATATGGTTTTATCCAATGCTGTGACAGAGATTGTCATATTTTTTTTTATATCTCCAGCATTCATATGGTTTTATCCAGTGTTGTGACAGAGATGCGAGACTGTTCTTCCACTACTCTGAGTACAATGGCAATGTGGATACTCTGAAAATTGGAGGTTATTATTTTATTCTGCCAGTCTTTCCTTCAGTTCATCATACAAACTTCTGCATTCTCTGTATACTTCATATACTTGTACATATTGGTTAGTGTAGAAAATTATGTAATTTTTAGTTAGTTCATGTAATTCTAATTGTACTACAGGTCTACAATAGGCCACTAGGAAAAAAATAATCATTTGCCATAGCCAATTTAAATTTTAAAATATTGACTTTTTTTTTTTTTTTGATAATATAATTTTTATTGCAGTTAACTCTTTTGAGGGGACAGTCATTATTTAATGCTGTGTTTGTTTATAAATTTGAAGGATATGTGAATATCTTCAATGGTTTCTGTAAAACAGAGGCAGTGGAGTTTCAGATGTCATTTGACAGACGGACAGGTAAACCAGTTGCTGTTGGCGTGGTGAAAGTTGACCCCACCGTTGTGTCACCAGAGATCCTTAGTGATGAGAAAGTACAGGGAACTATTGTACAAGAGGCCAAACAGATCAAACAGAAGAATGTAAGCCTGGTCTTTTTTTTTGTTGAATTAATTTATTTCTTCTTCAGTGCTCCACGGTTCTGTGCTCAGATATCTGTGTTTATTATGTGGATAAGTTGTGCAGTTTTTTGGAGGTCTTGCTTTGCAGGCCAAAGTTTGTCTTCAAGTGTAAGCTCCCATTGGCCAGGACTGGGTTTAGGCTTCTTAGTAGAAGGGGTGGAGCTCTGGAGTCTGGATGCCTGTTTCCTATTTCACATTTGCGGTCGGGGGTGCATGACGGGTCAAGGCAGTACAAGTGTGCTCACACTTGGCAGTATCTCATGTGTGTTCTTAACTCTTTCCGAGCGTGGGGGGAAAACGCGGACGTACCATAGGGTGCGGAGCAAAATGCGCGGGTGTTTAGAAGATTGACGGGTAGAATTGAAAAAGTGAATTTAAAATATTATTTCCATGTTTAAAAAATACTAAATATACATTTAAAAAAAAAGGTAAATGAATAAAGGTTCCAGAAATGTCTAGTTTTTGTAGGAAAAAATAACTGTTGAGAAAATAAGACAAAATATTTAGCCCTCCTCCCCCCAAAAAAAATCTCTAAAACACTAAACTAATGGTTGTCTACTTACCAAGAGCTGTAAATATCCACTTGTTACACACAATTTGAAGATAAAATGAATTCCATCCAAGAAATATCACTTTTTGCACAAATTGAAAAACAAAAATCAGAAGCAGAACACTGAAACTAGCAAGAAAAGATAAAAGAAGAAGAACAATGGTTATATTCAGTTTGAGAAAAATCTTCTTGAAGATTGGGGTGGTCCTGAAAAGGACCTGGTTATGGTGCAGAATAATCTGCATGCTAATCTCTATGCAGTACTGACACGTTTCCTACCAAATATTGTCGCAAACATTTCTCTACAAGCTATTCTACTTTGTCTAACAGGTCTAGAGCTACGGGATGTACATTCAGTAAAATCTGCCATGTCGAAAGGCGTGTAAAAAGTTCGATATACTTTGAAAATTTGCAAAAAAATTGAACAGAAACGTTCACAAAATGTCCTCTTCGCGCCCACGTTGAATTGAATAGGAAGAAGAATTTCTGACATGCGCAGTTAACGTTCAAAGTAAAAGGTGGATTAAATGGTGGATTAGAGTGATTTCGAGAATTAAAAATGTCAGGATCCTGATATACGTTCGCAACGTTAAACCGGAAAAGTCAGTATTCTGACAAACGCCTGGGAAGAGTTAAGATGGTGGCTTGTTCTTGATGTGAGAGTTGCAGCATCTGATTGTTAGATGGTGGGTAGTGCTGGTGTGTCCACAGCTTCTTGTACTTATGCTTGATTATAGTTTTGGCTTCACTGTATGAGACAAGGTGTTGACGTTGCGGTTGTCTGCTGCCAGATTTGGCAAGTCCAACAGATCACACTGTGATGGGATCTGCTGGACCACAACCGTCTTTTCATGAGAGAGCATCATCATCATCATCATCATCATCATCGCCTTTCACTCCCTTGAGAGCATAGGCCACAGATAAAGGCTCTCCAGTCATCCCTGTTCTTGAAATTATTCTCTGCTTTCTTCCATGTGCATCCTCTGTCTCTGAGCACTATCATACTTTCTCTTCTCCATGTAAGTCTAGGTCTTCCTCATTTTTCTATTTCCTTGAGGATTCCATGTCAGTGCCTGCCTTGCTATGCTGGTGTTGGGTTTCTTCAGTGTGTGGCCAATCCACCTCCACTTCCTAGACATGATTTGTAAGTTCATAGGTTCTTGTCCTGCCCTTTTCAAGACCTCGTTCCTGATCTTGTCCTGCCATTTAATGTTTTAAATCCTCTTCAAGCAGTCGTTCATGAATGTTTGTATCCTCTGTTGTATTGTCTTGGTCATAACCCATGTCTCTGAGAGAGCATGCACAGCATTATTTTGTCTAGATACTCATCATCATTCTTTTCCATCAACCAAGGGAAATTTGGCTGCAGTGTGTTGCCAGATTTGCTCTGTCTCTTTGTGGCCAAACTGCTTCTTGTCCATCTCTTTACTGAGAGCAAAGACACCTGTAGAGTGACAGGATGGTCGTCAGGCCGCTGGCCCAGTTTTGGCCAAGACCCATTCCTATTTTGTTCGAGTTCTCATAATAACAGGCAGATGTGCTCTTTCGACCTGGCTAATAGGATAGATGTTATCATGATCCCCAAAGTGATGGAGTCTTCGAGGAAGTTTATTTTTATGGTCTATTTAGAGAAGTCACCAAAAGCCATTTCCCATCGGACATGATATCTGCATTTCAACGTTATCAGAGTGTCAGTTGTAGGGAGCGGCCTGTAGTCTGTAGAGATAAGAACAAGATGTTGTATGGCTTACCAGCATCATTTTGTATGGCTTACCAGCATCATTGTTGTATGACTTACCAGCATCATTGTTGTATGACTTACCAGCATCAGCATTGTATGGCTTACCAACATCATTGCTGTCCTCTCTCTCACTCTTCTTTATTATTATCCCTTTTTGAGAACTATATATGTTGCATACAGCATATCACATGGAAAATAGAGAAGGTTGGATGTGACTTGAGATAATGTAGCTAAAGCATTTGAATGTGACAGAGAAAAGATGCAAGAGAATGGCTAATCTGAAACTCTTACTCCAGACATCTGAGTGTCAGAAGACAGTGTACAGAACCATTCTAAAGAGATGATGGGACAGAAGCTATAGGTTGGCAATGAGCTTCTATTTCAGTTAAAAATGATCTTTGTTTTGTTTAGTTTTGTAATTACATATTAAATGCTTATTGTGCAAAGTGCCAGTTTGTGGTTGCAGTTCTAATTTTGAAATTTAAAAAAAAATAATTTATGATAAAAGTAAAAAGCTGGTTAAAATTGTAAGATTTTAAAACTAAAAATCAAGCCAGTTAAAAAAAAAAGATGTATAATTATTGTCTGTGCTATTTTATTAAATTCCAGGCCACAGGTTTCTGTTAGAAAAATTGTTTATGTATTTGAAAAATGTTGACAGGGTACAGTGCCTGGTGCTCAAGATGGTTTGGGACGTGTGACATATGTCCATAATGGTGAATGCTTCTTCTTGCCGTATGGATTGGATGATGTGCTGGGAACTTCCACAACCCCGAAGGCAGGGGATGATGTCCTGTTTCAGATTGCCACAGATAAAAGGTCATACAGTAGGAAGCTTATTAAACATTTTTTTTTTTTACAAAGTGATTTGCAGAACATCTGGTTTTAATGTTTAAAGATGTTTTGATGTCAGGCATGAATAATATTCAGCTATTATTCTGTTATTATTAGTGGATCTGTGGATGAGAAAAGCGTGCTGAAAGTTTTTATGTGAAATTATTGCAATCTAAAGTATTAATTACTTGACATTAAATTGAAAAGAAAATTGTAACACTCGTATATACAGTTGAACACCAGTTATCTGAATGTCAGTCATCTGAGCCATCAGGTATCTGAAACACTACTGCACCAAAAAAACAAGTATGTAGCTTTGAGTAAAAAAAAAAAAAAAGATAGCTTTCGGTCCAAAAGATCTTCAAATACTATCATGAAAGTTCTCAAGACTTTTTGAGTTTGACTCAATCTGTTGGGTGGCACAGCAGATGTCATAATAATTTTAAGTTTAAACTGCAGTTATACCTTAAAATGGGTATGTTCATGTTTGTTTAATTATCTGAACTGTTTAATTAACCAAACCATTATGGTCCCAGTTTAGCTAGGTAATTGATGTTCTGCCGTAGTTCTGTGTTTCTGTAGATGTTTGCTGAAGTGGAATTTATAGTGATTGTTTAATATTGATTTAACAGCATTTTAGATTTGGCAACATTTGAAAAATTACTTTTGTAAGTATTTGAATGTACTTTCTTTCTGAAAATGAATGTTTAGATCTTGTCATTCTGCTGAATATAAATTTCGTGTAAATATTTTGATATATGTGAAAACTTTTTCCTTTTCAGTTTTACACCCACCTTATATGCAGTACTGATTTAGGTAAATGCCTAAGGTGAAGGTCCACTCTTTATGTCCTATATACATTGATAATATTCTTAAAGAAGATATTAGATTTGTGTGACTTTTTGAACTGGTATGTTTGACATTGTTTGCTGGTTTACAGGACTGATAATACCAACACAAGTTATTTGTGTAGACCAGTGGTTCTCAAATTAGACAGTACTCTCCCCCCCCCCACCACACACACACACACACATTCATGGAGGCGTTGAGAGAATAAGAAGCAGCAGGAGGAATCTGTATCAGTGAGAAAGGTTACTGCGGATCCTAGGAATAGGAATAGAGCAGTCTGAAAGAAAGTTTTTTAATCATTGATGTAGACATATGTCATAAATAAACATTTATGTTATCGGTAATTGTTAATAAAAAAAAGTTGTTTTTAGCTGTTGTTAAGTGTTTTTCTGGTGTTAAATTTAGGGATGGAAAGATTCGAGCTCGGAATGTGGAATCTCTGGAGTCGGCTAGCCAACGTTATGTGGGTGTAGTGTGCTCCATGAAGGACACATTTGGCTTCATTGAACGGGCTGATATTGTGAAGGAGATCTTCTTTCACTACAGCGAGTTTAAAGGAGACATCAGTGAGCTCATTCTAGGGGATGATGTTTCTTTTGGTGTACAGATCAGAAATGTGAGTACTTCTTTCTTGTTCCCAGTGCTTTTGACCTTGCTGTCCTAGCCAGTGATGATGATGAAGATAACAGGCTGTAGTGAATTTATTCGTTTATCTAGAAGAGGGGGGTCATAGCCTTGCAGTGTGTAGTAGTGCCAAGCTTTTTGTTAAATTCATAGTGAGGGCCACTTCAGTCCCTAGACTCATTTGTCATGAAGCTGTCCATTTCCTGGGAGCTCCTCCAGGTAGTGAAATAAAGTCCTGGCCAGCTGTAGTTTGCTAGGCCTGTTGACAAAGATGATGTTTCTCCTCACTGTGATATGTTCAGTTAAAAAGATGGATTTATATGTGATCTGAAACTAAAGACAGCAAATATCCTTTGGTTGCTAAAGGCGTACATACTGAATGTCACAAGAGAATGGTGAGCTTGTGGAAGCTGACAGAAGGGCAGATGGGAAAACAAAAGAGAAGAAGGAGTCCTTTATTTTAGGTGTCTTCTGAAAGGTTTGGAAGATGTAGCAAGTCAACAGTAACAAACCTTTGATATGTAGAAGTCACATGATAATGGTAGCTAAGCTGCTTGTTCATTATAAGTCCTTTGGTGAGTAGGCTGTTTATTCACCAGGAGTACTTTGATGGATTTGTATGCTATAGTTGTTTATATGTTATGGCTGTTTATATGTTATAGCTTATTGATTTTATGTTTTTTAAAAATTGCTTTTTAATTTGATTAATGTTCTGTTTGTTATGTAACTACTCTAATGAATAGGATGAGTGGTCTTTGCTGATGCTGCAGTATTTTAACAAATGTTACGAATTGAGTGCAGTCTGTAATGAACGAAATGCTAGTAACATTGAACCAGCTGCTACATTTATTCCTCAACAGAACAAAGAAGTGGCCGTGGACATAGAGCGCCTGCCTGAGGGAACTGTCATTTTTGAAGACATTGCTGTGGAACCGGTGAAAGGGAAAATACTCAAAATGATCAAAGCAAGCAACAGGCGGCCCAGTGAAGCTTTGGCTGGGAGGATAATGTATGAAACTCCGAAAGGGTATGTTGTATTATCTCTCTCTCTCTCTCTGAACCTTAAGTGCTCAGGGCACATGGGGCTTCCGCAAGGGTTTTCCACAAATGCCTGTCCTTCGCCTTTTGTTCTGCTCTTGCCCAGGTGAGCCCTCTATTGCTCAACATCCTTTCTGTTGTTCTTCTTCATGTCTCTTTTGGTCTACCCTTACTTCTGTTCCCCTGTGGTGTCCATCTTAGTGCTATTTTTGTTAGTGAGTTGTCAGTCATTCGTATGTTGTATTATGGTGATCACATAAAACTTATGAAACACCTAAAAGGTATGTTGTGTTACAGTGGACAGTTAAACTAAATGAGACCTCTTCAGAGGGTATGTTGCAGTCCAGCATCAGGATGGTGGACCACAGCAGATCAGGATCCTGTTTCACCTCTGTGTTGGTACCCCTAATAGCAGACTTAGCCTGTCTAACAGGACAGGGACCACCATAGTCCCCGTGGTGGTGGAGTCTGCTAAAGAAGTACTGCACACACTCTGCTTTTGTAGCTTCACTCAGGGACTGAAAAAATAGCGGCCACAACCCGCTGGCAATCTGATACATTCCTCAAAGTCTTCACCATAGCAGCTGCAAAGAATACCAGCTTGCAGTTGCAGGGAGATAGAAGAAGAAGAAGAAAAAGAAGTGGGCAAATAAAATAAATGAGACTCCTATAGGGTACGCTCTGTTACAGTGGACATGTCATATTCATGAAGATAATGTTTGGTTTGGGGTAACTTGAGGAAATAGCTTTGGGACATGGTCAAATTTAATTTCAGAAAGAAAAAAAAAAACCGAATTTAATAACAAATTCATATTGTCTTTTCCCATTATTTTTTTGATTGGTGAGAACAGACAGTTTAATATTTGAGAAGATTTTTCAGTTAGAGAAGAGATTTGTTGTGTTGAAAATTTATTTATTTTTGTTTTGTATTTCTTCATCAGGCTGATTGAAATTCCCTTTGGAGAGAAGGATCAGCGAGGGGAGTGTACTCTGTTACAAGGTGACACAGTAGAGTTTCAGATTGCGACGGACAGGCGTGACAAACTTCAGCGGGCTACCAACATAGCCCTCATGGAGGAAACTTTCGAATACTCGGGGGAAATTAGAGAAACGGTATGCAGTTGTCAAAAAACAGGCGTAAAAACTTTTCAGAATTTGAAAGTTATATTAAAAAAAATTATAACAATGTTAAGTTTTGGTCACATCACCACCCATGTTTTCTTTTGTTACATTAAAAAAAAATAATAACAGGGTGATTGCTTTGTCAATTTAAAATTTCTCATTATCTTGAAAAAAAAAAAAAAAAAAAGACAAAACAAACTGAAACAGGTAACTGTAGTTCAGTGTATCATATTTTTTTGTATAAATACACCAAAGTCCTCGGAATATTTTTCTGTTTCTGTACTTTTGCAAACTATTTCATTTATGATTTACAGAGAACTCAGGTGTATTTCCAGTACTGATGTTGTAGTGGATCTCCCTGTAGTTAAGGACTGGAAGCTCTCGATTACTGATGCTGCATTGAAGATTTAGAATATAAAACCCGTGTGGGATGTATGCTGCAGTGGATTTTCTTGCTTCTCAGAGCACATGACTCACATGCAGGCTTCCCCGTTGTGAGGGTACATGAATGTCATTATCTCTCTTGGGTCATGGTTTAGTAAGGTTGACATGAGCATCTTGCAGAGGCAGGGTAGTTCATAATCAACTTTCATTTCACATACCTTGATGACATTGTTATCTTTGACATCTTCTCAGTTCCTGTATGTCGAACACAGCTGTCCTTAATTCACAAATAAAAGATTATTAGTTTTTATTCTGGTACTTAAATAGATTTTCTCACATAAACAGGATTTGATGAATCCGCAGCATTGTTTAAAAAAAAATATTGACAGGGCATGATAGCTACACTGAAAGATGGATATGGTTTCATAAGCTGCGCAGACCGCGATGCACGCATCTTCTTTCACTTCAGCGAATTCATGGACCTGACGTACAGCCCCCGACTGCAGGACGAGCTGCAGTTTACTGTGGACCAGGTGAGCTTGCAGTGAGAGAAAGTAGTTCTGTGTTGTATTTTTGCCCGGTCTCTTGTGTTCTGGTTTTGTCTTGCAAGGAAAATACACTTCATAAATAACTTTTTTGATTTCCAAGCACAATGGTATAATCACTTATCTCTTTATGTATGGTAGTCAGTGATTATGTTCTAAAAGAGGCAGCTCAGCTGTTAAAAACTATCATCTCCTCCAAGAGCTGAAAGGTCAAGGACAACATAGGCACTAGTAGTATATCATTTATCTCTCAGTGCCGTGGAACAGGTCAAGTAAAAGTGGGACATCATAACCTTATATTCTTAATAGTGTGGAATGGGTTAATAAAAACATGGACACCAGCATTGTTTCTCTCTACACTGGCACGTAAGAACTCGAGGAAAATGTGGAATGCTGACTGCTGGCCTATCTGTGTTTCTCTGTCATGGAATATGTCTAATTTGTGGATAATAGTCTTGGTAATAGAGTGTACTGTTTTGATAACTCCTCTTTTGTTTCCCAGTTCTGCATATGTTGAAGTTTCGTTTGGTCCTGTTCTTTGGAAAGTTGATCAGTGTATGGATGAATTTAAGATCCGCGTGTTTGCTCTGTGATTTTTTTCCCCCTCTGTTCTCCGATGTAGTTAAAGGAAAATCAACCTTTTTTTCAAGCCATATAGGCACATAGGGGATATGGTGTTAATGCCCATATTTGGCTTGGCTTGTCAGCACATTAGAGTAATGTGGTCAGCATCAGGACTGGCCACGTTTACTTCCCATTTTGCTGCTGAGTGGTTGGAGTTATGCTGGCCAGATTAGAGTCCTTGACCCTGTCTTGAGAAAGTAGTGCACTAATCGCTACTCTGTCCATACGTTTCATTGTTAAAGTACAGAGAGTATGTCATCTTGTTTTCTTTACCAGTGTCCAACATTTTATTTTTGGTTGTATATGTTGAAGTCATCACTATTAGAATGATTGTAAGGCATATTTGTACTTATATGAGATGTACAAAAACAGTGATACTTGATAGAAGTGTAAACTGCTGAAACAAGTTGTATCAAGTGTGTATCTTGCAACAGTCGGCACGTACTGTCTATAATTCATTTTGTAAAACTAGAAAACACACCAAAGTATTGGTGCTGATCAGTTGTGTTTCTGTTAACTTTTAAAAATAGGATGCATCGCAACCAACCCGTCTGGTTGCTACAAGAATCAAACACCTGACAAAGGGATCAGTGTCTTTCATCAATATTCTACCTGCCGTCTACATCGGCACCATTGACAAGGAGCCGTCTACGCATAAAAATCAAGGTAATCGTATGATGGGAGGGAGCGTGGGGTGGAGGGAGAAACTGACAGTGGAGAGGTAGTGAAGTGAAGGCAGTGGATTACATCCCTGCTGCCGTCACTCTCTGGCTGACACGGATTCTCTCTAGTGCTCATGTTTAAGGATCTTCCTTCTATAAAGGGGGTCAGAGCATGTGTGGACTTGCCAGGTATGCTATGATGATGATCTTCTTCTTCTTCTTCGTTCGCATTGTCTGTCTATATCTGCAGTCCTGTCTCTTGGATAAATTTCACTGTTTTTTGTAATTCATGTATGGATGATGATGATGATGATGATGATGAAAGAAAAAAAAAAAAGCTAGTAAATTTGATGTGGAGTCACCTTAAATATGGTTTCTTGCAAGAATGTTAAGTAGGACATTTTCATAATCCAGGAGGAGTGATGAGGAGTGTTTGAGTGGAGGCCTTGAGAAAAGAGAAACACTGTTATGTCTGATGATAAGAGAGTTTAAAACAACAGAGAGGAGGGAATGATTTTCAAGACTAAGGAGAGTTTTTTTTTTTATGAAAGAAGATATAATGGTGTATGTGTGGGGTGGGGGGGATTTTTGGGGGCACCTGATATGAAAAGGAAGGTTTATGACCTGAGATATTGAGAAGTGCTGGTTTAAAAACATAACTAAAGATGAATGGGATTAGAGACATAGGAAGGTTGAGAGAGAAGATATGGACAATGTACCAAAAATCTAAAAGTTATGTAGCTGCCATGAGAACATGGAGATATCTACAGACTACATCATGGCAACAGACAGAGAGCACTAAAGATAGAAATCTGTACAGAAGCGTGGTTGTTTCACCATGTCATTTAATGAAACTGAAATAGAAAATGTTCATGTTTTAAACATTTTAGTCTGTTGCTCATTGTTTACTTTAGGCGGTACGTTGGTTTTGTAATGATGTATTTCTGTTGTGATTGACTCTTATCACTTTGCATTGTGGTAAAAGTTTTTCTGATCATTTGTAATTATTTTCGTGTATGTTGCAGGAAGTTGTATATTTTTATGTTAACCATTATCTGTTCACTCTTCATGATTAGGTAAAAACAAGGAAGGTGAGCCAGGCAACATAATATATGATTACGAAGGGACTATTCAACAAATACTGTACTACCTGAAAGAAGTGACAGACCAAAATAATTTGCCCCACTTTGGTGACAAGGTCCGTGAATTTCTTTTCCAAGTCGGCAAACAGAGTAATTTTGATTAAAGTAGAGAAGTGTCAGATTTTGGTTAATGCATTTAATGTGGAATAAAAATTGACATAAATGAACAAGCAGCCTTTATTTTCGAAGGGGGAAGAATTGAGAGCTAATTCATTTCACATTCTGCCCTCATGAAATACAAAAATGGAACAACTCCCTTGAGGTGGGTCACAATTCATGAGCAGAAAAGAATCAAATAAAGAAATATTGAAACAACTAAAATAAAAAAAAAAACACATGAATGCATGTAATTTTGCTATATCAAGAGGCATTTTATACTGAAAGTCATAATGGATGGAAAAGTTGAAAGGTGGGAAAAAAAAAGCAAGAGTAATGAGCAAGAGCAAGAGCAATGAAACAAATAAAAGAACAATGTCAAGAAATGGAAAAGTAGCAGCTTGGCTGTGTTTTGCCATGTGGGCCAAAAACAGAACAGACTGTTGTGACCAGCCTTCCTTAATGAGAAGGCATGGGATAATGATGATGAGTATAGTGAAATTTAATTCTAAATGGCAAACATGTCTGATGCTGATGATTTGATGTTGTTGTCTCATCAGGTTGAGTTTCAAATTGGTGAAGTTAAATCGACTGGAAAGAAAGAGGCAGTGAAGGTCCGAGTAGTTCTGCGTAACATTGCAGGTAGATGCTTGGGTTTTATTGCCACCTTAAAGGAGAATTACGGTTTCATAGAGACTTCCGACCATGAGAAAGAAGTTTTCTTCCATTTCAGGTAAATGCTTTTCCTAGAGTGAAATAATTGGTGTGAAAGGATAGCTGTTGGCTAGATGTGCATGACTTTGTAAGCATCATACACTGTGGATAGACTTTGCTGATGTGAAGAAAACTTGAGAAAATAGTATGGCTCATATGTAGGAAGTCAAGAGCAGGAGTGACCAAACTGATATCCATGTGGCTTCTCAGGTTGTAGGCCATGGGTTCTGCTCCAGCTCAGTGTAGCTTCAGTTTTTCCTGGTTCTCACCAGTGCAGTGAGGTATGTGCACTATATCATGCCGAGATCCTCTTATAAAGAAGATTAGAGCATTTATGTATTTGTCAGAAGTGCAGCAGTGTTAATTCTTTTGTTTTTTGTTTTTTTTTTTACATTTAACATCTGTATAGCTTTAATGATTGATTTTGAGGGGGGGGGGGGCTCATAAAAGACAGTTTTGATGGATGTGCACCATTTGTTTTGTTTTTATTATATTGATACCAAGGTTGAATAATTTTTTTGTTTGGAATATGCCTTCACCATCATCAGGTTCTCTTTACATGTCCTTTAGTTTTGACTTTGAATTCCAAGTCTATAAGGGTCTACAACTTGCAGTCTTTGTATGATGAATGTAAAGAATTTGATTTGTCACATCTTTACAGCTGTAAGGAAATTATGCAGAATCATTTTTTCTATTTCTTCAATTTTTTTCGGTCGTTTAATGTACATGTTGTAGCTTTTTCTAACACTCAATTTTGCTCCTCCATTTTTTTCTTACTGTTCTTCTGTGTTCATTTTGCATGCTGCCATCTGTATTCAGTTTGCATGCTGTCATCTGTATTCAGTTTGCATGCTGTCATCTGTATTCAGTTTGCATGCTGTCATCTGTATCAGTTTGCATGCTGCCATCTGTAGTCAGTTTGCATGCTGTCATCTGTATTCAGTGTGCATACTGTCATCTGTATTCAGTTTGCATGCTGTCATCTGTATCAGTTTGCATTCTGTCATTTGTATTCAGAATGAGATACTCTCATAATGGCTCCACCACCTGTGCCAGTGAATATTGCACAGAATGTCCATTGATAGTCCTTCACACCAGTCCTTGATGATGGGTCACCCATTGAGGATGCCATTTTAGAAACTACAACAGTCCACATGTGAAAGTAGTCAGTGTCGCTTTCACCGTGAACTCGGTAGCAAAGACACCAAGCCGAACCAAGACATACAAAGACCATCACAATTCACCATTGGCCGGATAGACATAACTAAGAACCATCAGTGCTGTCTATGCAGAAGTCACAGCTCACATTGGTGCCATAGCACTAACTTCAGTAGCTTCCTGCACAGAACTGACCTCCATCTTGAAAACAGTGACAACAGTGTTGCTCATTTGACATATTTGTGTGTTTCTGTTCACACCACACTCAGCCAAACAGTGAAGAGGACACAAGCACTTTCAACTGACAGTGCAGAAATACAGCTCGATATCAAATATAACAGTCGCTGTGTTGCTTGTGAGAGTGTGAAACAGTCAGATGCGACCTACCACCATTGGTGAACCGAAAGTCAAATGATCATTCAGTCATTTAGACAGATATACAGGAGGTCACTTCCAGGAATACATCAGAAGTTCAAAGCCAGATATTAGAGATCATTAAAATTTGTTCAGTTAATGTGATATATTCATGCTGATAGCTTAAACGGAGCATTGGTGCTGCTGTGTAGTCTGTACTTCGTAGATCTATCTGAATTAAAAGCTGAAATTTTTCTCCACAGTTCATTTAGTGGTGACACAAATGACCTTGAACTTGGTGATGAGGTGGAATACACGTTAGCACGCAAAAGCAGCAAAGTCAGCGCAGAGAACATTCGCAAGCTCAACAAGGGCACCATTCCACCTAATGTAAGCTGAGTTTTTAAAATTGTTTTTTTCCCCTCAGTTGTATTGTTCTGTATAGGGGGTTATGTTTGTTTAGTTGTTATACATAATGTTTTATGTGTGTCATGATCGTTATAGCTCTGAGAGGGATTTGATTCCAGATCTGGTGCTCTGTCCAGTTCATAAGCAAGCTTTCTGCATCTGATATGGGTCCTTATCACTATTTCTTTACTCGAGTGCTTTCACAGCTTTGGTAATCTTGTGTTCCTTGGGGATAGTTGAGATACGTGAAATGAGCCATACTTAGCTCACATCCAGTAGTATTAGCATGTTTTTGTTCTTTGTGTTGTTTTATTACTTTTAATTCAGTTTCTGTTACTTTCCTTTGTTCCTTGAGAGTATATACAGAACATCTTTGAGGACATTTGGGGCCTCATGATGCACTTAAATATCACTGAAATGGGTGCCTTGACTAAAGAGGATCTTGCAGTGACTGTGGTAAACATGCCAGTATACAGTCATCCTTATGGCACTTCTGGATGCTAATCAGTTTGGTCTGTGGAACTTGTGTGGGAGCTTGGTCATTAAAACAAGTGGTCATTAACTGGAAGGTCATATACTTGTTTAATTGTTCTACATAGAGACTGATCGCGTTAACTGGCAATTACTGGTAAATTACCAGTGGGGAAAAAAAAAAGAGAAAAACCTAAACCTCGCTCCAAAGAGGTCACTGGTTGCTATAACCAGTTGATATTATCAGAAACCTAGGGAAAAGCAACTAGTGAAATAGATTGGAGGATAATGAGACCCACAAGTTGATGATGCTCAACTTACATGGAGGATAATCAGCCAGTTTTGAACCTGGTTCAGCGTGTGAACATTTTGTATTAGATCTCACCACAAATACATAAGAAAACAGTTCCACGTGAACATTTAATTTCTGCTGATATTTGTGAATTCATTTTTATTTTACATTTAAAAAAAAAAAGTACAGAGTGTCATACTGACAAAATCAGTATTTCAGAAAGTACTTCATGCAGGATGAAAGACAGGTACATTTTTACTGGTTCCAAAAACTAGAATCAGTCTAGAGAGAAGCTTCTTAGCAAAATTTTTCCTTGACAAGTTTCTCAACAATTAATATTTGTCTGTTTCAAAAATCATCATTTAAGATGAAAGTTTCATTAGATGGTCTTTTAGAACTGGTCAGTTCCCCCTCCCCCATTTTGGATTTGGGTTCCAGAATTATGGGACTGAACTTTAGGTTCCTGTTTTTTGTTCATTCATTAACAGAAGCATGTGTAGTGCTGTATGTTTTACCTCAGTCTGCTGGCGGGCAGTCTCTGTTTTTGGGGACTTGTCAGGCAGATAGTCTCTTCTGTCTTTGGGGACTTGTCAGGCAGATAGTCTCTTCTGTCTTTGGGAACTTGTCAGGCAGATAGTCTCTTCTGTCTTTGGGAACTTGTCAGGCAGATAGTCTCTTCTGTCTTTGGGAACTTGTCAGGCAGATAGTCTCTTCTGTCTTTGGGAACTTGTCAGGCAGATAGTCTCTTCTGTCTTTGGGAACTTGTCAGGCAGATAGTCTCTTCTGTCTTTGGGAACTTGTCAGGCAGATAGTCTCTTCTGTCTTTGGGGACTTGTCAGGCAGATAGTCTCTTCTGTCTTTGGGGACTTGTCAGGCAGATAGTCTCTTCTGTCTTTGGGGACTTGTCAGGCAGATAGTCTCTTCTGTCTTTGGGGGCTTGTCAGGCAGATAGTCTCTTCTGTCTTTGGGGGCTTGTCAGGCAAATAGTCTCTCTTTGGGGACTGTTTCCAACATTTTTTATCTAAGGTGCCCATTTTTACACCTGGGTCAATGGGAGGAAGGGGGAAATCCTTGAACCCACAATCTTCTGAATGAGAAGGTAGGTATTTGTCACCTTAACACACTCATTCCCGCTTTGGGCAGTTAAAATAAGTGATGGCTTAGTTCTGACATAGATAGTCATTGTCAGCAGAGTGGAGAGTCATTTGGCTATGTTCTTTTTTATGTAAATGTTTAATGTTGCACATTCAGTTCTTCCTGTGGTCGACCGTAATTTATGAAATCGAAAACAAATTGATCAGTTTTATACATTTCAGTTAAAAGTAAGCTGGATTTTTGTAAATGACTTAAATTACATGCAGCATGTGAAGGTTGTGATGTGTTAAGGATTTTGAAGGATGTGACCTATTAAACATTTTGAAGGTTGTGATATATTAAGGATTTTGAAGGTTGTGATGTATTAAGGATTGTGAAGGTTGTGATGTGTGAAGGATGTGACCTATTAAACATTTTGAAGGTTGTGATATATTAAGGATTGTGAAGGTTGTGATGTATTAAGGATTGTGAAGGTTGTGATGTATTAAGGATTGTGAAGGTTGTATTGTAGTAAAGATTGTGTTCCGATGTTAAAATTATATGGGATTAAGTGCTTTTGCTCTTTTTTTTTTTTAATCCCTAGGGATAATGACAATGATGATGCTGGTGATAAGTGGTAAATGATAGTCATTGTGTCATTATTTAAAAATAAAAAAAATGATGTGCGCACACAAAAAGAATGGAACAGTACAGTCTCATTGGATTTAATTGTAAAACTTCTCAGTAAATTCTACCACTGCAAGGACCACACTGATCCCTGCTTCTGGTAGGCTAGGATATTAGTGTTTGGTAGACATGGCATCAGGGCAGATCACTCTGTGGTGGTAAAGATATTGTGAGGTAATTGACATGTCTGTTCACATAGAATATTTTATCCGTTCACAGGAGATTGTTCGAGAGAAAGGCACAGTTCAGGGTCGTATAATCCGTCCAATGAGAATAGTGAATACAGAACAAGAAGAGTACTGTGGTCTGGTACAAGCCATGGATGATGGTAATGTCTGAGATTGGATGTATAGCAGAATAACATACTGGGTATTGTTTAGATTATAGAGAAATCAAGTACCACTCCGTTCACCCTCTCATCTAAACAGAAAGCAGGTAAGATCTTTGTAAATGAAATACCCTTAAGGATGGACAACCAACCCACTTACTTAGGAGTGACTCTTGACTCAAAACTGACATAGAAGCAACACATCAACAGTGCAGAAGCAAAAGCCAGAAGAAAACTAGCCATATTAAGAAAATTGAGTGGAACCACATGGGGAGCTAGTGAAAGAATCCTCAAGAATGTATATCAGCAAAGTATTCTACCACATTTAGAATATGGCTCAACATCTTGGTGCACAGCATCAAACACTACGCTGCATAATCTAGACAAGGTTCAAAATCAGTCACTACGGATTATCACAGGTGCCATGAGGTCCACACCAATAGTAGAAATGCAGCAAATAGTTGGTGTTCAACCACTAAAGGAACGTAGAGACACAAAGGTCATGACCATGGGAGAAAAATTCCTTAGCTCTGTAAGCCATCCCCTGAAGGAGAGATTCAATAACTTGGCATTAGGACGGCTTAAAAGAAGCAGCTTCATTCATCAGGCCAAGCGTATGCGTAAGCTGATACCTGACCTTCCAACTGTAGTCGCTCCATTATCATCTGTACCAGAGCATACACCATGGAAAGAAGCAGATTATACACAAATAACTATTCAGACTGAAGTGAAAGGTGTGCAGAATGGTGAGATGCAGAGCAGTCTTGTAAGATCAACAGCCACACTTAGTGTTCTAGATGACAAATATCCATGTGACACCTGGATACGTGTGTATACAGATGGATCTGCACATAATGCAATAAAGAATGGAGGGGCAGGAGCATATATTGAATATCCAAACAACACCATTGACAAGATTTCCATACCCACTGGTAAATACTGCAACAACTTTGATGCAGAAGTTAGGGCAGTTATTGCTGCAGTTGAAAAACTATCAGACTCCAGAATTGATACATGTCCTGTAGTAATTCTCACAGATGCAAGATCAGTACTGGAGGCTCTTCAGTGCAACAAACTACCAGACCTTAAAGATGCCTTGTCAAAAATTGGCTTACAACATGGAGTCACTTTGCAATGGATTCCCTCCCACTGTGGGATACCAGGCAATGAGAAAGCTGATCATCTGGCCAAAGAGGGCACTGAAATGGAGCAACCAGACATACCAATCACCTATAATCAGAAGAAAAACATGATAAAAACCTACAGGAAGCCACAAACACCACCACATGATGACTATCACATGCTAAACAGAAAGGAACAAGTCACCATCTTCCGTCTCCGAACAGGACACAGCCGACTCCGAAGTCATATGTATACAAAGTTAGGTTGGTACTACTAATCTATGTACATGTGCCCAGGTGCCCCAAACTGTGGAACATATCCTCCAGAACTGCATCAACTACGAGACACTGAGAAATAATTACTGGCCCAGTGAAACCACTAAAGAAGATAAGCTCTACGGTTCCATACATGAATTACAAACAAACAGTGAAATTTATCCAAGAGACAGGACTGCAGATATAGACAGACAGTGCGAATGAAGAAGAAGAAGAAGAAGTTTAGATTATATGTGTAGTGTTCTTTGTATGTTTTGTGATCTTAAGAGCATTCCTTCTTAGAAGGAAACTGCACATATATAGTGTGTAGTAGGGTCACAGGAGTGTTGTGGCTAAATAACATAAGAAATGACATTGTGTTAAGAGACAGACATGAAACCATTGTTGATTGTGATTGAAAGGAGGAGGTGGTGATGGATTGGACGTAGTGTGAGAATGGCAGACAAATCCTTACCACAAACAGTTTTGAAGTGGACTCCACAGGGTAAAAGAAGGACAGGACAACCCAAAGAGACATGGAGACATACAGCAGAGAAAATGGCGATAAACAAAGGACAGATACGGGAGACAGCCAAGAAGATAGAACTGACAAAAGTGGAAATCTCTTGCTGCAGCCAGCTTCATGTGTCTTGGACACTGGAAGGACAAAAGAGAGAGAGAGAGAGTATAGTAGGATTGCTCTGTATGTGTCAGTGAGTTAGTCAGTCAGCGTACTTAGTCAGTCACCAATGAAGTAGTGGTCCAGCGGTCAGATCCAAGCCTTGTGCCTCAGATACTTTTAGAAACCCATGCAAATGGTAACTAATCTCATTGAATTTTCCTTTCTCTCTACATTTTGTTGATAGTGCTTCTGATATGATGCACTTTCACTTAGAATGTCAAATTTAATTTGTCAAGGAAATTTTCCACAAAGTATGGGGAAGGATTAGGCTTTGTTGGGTGGCATGCTCAAGACCAGTTTTTGTTGCATCCTTGTTCTTGACTGATCAGCCACATTTTCCCACTCCAGATGGCAATGATATTGATGAGCCATACCCTTATGGGATAACCAGCTTGGCTGACAAAAGGGATTTCCTGCAGAAAGATGATGTGGTCAAATTCCAAGTTGCCCGCACCAAAAAAGAGGGAACGTTGAGGGCAGTCAATATTGGGGCGCTGCGCAAATTCATCAGGGCCAAAGTGGATTCTGTAAAAGGACAGGTAAGCATACCATGCTTGAATGCTCAGATAGGTTTAATTCTTGCTTTCTGCAAAAACTGCTGGATTTTTGTTCAGGGTGCCAAGTTCCAAATGCATTTTTCTTCTGTTTAGTCATAATAATGAAAGCCGTCTTGACTCCTCTTTTTTTCTTTTTTTTTACCCCGGGACCATACTCAGAAGATTATTCAATGTCTTCCCAATAACTTTAATGCTGGTATAATGAGTAATATCAAGTCCTAGATGGGATCACTTGAATGAGAGCTTGATGGAATGTGTGTTGACAAACACCTATGTTCTCCAGCTACAGGTTTATGATGGCTCGTGTTTGTTTCAAGTAGGTATCAGAAAAGAGCAGGTTATGATAACTCATGTTTGTTTCAAGTTCAACTGTAATTAATGTGTGAGAATGCAGAACTAGCCTGTTGTGTGTTTTATATTGTTGAATGGATAACAGGTTATATATAAATGTTGTTCAGTTCATATTTAATGTTGATTGACTAATTGATCTTAAGAGGTAGCATCACTGCCATCAGGACATTCTCGTATTTCATCGCTGACTGTTCTAGCGGTTGACGTAAGATTTGTGTACTAAGTCTCCCTTTCACGAGGTGATTGTGGATTCATCACTGCCATCAGGACATTCTCGTATTTTCATCGCTGACTGTTCTAGTGGTTGACATAAGATTTGTGTACTAACTCTCCCTTTCATGTGGTGATTGTGGGCTCATTACTTCCATCAGGACATTCTCATATTTTCATCGCTGACTATTCTGGCAGTTGACATAAGATTTGTATACTAACTCTCCCTGTCACGTGGTGGTTGTGGATTCATCACTTCCACCCAGAGCTTATCCTTCTCTCGCCTTACTTCACTCCCAGATCATAAATTCTGCGGATGTAGCAGTTATCCTCCCATTCCGGCTCTTCCTCTCTGGCATAGTTTGTCCATTAAGTCTTCAAGATTTCCAATTTGTCCAGTTTCAGCACTACTTGTGTGGAGCCCTTTCCGGCAGCTGATTGGCCGCTCATTACCCTGCACTCCTGGATGCCAGGACAGTAGGGCCATGTGAGGCGTGCAGCTTGAGTGTGTGGGAAGGTTGGTCCTGGGAAGCAAGTCATTTGCGAGTCTGTCACTATGTCACTTGAAAATTGTTTGTTTTGTTTATTGTGGAGTAGACATATAAAGTATGTACAGCCAGTTATTCTGTTGTTTCAGTATGGCTTTATCAACTACGAAGCTGAGGAGGGTAAGAAATTGTTCTTCCACATGACAGAAGTTCATGACAGTGCTGTCATCCAGCCTGGAGATGAGGTTGAGTTTGTCCTGGTCCAGAATCAGAGAAATGGGAAATACTCTGCCTGCAGCCTGCGCAAGATCACGTAAGAAATTAAAAATTTGTGTTCAGATCACCGTATTATTGACAAATGAACTCTGTGTAGGGAAGAAAATTATATTTGACAGTTCTAGCCAATGTTCCCTCTAGGCTGTGTGGCTATGCACACAGGAGAATCATGCCACACATAAACTTTTGTATGTTGTGAAAATAAATAAGTAAACAAAATTGATGCTTTTATTTTTCAGTTACCTAATGTTACTCTGTGCTAAAGTAGCTTATGATAGCTCTGCATGAGTTTGTTTTCCAGATTTCTTTGGATTTTAGTATTTTTTAAATGAGAATTGAAAATTACACTCTGTAAGTTGATATTACAATGCACATTTATGCACACAATTGTTTCCGAGAATATATCTGCACCAGGGTTCAAAATTTTGAACAGAAAATGCACAACCTTGGAGGGCACATTGATTCCAGCTCAGTCAGTAAAGTGGTACGTGTAGATGAAAGAGACGACAGCTGCGGTAAAACTGGTTCTAGTAATAAGGTAGTTAGAGGCGTGTGGTTCAGTTTTACAGAACGACAAAGGAAATGAGGTAACTGAGCTGCTCAGAGTGTTTTGCTCATTTCCTTTGTTGTTCTGTAAAACTGAACCACATGCCTCCATCTACCTGCATAGATCAGTAATGCTTAATCTTTTGTTGGCTGTGGACCTTTTCAGCACTGAGAGTGGCTGCGGACTCCTCATTAAAAATAAACCAATAAGTAAAGCTCAGATGATTTTTAAAATCAAGTCGATCTATCTGGTGCTCCAGGACTCTCAAAAAATCCTTCTGGGGTCCATGGACTCTAGGTTAAGAACTACTGGTGTAGATTCTAAGATTGATTGCTCTTTGTGGATATACTTAAGGTAGTGATGTTGGGCAAAAGTCTTCACTGTTAGCAACAGGTACCATGATTTGCCAGTTTTTTGCTGTCTTTATGGTACAGGATTATGCTTTTTTTTTTTTTTTGTCACTCGGTCATTTCATTGAGGTAATTTCTGTCATCCTGTCTGTCTTCTTCATCCTCTAGAAAATTTCCATGATGCTGACACAGATCTTTGCTCAACTGTTTAATTAGGTGAATCCAGTTCTTATTGGCTATTGCTTGAGCATATTGGTGGGAGCGTATGAAATCTGAGTGACAGAGAGGCACATGCAACATAAAGACATTACTAGAAAAATAAATGCTTTGTAAACATTCACTTACCTTTGTCCCCAGTGACACTCGTCGTCCAGAGCGCCTGCTGAGTCGTCTTAAGAGCATCACAGAAGACAACAGTACTTATAAAGTCATTGCTATTCGCAGCCCTCGTGGCCCAGATGGCGGAAAGGGATTTCAGCCTCGGACACAGTGGAACCCACCCGTGCCATAGACATATACACACTCCAGTATTCTCATATGTTACATGATTGAATGTTATGTTCTAGAACCAACTAATTCGGAAGCGACAGTTTTCCTGCCAAGTCCATTTTGTCATATATGATGGCTTCATTAAAAAAAAAAAAATTTGAGACAATTTTATTTCTGCTCTTTCTTCCTTGACTATTAGAGTAATTAATCTTGAATAATTTATTCTGTTTCTTCATTTGGCATCATCTTATCATGACTTTCTTTTGAAGGTTAAAAGGTAAAATGAGGATAAAAGGATGATAAATTGACAGTTATATTGGTTTCAAGTGTTGAAAGAAGTGTGGTTTCACATTTTCCACACTTGAAGGCATTTATTTCGTCTATGCAAAATTTACCATTTGGTTCAACTTCTAATCGCATCTTAAATTCACTTCATTTCACCAGGTGATTCATATGAAACGTTTCCCCCCACCCTTCTGTTCCATGTTTTGTGACTTCCGTGACCTCATTCAGTCGGGCAACTGGACGTTTTGTCTGCGTCACATGTCAATGACAAGCCTGTGCCTTGCTCTAATTTTGCTTTGACTTTTGTGTGTATGTACAACTCGAGTTTTCCTTTGTGTTTTCTTTGATATGGACGAAGTGCTTTGTATTTGATTCGTAGTTTTAAGAATCAGGGAGAAGCCTTGGGAACTCAGTACCCAGACCCGTAAATGTGGAAACTGTTATGTTTGACCATTAAATCTTTTCATTATTAAATGACGATTTCGTTATTCGTTGTAAATGCTCAACGTTTGGTCTTTGATCTTGTTGCTTTTAACAGTAATTCGGGTTGATTTACTTGTCAAGTTAATTTTTACTTATTTCCTGGCAGAAAATGAAAGTTGAAAAATTTTTTTTTTCTTGTTGTTTACTGTTACAATCTTTCAGATTTTCAAAACAGCTCGATCAGGAGTAATTTTAATGAAAGTTGTTCGTTCACCGTAATGAAAATGTTTGTCCACGATCTCATCAACTAGTGTTACTGCACCATTTCGTATAGCCAATATGAGTTCATTGTTTTGTTTGTCAGAAAGTTTATGTATGTTCTGTTTTCAGTTTTTTGTTCAGAAAGTTTCAGAGTAGGTTTGCATGTTGGTTAAATAATTCTGCCAGAATTGCTAGATACATAGCAGGATGTTAGATGTCGCCAGGTAATGGATATGGTTTGAGTTATATTTAGATCTGCAGGAAGACAAAAGAAGGGGAACATTTAAAACCCCCCCCCCAAAAAAAAATCTCTAAATATATATCTCTTTCTGTAAAATTGTCAAGATTTGTTAATATGCCTAGATCAGACGTAAGCATTTGTGATGAAAGATCAGAATGAATATTCTCTAAAATATTTACAGAGAAAAGGATGATAAACTGAATCAAAATTTTCCAGTGATAGCATAGGACTATTTTGTTTGCCAGTGATCAGTAAATAAGAGACATGTCAAGATGGTGGTGGTTGTCTTTGCTAGGAGCGCCATTGAGAAATTATATCGGGACACATTAAACCATTGAACCCGATGCTTGTATGGATGGGGACTAAAACTGTTGAACAAGCACCCTTATAACACTTCAGTCAGCTGCTGATGTTTGCTAGCACAGCATATGCTGAGATCTATGGAGCCAGCTATAATACAGGCCAGTTACAGTAAACCTTTTATTTTGTCATTCATGTGTAGTTATTTATCATGACTGAGACATCCAGAAGAGGAAAGTATGTCTTTCTTTGGAGGGCAAAGTATGAATTTCTGTCAGTGAATTCTGAAAGATAGATTATTCTCATGTTAAATAGTATTTCGTTAATTGTAGTTTTGAAGTTAATGTAGCGTGCTGGGGATTGTTTTTACATTAAAGTGTAGTGTTTTTCTCAGTGTAACATGCTAGGGATCATTTCTACATTAAAATGTAGTGTAAGTCAATAATATTTTCTTAATGATCTCGTGAGAATTAGACTTAGTGACAGTCGTATATCCTATATGAAAAGATTAAAGGGGATGTATTAGTGAATTTCAGCATCCATGTGATTTGCCTGTACAATCATATTCTTCCAAAATAATGCCGGGTATCACAGTTTGTGGTACTATATGAGAAATGCCCCGACAGTTATATATAAAAATGAATGCTGTCTGAATATATTAACCATTTTTCACTTCTCACTCTACCTTGTAAAAATGTATATGCTATGAGCAGATTGAAAAAAAACCCAACAATTCAGTATCCTTATGATAATCAGCATTAATTCTTATCACAAATTATTTTCCAATCCAAGTTTTTAGTCAACCACTCATATGGAATTGGAACACATTACAGATGTATATAATTGCTGCATCTCTGCTACGGATATATATAACTGCTGCGTATCTACAGTAATATATAATAAAATGCATGCTACATCACCTGTGAATGCTACATGTTGCATCCCACAAAAAAAAAAAAAAAAGCAGCAGTACTATGGTGTAATGTTGAGAAAATTGTGACCTCAGGAAACCAGAAACAAGATGGTTGTTCATTTCTTGTCTTAAGAACTTTTGGGACATTTTGTAGAATCCCAACAGTTAGATTTGCCTATTATAGCATTCAGAAGCATGATCCATGCCGTAATATTCTCAAAAATAGTATACATTCAGTGTGTTTAATGTTGAGGTTGCTGTGCATCAGTGACTTTGTTGGGATAATAATAATTTTGAAGTGTATGCTACACATCAGTTCCTTTGTTAAAACAACAAAAACAGTAACTCTTAAATGCATGTTATACATCAGTTACTTTTTTAGAATAACAAAAGCATTAACTTTTAAGTGTATGCTACACATCAGTTACTTGTCAGGATAGCAGTAACTATTAAATGTATGTCACACATGTTACTTTGTCAGGATAACAGTAACTTGTAAGCGCATGCTACACATGTTACTTTGTCAGGATAACAGTAACTTGTAAGCGCATGCTACACATGTTACTTTGTCAGGATAACAGTAACTTTTAAGCGCATGCTACACATGTTACTTTGTCAGGATAACAGTAACTTGTAAGCGCATGCTACACATGTTACTTTGTCAGGATAACAGTAACTTTTAAGCGCATGCTACACATGTTACTTTGTCAGGATAACAGTAACTTTTAAGCACATGCTACATGTTACTTTGTCAGGATAGCAGTAACTTTTAAGCACATGCTACACATCAGTTACTTTATGAGGATAACAGTAAATTTATATACAAGTGCTTGCTGTTACATCAAGAATTGGACAAGTGCCACACACTGTAAATTCATGTGGTAGTTGTGAGATACATGATATTTGGATGATAAATGCCATTCACATTAATATTGGGATAGCAATATGATACATTCTATTTCCATTTTATGTATGTAAAATCACTTGCTCTCAGAATGGTAGATGCATCAGCACAGTGTTCCTTGTCTCCCCCCAGAACTGTCCTAATAGATAAGCATGTTTGATGTTTTCCCCAGTAGTCATCCAAAAGCAACAAAATCCCCTACCTTTTTTTTTTTTTTTGTTTGTTCATGTTCATTCTCTTCCTTTTTTTGTTTGTTTTTGTGATAGGGCCAGGTAGGATCTTCGTGTGGCAGCTTAGTTTTAGGTTGCTTGAAAATCTGGCAAGTTGGATTAACAGTGAAAGATTGTGACAAGCATTAACAGTTCGTCCTTTTTTTTAAAAAAAAATTTCCTTTCATAATGAAATTAACCTGACGGAGAACTTCATATTTACAGGGGTGTTACAAAACTTCATTGTCAAGTAACATATGTATGAGCATATATTTTTCTTAGATGCACATACTCAGCATTATGCCTATAAAATTATATGGATTTTGAAATTCATTAGTTATAAATATTTTGGTTTGAAAATCCTCAGTCAAAAGTATGGATGGATTAAAGTAGCATATATCCAAGAGCTATGCGCCCAATAGTCTTTCATGACTGGTTACATAATTTTCAAGATGGCGTATCGTTTAAACTTTGCAGTGCATTCGTATATTTTATCAATGCAGAGGTGCATGAAAGGGCTCGGGGAGGAAGAAAAAAAAAACTTTGGAAATCGTAATCAAATCTTGAAATAACAAGATTCCAAGAACTTCCTTTTAAGATAAAAGTTTGTGAAGTTTGGAAGTTGTTCGTGTCAGTCTGCAGAAATGCTGCGGCCTTTGCTTTCTGTCAACTTTGAGCAGCTGCGACCTCCCAGTCATGTGCCTTTGCATGTAGTGTCCTGGTGAGTCCAGTTTGTTGTACATTTTCTCTCACTTAATATTGTCGTTGTATTGTTGTTTTAACACATTAAAAAAAAAAAAGTGTCATTGAAAGCATTTGTTGAAGACAAAAAAAAAATGATGCATGGTGTTTAATAGATCTCAGATCTGATGTGTGTTTCAGTTAAAATTAGACCACTTAGATAATGTTCATTTAGAAAAATCTAAATTTGTAGTCGAGTTATAGCTCACGAGACTAAACTTCAGTTATGTGTCAAAGAGGGAGTATTCCCTCTTGTTTTGCTTCCAGACTTGTTCTGATTTAAATCTGTGATTTGATTAACTTTTGAAACTTCGCTGGCGAGATTGCCAGGTGCTGTTTTTCCATGTGACCAGCTATTTAATGCATTTACAGGACAAACAATGGAAGTTTTTTTCATCATTGTATTTTTTTATTAGCACAACAGGCAAGTCCATGTGCCTGTGTCTCATGTTATGTGGACTTGAATTTTGTCATTGTAAAGCCATACTTTTGTACCCTCATCTCTTAATAGCAATCTCCATTAGTCATATGAAGACTTGCTTGATGTATGTATGGATGCATGTTTTGTATGTTAAAAGAGTCTGTGATGTGAAGGAAGACCCTGTATGGTCATGTGTACATGTTTAGCTGCATGTTTTGAAACATTAGATGCCTCAAACTACAGGAATGTTCATGCAGTTCTGATGGCAGTATATTATTTCAAGCTAACAAGCATCTGGCACAAGGATTGTGTACATGGTGTAGAAGGAGTGTGCCTTCAAGCATCATCTAATTTATGCAGAGCCTTGCTATTCTGGCCTGAAAAAACTCAGGCAGAGACAGCAGTGGTGACAGAAGTTTGTACCAAAACTTTGGTATGCACACACAAATATTGTTCCCTTGTTTTGAGCGAAAAAGCTGTCGGAAGTTTCTAAAATCGTTTCCCGGGTTTTTTTGATGGTGATGGTGCAGTAACTTTTGGTCTGTCTGAACCAATACAGTCTTGCTAAATGAAGAAAGCCACCTTAATGTGCACATCCTGCTAAATGAAGAAAGTCACTTTATTGTGCACATTCAGCGAAATGAATAAAGCCACCTTATTGTGTACATCCTACTAAATGAAGAAAGCCACCTTATTGTGCACATCCTGCTAAATGAAGAAAGCCACCTTATTGTGCACATCCTGCTAAATGAAGAAAGTCACCTTATTGTGCACATTCAGTGAAATGAAGAAAGCCACCTTATTGCGCACATCCTGCTAAATGAAGAAAACCACATTGTTGTGCACGTCCTGCTAAATGAAGAAAGCCATTTTATTGTGCACATCCTGCTAAATGAAGAAAGCCACCTTATTGTTGTGCACATCCTGATAAATGAAGAAAGTCACTTCTTATGCACATTCTAAGAAATGAAGAAAGCCTGCATGTTGCATGTTACCAAGAAGACCACTATACTCATCACCAGCCAGAAGGGCAAGACATGAACTGCATGTGAATTAAGAAGAAACCAAATAAAGAATGCTGCATGAAAGATGGCTGGCATTACTTAACTGAAATACTGTACGCCCAGAATCTCAGCCATGCACTGCTAAGTAGGCTTTTGCCAATAGGTTATTATGAGAATTGGATGAAGATGCCGACAGCTTCTACCAATTCTGGTGGACCTAGACCTGCCCCACCTCTTCACTGGTGCTCCCAGTAACGGGCCCAGCTTGGCTAATGGGGGTGGGATCATGACTGCCCCCAGAGCTGTGGAATTTGCAAAGGAATCATTGCACTCCCCCCCCCCCCCATTAATCTCCACTTCATGTCTGAAAAAAACAGGTGCAAACTCCTGACACAAAGGCTTCTGCTTCAACACCATCACTGCACTGGCTGTAAAGAATGGCCTTATCTTAGTTCCAGGGAAACAGAACAAGAACATAAAGTATTATGAGAAAGGCAGTACAAGGATCTGAAGTATTATGAGAAAGGTAGGACAAAGATCTACCTGGGCAAGAGCAGAAAAAAAGGCGAAGGACAGACATTTGTGGAAAACCCTTGCGGAAGCCCCATGTGCCCTGGGCACTTAAGGTTCAGAGCGAGAGAGAGAGGACAAAGATCTGAAGTATTATGAGAAAGGTAGGACAGAGATATGAAGTATTATGAAAAAAGGTAGGACAAGGATTGGAAGTATGAGAAAGGTAGGACAAAGATCTGAAGTATGAAAAAAAAGGTAGGACAAAGATCTGATGTATTATGAGAAAAGCAGTACAATGATCCATGCCACAGTGAAAGTATAACATTTAAATTTTGGTAACAATATTATATTATTATGTAAGAGATAGTAAGGATAGATCAAAGGAGATGAGGAGAAGAACAGATGGCTCACTAGGCATGAGTGGGAAAAAAAGGTGCAACAGACATTTTGTGGATGTGTCTTGGGCACCTAAAGGTTGAGAGAGAGGGATGGAGATGGAGGAGGGGCCGTGGAGGAGAGGAGATTCCTGAGTTAGAATACTTCAGAAATATTATTGGCAATATGGTTTAAAGTATGTAATATCATTAATTAGTGCAGTTTTATGAAGTCCAATGTAACTGCCTTTGTCCATTCACACTGCATATTTTCTAAACAATGGGAGTTGTATTTTAGAATGAATCGATGCAATCAAATGCATTTTAGATGTTGTAGCAAGTAATACATTTAGCAAAATAGTTACATTATGAGAAAACATCAAAGTTTGATTTTTATTGCTCAGACTTTTCAAAAATTGGAAAAAAAGCTCATAAAAGGTACGTTAAATAATTTTAAAAAAACATGCTACAATTAACTGGCATGGTACACAAAACAGCAATCACAAATTCCTGGCACAGTGCACACAACAGCCAATCACAAATTCCTGGCACAGTGCACATAACAGCCAATCACAAATTCCTGGCACAGTGCACACAACAGCCAATCACAAATTCCTGGCACAGTGCACATAACAGCCAATCACAAATTCCTGGCACAGTGCACACAACAGCCAATCACAAATTCCTGGCACAGTGCACATAACAGCCAATCACAAATTCTTGGCACAGTGCACTTATCAATCACAAGTTCTGGGCACAGTGCACATAACAGTAATAAATACATAGCACAGTGCACATAACAGCCAATCACAAATACCCAGAAAAGTGCACTTAGCAGTCACAAATTCTGGGCACAGTGCACATAACAGCAGTAACAAATACCTGGCACAGTGCACATAATAGCAATCACAAATTCCCAGCACAGTGCACAAAACAGCAATGACAAATACCTGAAACAGTGTACATAACAGTAATCACGGTCAAAGACATTCTTCTAGAGGGACCTAAACCAAATCTTAACGTTACATTAATCACAGAGAAAATCTTCACACTACCATAACCAAGAAGAACCATATGCAAACTTGTATAACTTTATTAAATAATTCGGGTAAAGCAGTCTGTTGTATACATTATCTGTGGTTATAAAGGTCATAACATCATACTGGTATTTTAAAAAGCTCTATCCAACATATAAAATTGTATTCTGTAAAAGCTCTGCTCAGTATATAAAAATTATATTCTGAAAAGCTCTATTCAATATATAAAATGATATTCTGAAAAGCTCTATTATTATATTCTGAAAATATCTAATTAAACTCCAGGTGTAAATTATTCACAAAATACAAGAATATATATACCAAATTGAGAAATAAATGGAAAAATATATAATTATTACATTAATTTTTTAAAAAAATGTGGTGGGAAGCATATATTCATTACACTGCTAAAGATTATGCAGGTTATACAATGACAGCAAAGATATGATGAAAGTGGTGAATTATGGGTGACAAATTAATGCTAGTCTGAATATAATAACTTTTGGCATACTTTTTGAATGGTAATTTGCAAGATGAGTTGTTATATCTGTTAGTTTAAGGTCATTGTTTTTTTGACCTCTGTAGAAAGGTTACCTGAATCTTTTCAATGTATCTCTCAGAGTACATTAAATGATGACACCTGTTTGATGTGATTTACAGTTTTTATGCCCGATGACATTGACCTGGTGGAGAAAGCTATGCAAGAAGTCATCAATACCTGCATACACCTGAGAGATATAGCACTAAAAGTAGGTTTGACCATTAACTAAGATAAGACAGAGTATATGAAGATATCAAGAGACCACAGGCAGAATAATCCAGATTATATAAATGTTGGAGATATGATTATTAGGAAAGCAGAAACATACAAATATCTAGGCACAACCTTCAACAGAAGCAACACAGTAAGCAAGGAAATTAAAATTGGAGTACAGATAGGGAATAAAATATACTTTGCCTTGCAACACCTGTTATAATCCAAAATCCTGTCCCAAAACACCAAAATAACAATCTACAAAACTATACTGTTCAAAAAAAGAAACACAACAAATACGATGTGATTTAAACTGAAGTTTGCTGATCAGACAAAGGCAAATTTCCTGAAACGTTCACTTGGACATCAACTTCATGTGCTGACCTAATTGTACTCAGCAGATGATTCATGAGCACAGAAAAGCGACACTAGTCAAAACAGTATTTTTGACAATAACTCATGACAGGTTCACAAGAATCCCCTGAAACGTTATTGAATGTTATTGAATGCCTATAAAAGATTGACGCTCTTCGAATCAATCCATTTGAAAATTCAATGCGCAAGTATGGTTCATCTCACTACACAACAATGGCTCATCATCACTGGACTTTTACAGACTGGACAGTCACAAAATGTTGTGGCCAGACAATTTAATGTGGTTAAAAGCACCATTGGTCGCCATTGGAGATGAATTCAAGACACTGGCTCAGTTGCAGACTGGCCGTGCAGTGGAAGACCCATAGTCAAAACTCCTGCCGAAGACTGCTTCATATGGCTGCATCACCTCAGGAATCGATTTGCATCTAGGTCTTCAACAGTCCAGTCAATAACAGCAACTTGTCGAATTTCAGATCACGGTCATGAACCGGCTGCATGATGCTGGTCTTTGGGTTAGAAGACCCTACAGAGGTCCTGTTCTTATGGGCCGGCGTCGCCAGAACTGACTGCAGTGGGCTAACCAGCATCATCAATGGACCACTGCGAATGACTGAAGAAGGGTTTGGTTTAGTGATGAATCATTTTTTCTGCTCTAGCAACACGATAGACGGAGAAGAGTTTACCGCAGAGTCAATGAGCGCTATGTCCAGAACTGCGTGGATGAGGCTTCTCCACATGGTGGTGGAGGTGTACTGGTGTGGGGGACAATCAACTTCATGGGAAGAAATGACCTGGTGCAAATTGAAGGATGCCTGAACGCCCAACGATACGTCGCTGAAATTCTTCGTCCTCACGCCTTCCACTTCTGGCTGCACCAGGGTCAATTTTTCGGCAGGATAACACTTGACCTCATGTGGCACAACTCACCACCCAGTTCCTCGCTGACAACAACATCTAGACCATTCCATGGCCATCCATGTCATCAGACATGAACCCAATAGAACACTTATGGGATGAACTCAACAGACAAGTCCACCAGCGAGACATGGCACCAACCAATCTCTGACAGTTGTCTCTTGCACTGCGGGAAGAGTGGGCAGCCATCCCACAACAACAGATCCAACAGCTAATCGGATCCATGTCAAGGAGACGTCATTCTCTGATACAGGCCAGAGGAGGCCATACACCTTACTGAAATGGAGGCCTCAGTCGCAAAGAATAAAAGTCCAAACCATATTTAATGAACATCATTTCATTGTTAAAGTCTTAAAGTTTCTTCATATCAAGATTGAAACATTAATCCCGTAAAATAACATTTTGATATAAGTTTGAAATTTAGTGTCCATTACAACTACAGTAATGTTGCGTTTCTTTTTTTGAATAATATAATTAGACCAGCTGTCATGTATGGATCAGAAATGTGGAGTACAACAAAGAAAGATGAACAACAATTGCAGGTCTTTGAGAACAAGATCCTAAGAAGAATCTTTGGGCCGATAAAGGATACCAACAGTGGAGAATGGAGAGCCAGAAAGAACCTTGAACTGAACAGCTTATTTAAATCCCAACAATTTAAATGTCTTGAAACTAAACAGACTACGATTGCTGGGGCATGTAGAAAGAATGGAAGAAAACGAACAAACAAAAATGATGTATGCATAAGAGATGAGGGAAACAAGACCAAGGGGCAGACCAAGACAGAGATGGAAAGACAACATAGAAGAGGATATAACAGAAATTGGTGTCACCAACTGGAGAGAGAAGATTTGGAATAGAGAGGAATGGAAGTAAACTTTATCTGTAGCAATGAGCCTTAATGGCTCGGAAAGCTGAAGAAGAAGAAAAAGAATCATGATATTGATGACTTATTTTTTTTAAAAGCGCCCCCCCCCCCCCAACAAAAAAAAATAAAATAACAGAAGTAATATAGAAGTCAGGTATTGAAAAAAATCACTTCGTGTAACTGCTAGAGTGGAACCTGTAGTTTGCCTCCTGCCAGAACACAATAGCACATCTGTAGCTATGATTTCAACAACTTCACAAATCGTTCACTCCAGTTCTTGCAACCTGTTTATTTTTTCACTGCAAACTTTCACGTAACAGTAAAAAAAAGGGAGTGGGGTGTGGATAGCAGTGCCAAGGCTGAGGTAACTGACCTGTAGCTGACTGCATCACGGTTTTTTTACCATAGTCGACCAAGACCCTGTATGACCTCCCTGTTGGTGCCTCAATTCTAGCCTCACCCTGGCCAACAAGGCAGGGAGGAATCACTACAGTTCTCATCTGTGGAGTCTGCTAACAAGGCAGGGAGGGATCACTACAGTTCTCATCTGTGGAGTCTGCTAACAAGGCAGGGAGGAATCACTACAGTTCTCATCTGTGGAATCTGCTAACAAGGCAGGGAGGAATCACTACAGTTCTCATCTGTGGAATCTGCTAACAAGGCAGGGAGGGATCACTACAGTTCTCATCTGTGGAATCTGCTAACAAGGCAGGGAGGAATCACTACAGTTCTCATCTGTGGAATCTGCTAACAAGGCAGGGAGGGATCACTACAGTTCTCATCTGTGGAATCTGCTAACAAGGCAGGGAGGAATCACTACAGTTCTCATCTGTGGAATCTGCTAACAAGGCAGGGAGGAATCACTACAGTTCTCATCTGTGGAATCTGCTAACAAGGCAGGGAGGGATCACTACAGTTCTAATCTGTGGGATCTGCTAACAAGGCAGGGAGGGATCACTACAGTTCTCATCTGTGGGATCTGCTAACAAGGCAGGGAGGGATCACTACAGTTCTCATTTGTGTAGTCTGCTAAAGAAGCATTGCATTTTCCTGTTTTTCTAGCTACACTCCGGGTCTGAAAAAAACAAAACCAGCCACTGTAACTCTCTATTTGACATGATGCTGTGCAACAACTTCACTGCACTGACTGCAAAGAACATCCTGCTTTCAATTTCAGGATATAAAACAAAAATGAGATATAATAGTAAATAAAAAAAGTTCATGGAATTAGAAGGCCACAATTAGAAGATATCTATATAAAGGGTGTCTATATGTATAAATCAAATTATATTTACTTACGGAGTCCACAATATAGAAAATATTTATAGAAAATAGTTTATAGAAAATTTCTGTAAAAAGTTAAAGTACAATAAATTATAAAAGTCCCAGGACTATTTTGCTACTAAACAAAGTGGCTCATACTTTAAAAACATGTACATTAACAATGCATACAAGAAAAAGGCCACGATTTGGTGCACATAATGCTTAATAATTCATCAGCTTAAAGTTCTTTAGAGGAGGATGATAATGCAAAAATATCAGTAAACAACTTGAAAGACATTTTCTAATGGGTTTATCAAAAACAAGAAATGTGTGCCATGAAACAATTTTGGAAGTATATCACAGTCTCCCATAATGCAACTATGCCTGAGTAAATAGATTACTTATTTACAGCAAAACTATATAACTCTAAAACTCTTGGAGTATTTTCCTTAAAGGGCAAGGACAGGGTGATCGTAAATTAAAGAAAAGGTCAGCTCGTTCTCGCTCTGGGCCGGCTGCACGTAACATGTAATTACGCAAATTTACCCAGGGTCTCTGGTCATTCTTGGTTTATACGTTGTTTGTACTGTACAAAGCTACCCCGGTTTTCTGTACTCTCAGGGAATCTGCTTCGACCTAGTCAATGTATGAGAGCCCAAATTGCTCTGTCTGGCATGATAAGACGAATTTAACATTGTCATCTGAAAAGTCCTGCCATTTCTAAACAAAGAGTCAATTCAATTCAATTCCCTTGCCTTAGATGAGTATTCAAGTCTATTTCAGTTTAATTGCTATGATTTTATCACTTGATGAACATGTTTTTCTGGTTGAGTATGTGTTTAGAGAAGCTGGGAAATACTCCAGTTTTGTGCAGGAAATGTTTGCTTAAAAATTTCCAGCATCAGTCGTACCCAGTAGTAAAACAGTACACAATCTTACTGAAAAATTTTGCAGGACTGGGTCAGTGCTCGATGCTCAGCGTTGTGGAAAGCCATCGGTGCTTCAGGATGTGAAATTATCGGATATTTCAGATTCTTTGACTCAGAGCCCATCAAAATCACTGTGAAAGTTGGCACAAGAGCAAGGCATCGGGTGTACAACCACACACAAGGCAGCCCGTAGAGCCTTAAAATTGTTCCTATATAAAGTTACAAAGGTGCAGCAATTGAAGACTTTGGATTATGAAAAACTTCGTTATCGTCAGTGGTTCCAGGATTTTATCCTCAAGAAAACTCTTGATATTCTGGATGTCACCTTTTTTAACTGACGAGGCTTGGTTCCACCTCTCAGGGTATGTTAATTCGCAGAACTCACATTTTTAGTCATCGACAAAACCTCAAGCCGTGCATGAAACACCCCTACATGACCTGAAAATTAGTGTGTGGTTTGTGCTATCCAGATGACACATTGTAGGACCTGTATTCTTTGAAGAAACCATAGATTCTAGGTGTTATTGTTCAACATTCTACTACTTTATTGGACAGTTTCAAGAGGATGAGATAATGTACTCCTGGTTTCAACAGGATGGTGCTACTGCGCATATGGCTAAAAACTCAATGAAACTCTTGGAAAAACTTATGGCCCCCTTGGTCACCAGATCTAAACCCACTGGATTTTTACTTGTGGGGAAAACTAAAATTGAATGTGTACCATGATCGACCACGCACGCTTAATGAACTTAAATCTGCAATAGTTGCTATGCTAAAAGGCATTTCCCATGATGAGCTTCAAAAGGTGTTTGAAAACAAAATAGAATGTTTGCAAGCATGTGTTGATGCACAAGGGCACCACTTCGAACATGTTATGAGCTAAGTGTAACAATTGTTTTATAAATCTGATCAAATTTCAAATTTTTATAAATTTGTCTTTAAAAATGTAGTATTTTCATAAACTCACAAGGCAACTGGGCACAAAAGGCTTTCCGTAGTTTCATTTGCTCTAACACATCGCAAGTGACCTCAGAGAATCGGTTACCCTCGGTGAATCAGTTACGCCTTGATCTGAGTGTCATAGACAGAAAGCGAAACAAAATCTGAGAGAGTATACGATCACCCTGCAGAAAGCAGACAGTGCTACATCGAGTTCAAAAATATCTCTCCGTCTTATCTCTCCGTCTTATCTCTCCGTCTTATGCAGGGGATTATGTGTTTGTAAGTACACACACATTCCAAACAGGATACTCTTTATTCTTAAACAGGAGTAGTTTTGCAAACTAGTAAAAAAAGTAAAGATAGTCCCATAGCATTTCAAATGCCGTAGGGGGTGAAGCGTTAGAGACCTCATTATGCTGGGTCATCAGCGTATGAGGTAGGGTGACCAGTTCCTTTCCTCGCTGCCTTTACTTCCCAGATTTTCTCTGGTACCCATTTTACGAGGCTGGGTCGACCTCAGGGCCGTATTGGTCGGAAAAAAAATCCCGCTCAGCTGGGGATTCGAACCCTCGACCATTTGGTTGCTAGACGAGTGCTCTAACCACTACGCTAGCCGGCCCCCTTTGCAAACTACATTTCATAAATCTTGAAAAGAACCATCTGCATAATATATTTTGACAAAATCTTAAATAGAACAATCTTCCACATTATGATTTCAGGCAGTATGAAGCCATCTTTGAAGGACAATGTAAAAAAATATCAGCAAACAACTTGAAAGACATTTTACAATAGGGTTATCAAAAAACAAGAAGCATAAGTCATGAAACAATTTCTTTCTGCAGTCTTAGATTTCCACAAACTTTTAACATTAACATTAACAATCTGAAATGTATAAACATACGAAATAAGGGTGGTAAGTCATTCTAAGGTTTTAAAAAAGAAATATAATGTCATTTCTGTGTTTGTGAGTATTTTTGTAAACTACATTGTAATCCATGAGATAACAAGAAAGAACATTTGTCCACATTTTTTTTTTTTATCTGGCTAGCTTGGACATGGTCTACCAACTAGTGAAATGTAACCACGTGCGAACAGATTATGAGAACAATTGAGAATAATAACTATATATAATGTCATGTAGAACCACCTGACTGATGAAATGGTCAGTGTACTAGTCTCTTATGGCGAAGGTTGGTGGTTCAAATCTTGTCAGAGGCACTCCAGTATCCAGTTTCTTCTGGAACTGCATAAGGAAAGATGCATAAGGTAAGATGCTGACCACATCATCCTCTAGTGTGTCAACAGGTAAAAAAAAAAAACTGAACACTAATACATACCTCTAGTTGTCTCTTTAGAATAACATTTATCTTAATGTAACATGTTGAAAAATAACCATAACAACTATAACAGTTCATTTATTTTTGTCAATTTAAATAAGTCATATTTCACAGCAATCAGTTACTTCAGTAGAATTACAAACTACAAACATAACCTGCAGCCCAACTAAACATCACATTCTACATAGCACTAGAATTTGCTATAAGTATCTCTGATTGTAAAAATGACTTATGATGACAGTTCCAGAAGTTTAAAAGTCAACTTCATCTCATGTGGGATCTTGTGAATACCTCTGTTTAACATGAGCTCAGTCAAGCTTTTATTTTATTTTGTTACGGAGAGGATATATTGTCATTTAAAAACTCTAAAGTAACGTGACCACAGAATTTCCATATGATAAAGCTGTTCTTTCAGCTTTTGTGGGAATTTTGGGTCATTTTGTTCAGTTCATTTGAGACTTTTTGTTTCTGTTATCATAGATAAATATCAAAGTTTCAGTTTTTAATTTATCTGTCAGTAAAATAAACTTTAAGGTGTCCTGTTCTTTATTTAAAAAGTAAGGACCAGCTGTTGGATCCAGCTAATGTGAAACAAACTAAAGTGAAGCAACCTAAGAAAAAACAAAGATAAAACAAACTAAAGTGAATTATATTACTCTTAATATTTATCCTTTTTTTTTCTAGCATCAAACTTTTAAAAGGAAGTTTAATATTGACACTCCATACAAGGTGAGATCAAAAAGTATCTGTAATAAGGGCGTAAGTCTGGAACGGATTGACACAACTAGAAGCGGATAAGCAGAGGCTGATCTTGGTATACACCACACATATGGCATAAGCCATGTCTCCCTTGCTTGTCTGCTTTGTTTACAGTAGTTCTTTGCTGTTATGTATGTGAATCTGTTCATCACAACTGTACCAAAGTTGCTCTCAGCTGACCAGAAACAGTCCTGTGTTTCGGCTGCTCATGGCCTGCTTGATTGCTTTGAAAATGATGATAACCTTTTAAAAACAATCATAAGTGGTGATGAACTGTAGGTTTATGGGCATGACCCTGAAACTACGGCTCAGTCTTCGCACTGGAAGACTCCAACATCTTCCAGACCCAAAAAAGCATGACAGAGCCACAGCAATTTCAAGACAATGCTGTTTTTTTTTTCTATTACAATAGAACTGTACATCATGGATGTGCTTCATTAGGACAGACAATCAACAAGGAGTACTACTGCTGTAGTTCTGCTGTGTTTGGGAGACACAGTTTAACACAAAAGACTGACATCACATGAGAATGGTGAGTGGCAACTTCACCATGACAAAATGGCCTGTCCATGCATCAGTTTCTTGCTATGAACTGCACTCCACAGGTCTGACAGCTGCCATATTCACCCGATCTTGCTCCCACTGATTTCTTTCCTATTCCAAAAAATAAAATACCACTTGATAGGAAAAAAGATTTCAGGAGATGCAACAGAATGTAACAAGGCAGCTGTTCTCCATATCAGAAGATGACTTCTAGAGATGCCTTGAGCAGTGGAAATAGCACTGGGCTAAATGTAATGTTTCAGAAGGGGACTATTTCGAAAGCAGTTAAATTACAGATTGGTAATCTTTTAATTAAAAAAAAAATCCAGTCCTGATAATTTTTGATCACACCTTGTACCAGTTTATCTTTTCCTCTGCAAAAGTTCACGCACTAAATCAGTGGTTCCAAACTTGTGGTCAATGGCACAAAATCAGGTGGTCTGCAGCTGCATTATCACAATCTGTTATTTGTGTTATCCACAGGAAAAAAAAGCTCAAGGTAAACAGCATTGTGAAAATGCACACAAGCTGGTTGCTTACAGCTTATATGTAGTTGTAACAGTGGTCCTTGGATGTGAAAAGGTTGGGAACTGCTGCATTAACTCTTTCCGTGCTACTGGTCCATACAGCGACATTTTCGGTATCCCGAAGCTACCGTATGATCATTATAGCGACAATTATAACTCTCGAAAGCACTCCAATCCACCTTTTGCTTTGAATGTTAACTGCACATGTCAGAAATAACCTTCTTCCTTTTTACTCAACGTGGGTGCGAAACGGATATTTTCTGAAGCTTTGTGTTCATATTTTGTGCAAATTTTCAAACTATATCAAACTTTGGATATGCCCTTCGACATGGCAGATTTTACTGTAGCTCTAGACCTGTTAGAAAGAGTACAATAGCTTTTAGAGATATGTTAGCGACAATAACTGGTAGGAAAAGTGTCATCAAATTGTGTGTAACAAGTGGATATTTACAGCTCTTGTAGACAACCATTAGTTTAGTGTTTTAGAGATTTTTTTTTTGGGGGGGGGGAAGGCCTAATATTTTGTCTAATTTTCTCACCAGTTATTTTTTCCTACAAAAACTATACATTTCTGGAACCGTCATTCATTTACCTTTTTTTAAATGTATATTTAGTACTTTTTAAACATGGAAATAATATTTTAAATTCACTTTTTCAACTAAACCCGCGCATTTTGCTCCGCACACAACGGTATGTCCACGTTTTCCTGCTCGCATGGGAAGAATTAAGTAACAAAAAAGTCTACAAATATAAAATAAAATTACAATTATTCCCCGAGTTTATTTACTGGTAAGTAGGACTGGCCACAAGATTCTCAAAGATATGATCAAACTGAATGCTGCTGGAGAACGCAAAAACATTGCAAATAAGCCTGGACCACTTAAAGCTTTTAAAAAAATAAAAGTCAAAATCAATAATCTGGCTTGCTTTTACTAAGCCTCTCCTATCGTTTATATTTTTAAATTTGGTCTGCACCAAAGAGCTGTTAAGTGCTTTCATCCTCTCTATCATTCATCTACCTAAAAAAATGACTCATTTCAGAAATAATGTTCATAGTTAGTTATATAAACTATACTGTCCAAAAGAAGAAACCAGTTATATAAACTATACTGTCCAAAAGAAGAAACCTATAGCTTATATAAGCTTTATTTTTTTTATATGTTATCCTATAAAAGGATAAGGTTACACAAACAAATGCAGTTAATTTTCAAGCAGACAATTAGTCTATTGCAAAATTGACAAAACATTGCTATTGGTCACAAGCAGGTGAAAGTCAGTCAGGTTGCCAGGCATTTAAACGTGCAGCAGAGTACCATCAGTCAACTTTGGCACCGTTTCCAAGCCACTGGCTCAGATGAAAACCGGCACCGCAGTAGACGACCCAGGATGACAACACCAGCTGATGGTCGCTTTATTCTGGTTCATCACCTCAAAACAGGTTTTCAACAGCTTCCTCAAGTGCCTAGTCACTGCTTGCAGGACGTCATGTGTCTGATCAAACTGTCCAGAATAGACTGCAAGAAGCTGGACTGGTGGTACGATGACCTCACCAAGTTCCTGTCTTAACGAGGTGTCATCGCCTAAATCGACTTGTTTGGGCCAACCAGCATCGGTCCTGGACAACTGACAATCATTGGAGACGTGTCTGGTTTAGTGATGAATCTTCCTTTTTGTTGCACTGCCATGATATGTAGAGAAGGGTCTACAGTAGGCTAATTGAACGTTTTGCCCAAAATTGTGTTGGTGGTGGAGGTGTAATGGTATGGGGAATGATCAATTTCAATGGAAGAAGTCCATTGGTGCACACTGAAGGAGGCTTGAATGCGCAGCGATACGTCAATGAAATTCCATCCATTTTTGGCTGCACAAAGGTCTGTGTTTCAACAGGACAATGCCAAACCCCATTCTGCATGGTTCACCACACAGTTCCTGACTGCCAACAACATTCTCACCCTTCCCTGACCATCCCTGTCTCCAGACACGTATCCGATCAAGCACATATGGGATGAGCTGTAAAGATGTATTTGTTGCCGAAACATTTTTGCATCCAATCATCATGATCCATGGCAGGCACTCCAGGAAGAGTGGGCAGCCATCCCACAGATGCACATCAGACATCTGATTGCATCTATGCCCAGGAGATGCCAGTCGCTGATAGATGCTAGTGGAGGCCACACACCATACTAACTTGAGAACCCCTGGGACTAACAAATTCTCACCACACAGATGCAAGAAACTGTCAAGTGAGTGTTTAAACCCTTAGGTATTATTGTGTGCAATTCGAAAATTTTATTCATTCAATCTAAAAAGCTATAGAATATCAAAGTTATAGCTAATATTGGGTCATCAGTAGTTATGCATTTCTTTTTTTGGACAGTATATATATATAAGGAAAAAATAATTCATTAAGTTATCAGTTCACACATTAAAATAAAATTACATTTTACAAGCTGCACACAACAATCAAAGGAACAAGGCAAAAAAAAAAAAGAATAAAATCTGAATGAAATAAAAGTGCAAGTGAGTCTGTAAATAAAAGTGGATTCTAAAGCAAGTCTTTACGTTTTAAAAAACAAAAGGAACAGTAAAGAGCAAATATTTGTAGAGCATTCTCAACAATAAAAGATATGCCTGCTGGTGTTATGTATCAGTTCTCCAGGCTGAGGTATCGATGTCTGTTTAGTAACAGGAGCAGATCACTCTCGGCAGGTTCATGCAACAGATCTCTGTTAAAAAAAAAAAAAAATAGGCCAATCCAAATCTTCTTGTACTGTAGGATAACAGTGTTTAAAAAAAAAACCAAAAAAAAAAAAAAAACACAAAAGGAAGACAATGTACATGGTTTATAAGAGCATACATTTCACATCTGATATTTAATGAGGTCCACAGGCGTAAATTCAGTAGGATCACAGGACGGTCTTGGTGGTAGAAGCGAAAGAAGAAGAAGAAGAAGACATCTGATATTGAGGTGAAGTCATTTCACATCTGATATTCAGGTGAAGTCAATCAATCAAAGTATAAAATATAACAGCCAAACACCAATCAATCAATCTTTGGTGAGGGTGTGCCTTCTCACCAGATCTATTTTCCTTTCACGGTGAAAATATGACAGAAACAAATCAGGAATCTAAATTGCTGTATGATGCAACAGTGACAGCATCTTAACTCTTCCCGTGCCACAGGAAGAAAAGCGGACGTTCAGTTACTTGCCACAGTAAAAGCACGGGTCTTGATATGTTAGGGGGTATAGTTGTAAAATGGAATGGAAAACAGTATTTACATGTACTTCTGTGTACTTATTATGTTTCAAAGTATAACTAAATGTATGAAAATTTCATAAATGCAGAGTTTTTTAGGAAAAAAGAAGTAATGTGATGTTTTTAGACAATGATTGTGCCCAGCTCACCATCAGCTAGGTCTAGATATGCACTACTTACCATCTGAGATGTCTAGATCTACTTGTTGATCTCATATTCTGATTCTATGTTGCATTCTTGCTAAATTAATGTCTGAAATAACCTCCTAACTACTTCTCCAGTAGTCTAATATGTCTAGATCTACTTGGGATACATTCAAGAGCAGTGGGGTGGTCACAGGCCATGTCCATACCCCTATATACATCATCAAAAATTGAAAATTTTCCATGTTTCTCTTCCTTTTTCTCGCTCGGCATCGCTCATATCTAAGGACTCTTTCACCATTTTGAAAAGTGTCACCGGAAACGTGGACGAAATATGTACAATCTAAATGTTACACCGATTCTTTTATTGAAACAAACCATGATCGAAATTCCAACCACTGGCACGCAACAGGGAAACCGGAAGGATCTAAAAATCAACCACTGGCATAGGAAGAGTTAAGATGTTCCTGATGATTCAGTGCTATTATAAATTTGTTACTGTCAATGACCTAAGATATGTTGATGATTCAGAACTATCATAAATTCTTACTGCTAGCGACCTAAGACACGGTGATGATTCAGAACTATTATAAATCTGTTACTTTGTGATACTTAAACGGATTTATTTGCTTGTCTTCTCTAGTGATTTATTTCATAATGTTTATTTTTGTTTCCAGACTTTACTGCTCAACTGTATTTGAACTATACAACTGTTTTTGCAAATAGGAAACAGAAAAGCTATTTCACTAGCAAAAGTTACTGCATGATACATAATATATAAAAGTTACTGCTTGATACATAATATATAAAAGTTACTGCTTGATACATAATATATAAAAGTTACTGCTTGATACATAATATATAAAAGTTACTGCTTGATACATAATATATAAAAGTTACTGCTTGATACATAATATATAAAAGTTACTGCTTGATACATAATATATAAAAGTTACTGCTTGATACATAATATATAAAAGTTACTGCTTGATACATAATATATAAAAGTTACTGCTTGATACATAATATATAAAAGTTACTGCTTGATACATAATATATAAAAGTGGCTTTGCTTGTCTGGTGAAGCTTCATGAGATGGCACTGACCTGAACATGCTGTGGACTGTGCTGAGGTGGACTGAGACGGTCAGGGCCTCAAATGCCGATGATGTACTTGCTGCAGCTTCGTTAATCTGATGTCGCCTATCCCACTTCATGATGAAGTTCTGGAGATATTTCAAGATAAATTTATTAATGCTGAATTCTGATGAGATTTAAGGTAGACTGTTAACATACATTTCTGACGAGTTTCAAGATGGACTGTTAACATAAGTTTCTGATGAATTTCAAGGTAGACTGTAAACATACATTTTTGATGAGTTTCAAGTTAGATTGTAAACATAAACTTCTGATGAGTTTCAAGGTAAATTGTAAAACATAAATTTCTGATGAGTTTCAAGGTTGACTGTTAACATAAATTTCTGATGAATTTCAAGGTAGATTGTAAAACATAAATTTCTGATGAGTTTCAAGAAAACTTTATCCACATAAGAGTTCAAGTGAGATTCAAACAGAGATGTAGACTCAATCTATCAACTTGAACTTAGACAAGACTCAAGTCAATTCAAAGACTCAATTTTGACTCAAAGAAGAAAAACAATGACTCAGACTTGACTTGCAACTTGGCATTTTTAGTCTCTACAATATGACATTTACTACAGCTGTGTATTAGTAGGACAAGACATGCTTCAATAACATCATTTTGGGTTGCTGGCCATATCTAACCTGACTCTATGGTCTGTTTAGTTTTACCTGGCGCATGACTAGACATTAGTAATAATTCACTTGGTCTAGATAGAAGTAATGACACCTGTGGTAAGAAAACTGTACAGCGGAAAATGTGAAGCACACAGCTGGAATAAAATTGAAGGAGTGAAGGTCACTGACACGCCCATATTATCACACGTATCTTCATTTTGTGACAGAAACGTTCAAAATACAGGAAGAATCTTCTTTTGTCTGACCTTACTGTACTGAATAATCAACTTATTTTGAGGTCCAAAGTCTAGAATTTGTCAATAACAGGACTTTTTTTTTTCCATGATAGAATTAACTGTATATAACTGAGTTGAGAATCTTTGATTTTTATTGTTTGCTATGCGTTTTGTCTGAGGAATGATTATCCTGATTTTTTAGCAGAGATATTTCAATCAAGAGTTAGACATTTAAATTTATTTTACTGTCACTGTTTCCATATGTTCATTGTTTGCTACTCAAATTTAAATAATTTTTATTTGGATGCTTTAACTGCCAGTGTTGTCAGCTACATACAGTATATATTGACCATTTTCATTTATAATGCACTACCATCTTTTTCAAGAAGTTTGCCATTCTAGCTCAAAGCTATATCAGGTATTTCTAGTTTTATAAATTATTCTGTAATGCTGATGTAATGGGTGATTTTAATGCAAAAATTGGTACAGAAAGAGCAGAAGATGAAGGACAAGTTGTAGGGAAATTTAGCATAGGACACAGAAATGAGGCAGGTGACAATCTAATGGCGTTTTGTATGGAAAATGAGCTAATGATCGCTAACACACTTTTTAAACAACATCCAAGAAGACTTTACACATGGACATCACCTGATGGGAAAACCAGGAATCAAATAGATTACATTTTAGTGCAGAGAAGGTGGAGGTCAAGCATAATATCAGCAAAAACTTTACCAAGTGCTTATTGTGACACGGACCATGAGTTATTAATAGCCGACATGAAGATAAAGATAAAAAAGTTAGTTATGGGATCAAGACCACTCCGCTTTGACCTTACAAATATACCAGAACAATACGGTATAGAAGTGAAGAACCGTTTCGAAATCCTGATGGCTGTACAGGAAGAGATGACACCAGATGAATTGGCTACGCAGGCCAAAGATATCTTAGTAACAACAGCTAAAGACATGGTTCCAGTAAAGAAAACACAAAAGAATAGATGGATCACAGCAGGTACACTAGAACTGATAAAACAATGTAGAGAAATGAAGACGCAATGGAGAGTGACAAACAACAACAAAGATAAATATAAAACTTTAACAAAAGAAGTACGAAGAAACATAAGAAAAGACAAAAAACAATACATACAAGATTGTTGTGAAAGAATAGAAGAACATCAGAGGTGTGGAAGAGATAGTGAAATGTTTAAAGAAATGAAGACATTGACGAGAAATGTCACACCTAAGCTAAATGTAATTTGTGATGAGATGGGGAATACCCTGACAGAGACAGAGGAAATTCTGGAAAGATGGAAGGATTATTGCAAAAGAATGTATGAAACAACCGACTGTGGAAGCAGAAATCAACAGTGTGAATTATTATTGGAGGAGAAAGAACCCGAGCCGACAATGGAAGAAGTTTTATGGGCAATAAAGAGTCTGAAAAATGGTAAATCACCAGGATGTGATGAGATAACCGCTGAATTTATTAAAGCAGGAGGAAAGGAGTGTGCAACAATCTATCATGCACTATGTAAAAAGATATGGCATTCAGGTATTTGGCCAAAAGAATGGAAAAGAACTGTATTCATACCACTGCCAAAAAAGGGTAACCTGAAATTATGCACCAACTACAGAACTGTTGCCCTGATTAGTCATGCCAGTAAAATTCTGTTAAAAATCATAATGGGTAGACTTCGAAAGAAAATAGAAGAAGAAGTCAATATGGTCCAAGCTGGCTTCAGGCAAGGAAGAGGATCAAGAGATCATATATTCAATCTAAGATTAATAATAGAGAAATGCAGGGAGTTTAATGTGAATCTATATTTATCCTTTATAGACTACTCAAAGGCATTTGATTGTGTACAACACCAGAAACTTTGGGAAATAATGGAAAAAATGGGATTTCCAACACATTTGATACAATTAACATCACTGCTGTATTTAGACCAACAAGCAGCAGTAAGAATAAATGGTGAAACAACAACTTGGTTTGACATAAAACAAGGGGTCCGTCAGGGGTGCATATTGTCACCCTACTTATTTAACTTGTATACTGAAAATATAATGAGGAATGTTAGAGAAGATGTAGACAAAGAATATTACGATGCCATAACAGTTGGAGGTTATGAAATACCAGAGATTAGATATGCTGATGACACAGTATTGCTGTCCACAACACAAGAAGGAATGGAAAAACTAATTATGTCAGTCCGCAAGAACAGCGAAGAGCAGAACCTCTATCTTAATGCAAAGAAAACTAAAGTGATGACAACTGACAAAACAAACAAGGCAACTGAAATATGTATCAGTGAGGAAAAACTGGAAGAAGTGGAGAGTTTTGAATATCTTGGATCACTACTAACTAATAATGGAGATACAATGCGGGAAATTAAAAGGAGGACATCTATTGCTCTTCAGAAAGTAAAACAAATAAAGAATCTGTGGAGAGGAGCAGACAGAACCACAAAAATAAGATTTTTAAGGGCATGCATCTTTCCCATCGCAACATATGCCTGTGAGACCTGGACACTTAACAAAACAGCTGAGAAGCACATAAATGCCTTTGAATGTAAATGCTATAGAAGAGTTCTCCAGATATCGTGGACACAAAAAAGAACAAATATATCTATACTACAAGAGCTTAATATTGAAGAAGGCTGGCTAGTAAAGAGGATTAAAGAGAGAAAACTTAAATATTTTGGCCACATTAAACGTCATGATAATTTAGAGAAGACCGTATTGGAAGGATACATAATGGGAAAAAGAAAAAGAGGAAGACCGAAACGAAGATGGCTGCAAGACATCGTTGATGATCTGGAAATGGATGCAGCAGCAGCAGGCCATCTTGCTCACAACCGAGAGACCTACAGGAGTGCTGTTTGGGAGGCAAAGTTCCGCAAGGGACATGCAAAGGAATGAATGAATGAATGCTGATGTAAGATTATAGCATAGTATCTTGCAACTGAGAATTATGAATATATTTTACTTATAAGAGTTAATATTAAATAAGAAAAGTTAGATGGAAATTTAGAGAAGAAGGTAGAAAACCAATTCCCACAACACTAGTGAAAGATCATTATGACTGGACACTGACAAGGGTAAACAGAAGAAACAGATGAATAGAAAAGACAGATACAATGATGCTGAGATAGAGACATGCTAAAGAAAGACGCTCATAAGCAAAATAGGCCAACTTGACCATCTGGTGAATGAAATAACAGGTGACAACAAAGAGTCAGCACACAAAACTCTAAGAGTTAAAAGACAGACAAGTAATTACCCAACAGACTACAAATGCTCAAGGTGTGGAAGGGACGCTAGAAGGAATTAAGAAAAGCCAAAAGTCTTGTTGGCAATGGACAGTCTGCAAACTGGACACGACGAATAAAGAAATGGACTAGCAATCAGACAAGTACAGGTAGAAAGTGCCACAGGCAAAGGGCTGGACATTCGACAACACTAACCTGACAGGTTATGACTCGAGAACCAATCAGGACACATATAGAAACCAGTGGACAGCTAGGGGCGGAACAGAAATACTGACTGGTCAGTTCATCAAACTGGACTTTAAGATAAAAAGAGGGACCAAGGGAGCAGAGGAGGCAGGGGATGCAATGGCACAGAGGAGATGCAGAGAGAAAAGATGCACAGAGAGGTATGCACGACGACTCGCGGGCAGAACTAAAACTCCAAAGTACTCAGAGATGAAGATAACCAGATACTCAGCAATGAAGATACTCGGACACTAAGATACTTGGATACTCAGACAGAGACTCGGATAAATAGATCGAGACCAAGAGAGATGTGCAGATAGAAAGACAAAAGCTACAGACAGACATGGTGGGAGATATTGTTGAAGTGCACTTGCGAAATAGACAGAGAGATATAGTCATGCTGATGTGATGAAACTGGGGTTTCTGCTAGATGAACATATAATAATAGGTGACACAGTTTCTGCTAGATGACCATATAATAATAGGTGACACAGTTTCTGCTAGATGACCATATAATAATAGGTGACACAGTTTCTGCTAGATGACCATATAATAATAGGTGACACAGTTTCTGCTAGATGACCATATAATAATAGGTGACACAGTTTCTGCTAGATGACCATATAATAATAGGTGACACAGTTTCTGCTAGATGACCATATAATAACAGGTGACATAGTCTATGCTAGATGACCATATAACAACAGGTGACATATTTCAGCTAGATGACCATATAACAACAGGTGGCATAGTTTCTTTAAGATGACCATATAACAATAAGTGACACAGTTTCTGTTAGATGACCACATAACAACAGGTGACATAGTTTCTGCTAGATGACCATATAACAACAGGTGACATAGTTTCTTTTAGATGACCACATAACAACAGGTGACACAGTTTCTGCTAGATGACCACATAACAACAGGTGACATAGTTTCTTTTAGATGACCACATAACAACAGGTGACCTATTTTCTGTAGATGGCAATACAACAACATAATTTACTGATCTGACAAAATATCAGACTCACCTCCATGATTAAAGCAGTGAACAGATTCAAAATCAGAACAACTGACAGCAACCACCAGGTCACAAAGTACAGATAGGACCATCTGGAAAGAGGAAACCAAAGATGCTTTTGAAAAAAAAACATAATTATTTTAGTTTTATAAGAAAAAATTTCTTAATGTAGAAAGAAGGAAGGAGATATATACCATTTTTTTGGTATCATCTTGTTCAAGGTTAAGTTAGGAACATCATCCTTATAATCTGGATAAGTCCTTAAGTGCTCCAGTCACACCCTTTATATGTTCCTCAACATGTGCTCCAATCCCATCAGTTTCATCCTTTAATAGTTCCTCCATATGTGAGTCTATCTTATCTCTTATATGTTCCTCAATATGTGCTCCAATCTCGTTCTTTATATGTTCTTCAATATGTGCTCCAATCTCAATCTTGATATGTTCATTCATATGCACTCCAATTTCATCCTTTATGTGCTCCTCCATATGTGCTCCAATCTCATTTTTTATATGTTCCTCAATATGTGCTCTAATCTCATCCTTTATATGCTCCTCAATATGTGCTCCAATCTCACTTTTTATATCTTCCTCAATATGTGCTCCAATCTCATCCCTTATATGCTCCTCCATATGTTATCCAATCTCATTTTGTATATGTTCCTCAATATGTACTCCAATCTCATTCTTGATATGTTCTTCAATATGTGCTCCAATCTCATTCTTGATATGTTCTTCAATATGTGCTCCAATCTCATTCTTGATATGCTCCTCCATATGCGCTCCAATCTCATTCCTGATATGCTCCTTCATATGTGCACTGGTTAAATCTGATTTGACAGTTCACTGAACTGAAATATGCTATCACTTCAGCATGAACTTCTCTAAACTTCCATACCACGTTCTTCAGTTAACTCGAAACACAAGATTCAGTGTAATTTTATGTGATCAAGACTAACCATACAACACTGTGATAAAAGCTAACTATATAACACTGTGATCAAGACTAACCATAAAGCACCATGATAAAAGCTATCTATATAACACTGTGATCAAGACTAACAATACAGCACCATGATAAAAGCTATCTATATAACACTGTGATCAAGATTAACAATATAGCACCATGATAAAAGCTATCTATATAACACTGTGATCAAGATTAACCATACAGTACCATGATAAAGGATAACTATATAACACTGTGATCAAAGCTAACCATACAACACTGTGATCAAAGCTAACCATACAACACTGTGATCAAAGCTAACCATACAACACTGTGATCAAAGTTAACTATATAACACTGTGATCAAAGCTAACCATACAACATTGGACTCTAATCACTTTAACTGGACCAGGATGTATTTAACAAAATTCCAGTATTGTGGTGTAGTGGTTAGTGCACTTACCTGCCAATCAGAAGGTCCCTGGTTCAATTCTGCTCTCAGGGGGGAAATTTTTTGGACCAACTGGCACCAAAACAACGAGTAGCTGGGATTTCCCTAGAAAAACAAAGGCAGCGAGGACAGGTGCCAACATCCTTACCTCAAATTCTGTGGTGGCCTAGAAATGTGAAGGCAATAACACTTCACACTCCTACAGTTTGCAAATGCCAATGGGACATAGATTTTAGTATAACACTGATGATGTATGGTGAACTCACGGTGATGTCCTGTTCTTGAAAACCTCCAGGAACACATGCCAATTGTTGATCACCATAATATCCCAGAGCACAATAAGGGAAGCCTGGTAAGTGATACGAAACACAACAAAGAATGTCAGCAATAATAAGACATTAATGTTTTGTTCATATGTGGGGAATGAGATATATACCATTTTTTTGGTATCATCTTGTTCAAGGTTAAGTTAGGAACATCATCCTTATAATCTGGATAAGTCCTTAAGTGCTCCAGTCACACCCTTTATATGTTCCTCAACATGTGCTCCAATCCCATCAGTTTCATCCTTTAATAGTTCCTCCATATGTGAGTCTATCTTATCTCTTATATGTTCCTCAATATGTGCTCCAATCTCGTTCTTTATATGTTCTTCAATATGTGCTCCAATCTCAATCTTGATATGTTCATTCATATGCACTCCAATTTCATCCTTTATGTGCTCCTCCATATGTGCTCCAATCTCATTTTTTATATGTTCCTCAATATGTGCTCTAATCTCATCCTTTATATGCTCCTCAATATGTGCTCCAATCTCACTTTTTATATCTTCCTCAATATGTGCTCCAATCTCATCCCTTATATGCTCCTCCATATGTTATCCAATCTCATTTTTTATATGTTCCTCAATATGTACTCCAATCTCATTCTTGATATGTTCTTCAATATGTGCTCCAATCTCATTCTTGATATGTTCTTCAATATGTGCTCCAATCTCATTCTTGATATGCTCCTCCATATGCGCTCCAATCTCATTCCTGATATGCTCCTTCATATGTGCACTGGTTAAATCTGATTTGACAGTTCACTGAACTGAAATATGCTATCACTTCAGCATGAACTTCTCTAAACTTCCATACCACGTTCTTCAGTTAACTCGAAACACAAGATTCAGTGTAATTTTATGTGATCAAGACTAACCATACAACACTGTGATAAAAGCTAACTATATAACACTGTGATCAAGACTAACCATAAAGCACCATGATAAAAGCTATCTATATAACACTGTGATCAAGACTAACAATACAGCACCATGATAAAAGCTATCTATATAACACTGTGATCAAGATTAACAATATAGCACCATGATAAAAGCTATCTATATAACACTGTGATCAAGATTAACCCTACTCCAACATTCTCTAATGTTCATACATTACCAGTACATAAAATAGCCTACTCAAGCATTCTCTAATATTCATGCATTACCAGTACATCAAATAATCTACTCCAACATTCTCTAATATTCATGCATTACCAGTACATCAAATAATCTACTCCAACATTCTCTAATATTCATGCATTACCAGTACATAAAATAGCCTACTCAAGCATTCTCTAATATTCATGCATTACCAGTACATAAAATAGCCTACTCAAGCATTCTCTAATACTCATGCATTACCAGTACATTAATTAGTCTACTTCCCATTAAATTCATTCATTCATTCATTTGCATGTCCTTTGCAGAACTTTGCCTCCCAAACAGCACTCTTGTAGGCCCCTCGGTTGTGAGCAAGATGGCCTGCTGCTGCTGCATCCATCTGCAGATCGTTAACGATGTCTTGCAGCCATCTTCATTTTGGTCTTCCTCTTTGTATTCCCATTAAAACATTCTCAAAAAGTCATACATTACATCAAACAGCTGACTTACAAAAAAATCATCAAAGTTATTGGCCCAGTATTCCAGCTGTTCATACGATCCACAAGCAAATGATCTAAGGACAGAAAACGTTCCAGATCACAGACTTTTTACTACATACATCACACTTATCTATGAGAAACACCGTGGCTCTTATAATAAAATGCTAAACTTTGCTAGGAGATGTGAAGAAATATACTAAAATAGGCATAAACATGGGCTCCCTGAAATAGACATTATTTGTGAGACTAACTGTTCCAAGTGATACTATGTGAATGTCTACTTTCATTTCATTCATTCGGCTGATATGATATGCTAAACATTTACACCTAGGAAAGATGGTCACTTCTCTTCTGCATTCTTCAAGTGCTGGGTCAGTCTAAATATGCATGCAAGTCAATAGTTTTCTCTGGGTTTCCATGGTAACCCACAACCTCTGTCTGGTGGTAGCCATGAAGTGCAACCCAACCATTTGACTTACTGTTTCTGGATGTAGTGTAATGCCAGTGTTACTTCAACCTTTGCCTTGATGGTGTCATTTCTTATTTGGTTTCTTCTTGTCACATTTAGTATTCTCCTTAAACATCTCATTTCTGTTGTGATGACTTTCGTTATGCTACCTGTTTCAGTTATCTCCACTCTATTTCAGCTACTTCCACTCTGTTTCAGCTATTTCCACTCTGTTTCAGCTATTTCCACTCTGTTTTGGCTATTTCCACTATGTTTTGGCTATTTCCACTCTGTTTCAGTTATTTCCACTCTGTTTCAGATATTTCGATTCTGTTTCAGCTATTTCCACTCTGTTTTGGCTATTTCCACTATGTTTTGGCTATTTCCACTCTGTTTCAGTTATTTCCACTCTGTTTCAGCTATTTCCACTCTGTTTCAGCTATTTCCACTCTGTTTTGGCTATTTCCACTATGTTTTGGCTATTTCCACTCTGTTTCATTTATTTCCACTCTGTTTCAGATATTCCCATTCTGTTTCAGTTATTTCCACTCTTTCAGCTATTTCCACTCTGTTTTGGCTATTTCAATTATGTTTCAGCTATTTCCAATCTGTTTCAGCTATTGCCACTATGTTCCAGCTATTTCCACTCTGTTTCAATTATTTCCACTCTGTTCCAGCTATTTCCATTCTGTTTTGGCTATCTCCACTAAATTCTTGCTATAATTGTTTCAAACTTTACCTGTTCACAAATTCTGGCTTGTATGTTATTTCCCCTTGGAAAAGTTCCATTCCAAAAATGGCAAACACATAAACCATAACCTGAAAGAAAAACAGAACTCAAAGGACTAAAATCACAAAGAAAAATCAATCAAGAAAAAAAAAAAAAGCAATCAAAAGTTCATCTTTTGAACAAACAGTGTAAATTTATACCAAAATGCGAATATAAATAACCACTGCAACAAAACTAAACTTAAAATTTACAACCGAAATATCAGGAAAGAAACAAACCAGTGAAAATGAATATTAAAAATGGTGTCTACTTACAACAAGAATGCCAGCAAAAGACTTCATGTTCTTCATCAAGTCTAGCAGGACCATGGCCACAATAGACATTGACTGTGGATTAATAAAAACAACTCTCTGGCAAATGAAAGACGATGCATGAAAAAAATGAATGAAAGACAACCTGATCAACATCATAAATTATCAGCTTTCCATGGCCGAGCCAAATTTATGTTTTTGTTCTTTACATGCTGTTGGATAGAGTGATCTGTGGCCTCATGATGATGATAATGATAAGTGACTGTCATGGACATCTTCACTTCAACGGGTGTGCACAAGAAAATGGGATGATCCCAGTGAACTGCGATCTTATGCTTCTTGATAAGCTCAGCTGTGACATGGATCCGGCTAATTAATTTTTTAAGCTATTGTGACAATCTGCTTTCAAGAAGCAATATTATGAAACAATACAGGGAACTAACAAGCCAGATCTGTTGCTACATTATATAGTTCTGCAAACATTGTTTGCACTCCACATGTGGAATCTGCATGAGCTACATGAGGAATACATGATTAAAGATGGAGTACTCAACTTAATGAGACAGTAGTCTGCGATCCATAGATTACTGTTTGCTTCAGGGTTGATAAACTTTAACATACCAGGATTCTATTCTACCTCCAAGTGCCGTACCCATGGAAAATGAACCATGCAACATAAATGTATCTTGCTACTACTGTGGCCGATTATGTGAATAGAGAAGTGGAAGAGTCAAGCATAAGATGAGCTGCTCAGCAAAGATGATCCACAGCACTGATATCTTCCTGCTTCAAAACTCTCTCCTTATACTGTCTTGTACTTGCATGAACTCCCTGTAACTGTGAGCTGGTGTTCTTTGCAGCCTGTGAAGGTGTTAAGGCACGGCGCCGTATCAGCGTGGGAGCGGGTTACGGCAGCTACTTTATCAGTCCTTGAGTGCAGCTAAAAAACAGGGGGTGTGCAATGCTTCTTTAGCAAGCTCCACCACCATGGGGACTATGGCGATTCCTGCCACATTAGCCAGGCTAGGTCTGTTACTGGAGGTACCTGGATAGGTGGGACAGGGTCTTGATCAGCTATAGGTTGCTGGTTGCCTAATCGAACAGTGCCTTCACCTCCTCCCCTTAGATTAAAAGATGCCAGTACATACATATGCTGTAATGTAACAAGTACCTTGACATACGGAATGATCTTCAACATGCGAACCATAATGAGAATGTTGATAATGCGGAATACGTTCCACATAACACTACTGCTACTGTACACAATCATGTCCCTTGATCTGTAAAACATGACAAGACAATTACTTTCAGTATTTCTGTCATGACTTTCAACATATCCAAAAAACAAAAAAAAAATGAAATATTTCTAAAAAAAAAAAAAAATGGACTTGCTTGTAAATAAAACCAAAAAACACAAAAGGGCTACAACTGGTGAACCATACAGAGACTTACGAGTCCAAACCTGGTACCAGGAAACTTGTATGGATGTAAAGATGTGGAGGTTGCATAAAAGCCTCCACAGATGATGGGATTTGTGATGGTCTAAATAGTTGTGCATAAACAAGTGAAAGGAAAGGGACAATATACGGTGACAAATGGCCATGATTATGCCATATGCATGTAAGCACACAGGGTCCACACGGAAGTAGAGAAAGTGGTACAAAAAAAAAAATGGAAGAAAAAAAATGCCCTAACCTGGTTTTTAATCAAATTTATAGAAGATAAAGAAGAAGAAATCTGCCAGAAGGAAACTGCTTGTAATAAACTAATAAGCAAAGAATGATAAACTTATTAAAATAATAACAAACAACAAGTGATCTGAATGAAGAACTTACTTGGGGAAATATGGTATTCCAAACATTGCAGCCCACACTATTTCTCCTATCTGTGCAGAATACAAATATCCACTATTTAATCGTCATTGTTATCATTATTATTCTACCATCATAATCATCATCTCTATCACTATCATCATCATCATCATTCTGCCATCATCATCACCTCTATCACCATCATCATCATCATATCTTTTCTCCTCTTTGCACAAAATAGCATAAAAAAATCTCCCACCATTATACAAGAATAAAAAGACAAAAAAGAAGAAACAGTGAACTCAAATAAAAACAAAAACTAGCTGGGATGGGAAGTAATGAAGAGAATCAGTGTTGTATCAGGGAAGATATGAGAGAAACACTAACTGAGCTGGGAAGAATTGGAGAGATACAATGTCTTGACAGGGATAAACGCTGACTTAACCGAAAAATGAAACAAGTTACTTTATATCCATGTCTTAATGGCATGGTATACCCTTAAGTCTGAATACATCACAGTTCCCAAGTCTAATCTTCAATTTTAAATGTTTCTGAGTGGGTTCAATGATATAATTTCATGAACTTCTAATTTAAATACTGACCATCTTACTCAATACTGTCCTATATTTTACATTTCCATCATGCCTGAAATAAGACTCACAAGAAGTGCTGCTGTTACAACCGCATCGTAGATGTTCCCCTTGTTAGAAAGGTATCTCCGCCATCCAAATGCCCAGAGTTTGGCAAGCTGCTCAAGCACATAGTAGATGGCAAAAGTAAAGTTCACAACCTGAAAGTATGAGGTGGTTCTGTGACCTTCAACTCGAATACTCAAGTTGGTTACGTGATGTGAAGACTATGAAATTATGATGTAAAACTCATATAAATATACCACACACTAACGCCTTAAAATAGAGAGAGGGAGAGAGAAAGAAAGTGTCTGTGTGCCTGTGAGAGAAAGAGAGTGAGTTCAATGGATTATAAAATACCATAAATGTATCTCAAGTCCAGAAAATCTAAAAGCACATTGCAGTTATGCAAAGTTCTGTAATTTAGAAATATTACACATCTATTTTCGCTTCTGGGCGATGTAAAAGATGGCAGGAGCTTTTTAATGCTCTTGCTGGTATGAGGCAACTCCAGATGGGGAAAAACTCTGCCATTATGGAATCTCGCAACAGTTACAACCGAGCATCAAGGATACCAACTCTGCATGCCATTGACAGGCCAAAGAAAAAGAGGTTGACCATGTGAAACTCTAAAAGAGGACACTGTTAAGAGAAACCGGATTAGTGGGCATAACATTCTTTGATGACGTTGAAAAACTCGCCGATAATAGGAAAACTTGGCAAACAACTATGCGAGCCCTATGTGATGTTTAACAGCACAGGAAGGATGTAAGATGTAAGACACATTATGTTAAGTTTATTCTCTACTTCCTTTCATGTGGTCAGAGACAAAGGATACACATGGAAGGAAGCAGAGAATAAATCCAAGAACAGGGATGACTGGAGAGCCTTTATCTGTGGCCTATGCTCTCAAGTGAGTGAAAGATGATGATGATGATGATGGTGATGATGATGATGATGATGATAAGCTGAGAATTTTATGAATAGAAATTAATTATACAAAGTTTATAAACCTGAAAATATAATGCAGTTATTAAAATTCAGCATCTTAAAAGTACAAACTGGTTATGTGGAGTTCTCAAGGTGAAAATACAAGGTGGTTTTATTCAGTTAAACTGACCAAGGGTGAAGACTTTAACATAGCAATCTGCGAACCATAGCTGACTGCTTGTGTAGGGTTACTGAACCATTGCCAACCAAGACTTTGTCACACCTCTTCATTAGTACCTTCAGTACCAGGCACGGTCTGATTAACAGGGCAATGATCACTATAATCCCCATGGTGGTGGAGTCTGATAAAGCTCCACTCTGAAAAAAAAGCCACCTTAATTGAATCTCCCCTTCACTATGATGCTGTGCCTCAACACTTTTACTATGATGCTGTGTCTCAACACTTTTACTATGATGCTGTGCCTCAACACTTTTACTATGATGCTGTGTCTCAACACTTTTACTATGATGCTGTGTCTCAACACTTTTACTATGATGCTGTGTCTCAACACTTTTACTATGATGCTGTGTCTCAACACTTTTACTATGAAGATGTGGAGGTTGCATAAAAGCCTCCACAGATGATGGGATTTGTGATGGTCTAAATAGTTGTGCATAAACAAGTGAAAGGAAAGGGACAATATACGGTGACAAATGGCCATGATTATGCCATATGCATGTAAGCACACAGGGTCCACACGGAAGTAGAGAAAGTGGTACAAAAAAAAAAATGGAAGAAAAAAAATGCCCTAACCTGGTTTTAATCAAATTTATAGAAGATAAAGAAGAAGAAATCTGCCAGAAGGAAACTGCTTGTAATAAACTAATAAGCAAAGAATGATAAACTTATTAAAATAATAACAAACAACAAGTGATCTGAATGAAGAACTTACTTGGGGAAATATGGTATTCCAAACATTGCAGCCCACACTATTTCTCCTATCTGTGCAGAATACAAATATCCACTATTTAATCGTCATTGTTATCATTATTATTCTACCATCATAATCATCATCTCTATCACTATCATCATCATCATCATCATCATCATCATCATCATCATCATCATCATCATCATCATATCTTTTCTCCTCTTTGCACAAAATAGCATAAAAAATCTCCCACCATTATACAAGAATAAAAGACAAAAAAGAAGAAACAGTGAACTCAAATAAAAACAAAAACTAGCTGGGATGGGAAGTAATGAAGAGAATCAGTGTTGTATCAGGGAAGATATGAGAGAAACACTAACTGAGCTGGGAAGAATTGGAGAGATACAATGTCTTGACAGGGATAAACGCTGACTTAACCGAAAAATGAAACAAGTTACTTTATATCCATGTCTTAATGGCATGGTATACCCTTAAGTCTGAATACATCACAGTTCCCAAGTCTAATCTTCAATTTTAAATGTTTCTGAGTGGGTTCAATGATATAATTTCATGAACTTCTAATTTAAATACTGACCATCTTACTCAATACTGTCCTATATTTTACATTTCCATCATGCCTGAAATAAGACTCACAAGAAGTGCTGCTGTTACAACCGCATCGTAGATGTTCCCCTTGTTAGAAAGGTATCTCCGCCATCCAAATGCCCAGAGTTTGGCAAGCTGCTCAAGCACATAGTAGATGGCAAAAGTAAAGTTCACAACCTGAAAGTATGAGGTGGTTCTGTGACCTTCAACTCGAATACTCAAGTTGGTTACGTGATGTGAAGACTATGAAATTATGATGTAAAACTCATATAAATATACCACACACTAACGCCTTAAAATAGAGAGAGGGAGAGAGAAAGAAAGTGTCTGTGTGCCTGTGAGAGAAAGAGAGTGAGTTCAATGGATTATAAAATACCATAAATGTATCTCAAGTCCAGAAAATCTAAAAGCACATTGCAGTTATGCAAAGTTCTGTAATTTAGAAATATTACACATCTATTTTCGCTTCTGGGCGATGTAAAAGATGGCAGGAGCTTTTTAATGCTCTTGCTGGTATGAGGCAACTCCAGATGGGGAAAAACTCTGCCATTATGGAATCTCGCAACAGTTACAACCGAGCATCAAGGATACCAACTCTGCATGCCATTGACAGGCCAAAGAAAAAGAGGTTGACCATGTGAAACTCTAAAAGAGGACACTGTTAAGAGAAACCGGATTAGTGGGCATAACATTCTTTGATGACGTTGAAAAACTCGCCGATAATAGGAAAACTTGGCAAACAACTATGCGAGCCCTATGTGATGTTTAACAGCACAGGAAGGATGTAAGATGTAAGACACATTATGTTAAGTTTATTCTCTACTTCCTTTCATGTGGTCAGAGACAAAGGATACACATGGAAGGAAGCAGAGAATAAATCCAAGAACAGGGATGACTGGAGAGCCTTTATCTGTGGCCTATGCTCTCAAGTGAGTGAAAGATGATGATGATGATGATGATGGTGATGATGATGATGATGATGATAAGCTGAGAATTTTATGAATAGAAATTAATTATACAAAGTTTATAAACCTGAAAATATAATGCAGTTATTAAAATTCAGCATCTTAAAAGTACAAACTGGTTATGTGGAGTTCTCAAGGTGAAAATACAAGGTGGTTTTATTCAGTTAAACTGACCAAGGGTGAAGACTTTAACATAGCAATCTGCGAACCATAGCTGACTGCTTGTGTAGGGTTACTGAACCATTGCCAACCAAGACTTTGTCACACCTCTTCATTAGTACCTTCAGTACCAGGCACGGTCTGATTAACAGGGCAATGATCACTATAATCCCCATGGTGGTGGAGTCTGATAAAGCTCCACTCTGAAAAAAAGCCACCTTAATTGAATCTCCCCTTCACTATGATGCTGTGCCTCAACACTTTTATGATGATGATGATGATGATGATGATGATGATGATGATGATGATGATGATGATGATGATGATGATGATGATGATGATGATGATGATGATGATGATGATGATGATGATGATGATGATGATGATGATGATGATGATGATGATGATGATGATGATGATGATGATGATGATGATGATGATGATGATGATGATGATGATGATGATGATGATGATGATGATGATGATGATGATGATGATGATGATGATGATGATGATGATGATGATGATGATGATGATGATGATGATGATGATGATGATGATGATGATGATGATGATGATGATGATGATGATGATGATGATGATGATGATGATGATGATGATGATGATGATGATGATGATGATGATGATGATGATGATGATGATGATGATGATGATGATGATGATGATGATGATGATGATGATGATGATGATGATGATGATGATGATGATGATGATGATGATGATGATGATGATGATGATGATGATGATGATGATGATGATGATGATGATGATGATGATGATGATGATGATGATGATGATGATGATGATGATGATGATGATGATGATGATGATGATGATGATGATGATGATGATGATGATGATGATGATGATGATGATGATGATGATGATGATGATGATGATGATGATGATGATGATGATGATGATGATGATGATGATGATGATGATGATGATGATGATGATGATGATGATGATGATGATGATGATGATGATGATGATGATGATGATGATGATGATGATGATGATGATGATGATGATGATGATGATGATGATGATGATGATGATGATGATGATGATGATGATGATGATGATGATGATGATGATGATGATGATGATGATGATGATGATGATGATGATGATGATGATGATGATGATGATGATGATGATGATGATGATGATGATGATGATGATGATGATGATGATGATGATGATGATGATGATGATGATGATGATGATGATGATGATGATGATGATGATGATGATGATGATGATGATGATGATGATGATGATGATGATGATGATGATGATGATGATGATGATGATGATGATGATGATGATGATGATGATGATGATGATGATGATGATGATGATGATGATGATGATGATGATGATGATGATGATGATGATGATGATGATGATGATGATGATGATGATGATGATGATGATGATGATGATGATGATGATGATGATGATGATGATGATGATGATGATGATGATGATGATGATGATGATGATGATGATGATGATGATGATGATGATGATGATGATGATGATGATGATGATGATGATGATGATGATGATGATGATGATGATGATGATGATGATGATGATGATGATGATGATGATGATGATGATGATGATGATGATGATGATGATGATGATGATGATGATGATGATGATGATGATGATGATGATGATGATGATGATGATGATGATGATGATGATGATGATGATGATGATGATGATGATGATGATGATGATGATGATGATGATGATGATGATGATGATGATGATGATGATGATGATGATGATGATGATGATGATGATGATGATGATGATGATGATGATGATGATGATGATGATGATGATGATGATGATGATGATGATGATGATGATGATGATGATGATGATGATGATGATGATGATGATGATGATGATGATGATGATGATGATAAGCTGAGAATTTTATGAATAGAAATTAATTATACAAAGTTTATAAACCTGAAAATATAATGCAGTTATTAAAATTCAGCATCTTAAAAGTACAAACTGGTTATGTGGAGTTCTCAAGGTGAAAATACAAGGTGGTTTTATTCAGTTAAACTGACCAAGGGTGAAGACTTTAACATAGCAATCTGCGAACCATAGCTGACTGCTTGTGTAGGGTTACTGAACCATTGCCAACCAAGACTTTGTCACACCTCTTCATTAGTACCTTCAGTACCAGGCACGGTCTGATTAACAGGGCAATGATCACTATAGTCCTCATGGTGGTGGAGTCTGCTAAAGAAGTACTGCACACCCCCCCCCCCGCTTTTTTAGCTCAACCAAGGGAATGAAAAACCCACTCCCAATCGGATACATTTCTTTGCTTCAACATCTTCACTGCATCAGCTGCAAAGAACACCAGCTCACTGAGGGAAGAAGGCCCAATGAGAACATGAGGGTGGGTGGAGGGGGTCCTGTTGGTCACTGCTCTTGGGCCCAGAGGGTTTCACCTATTTTAAGGGTTAGCCTGGAGGGGTTCAGAGGCCTGCAGTGGATGAAAACAGAATGGCTAATCAATATGGTTGGGGGGGGTGGGGGGTTGAGAAATGAGGGTCAGAAAAGTTTTGCACTGTCTTATAAAAAATCCTCTCTGTGGCCTTAGGCATGGGTACTTTATTTACTCACTCTCAGTGTGGAATGACTTTTCTGGAACGAGGCTTCATACTTTGTACCAAGCTGGACCTGAGAGTATAAATGGATCCTAACATGAAAAAAATTGCTAAAATATTTTCAGAAACTCTTCCTGAACTGTCAAAGGAAGTTCACATGTTTAATCATGAAAATATAAAGTTGATGGCTAAACTGCTGAAATATAAAAGTGACAGTATTCATTTAATAGAAACTTTCCATATTTTGATGCCATATTAGCTCTGATGTAAGGAGGTGAAGATGCCTGTCCAATGAAGCAATCAGTGACCCATAGCTGATATGCTAGCACCAGGGTTAGTGAACCACGGCCGACCAAGACCCTGTCCCAACTCTCCGTTAGTACCCCCAGTAACAAACCTAGCCTGGCTAATGGGGCAAGAATCGCCATAGTCCCCATGGTGGTGGAGTCTGCTAAAGAAGCATTGTAAACCCCCTGCTTTTTAGTTGTACTCTGGGACTGAAAAAGTTGCTGCCATAACCCACTCCCAACCCAATACAATGATGTTCCTCAACATCTCTACAGCATCAGCTGCAAAGAACAACAGCTCGCAATTACAGGGAGTTCATACAGGTACAAGTACAAGCAAGCTCTGATGTAAAGCTTTGTCTCTTCTAAAATGTTCTGGGTAAGACTAGAAATACCCGGCTAAAACTAGTCATGGCTGATAAAAACGATATATTTCAGTAATTATTCTCCTCTAAAGAGGTTAGTGTGTTTATTACATGCCACATCATGATATGTAGGTATGATAATCAGACTGTATACAAAAGAACAGTTGTCTATAAAATGAACCATAATGATTTACTGGTGGATTGGGTCAACTCACAGTTCATGCTTGTCTTTTTATTCCTCTGTATCATATATTACTTACAGATATGGATGATATATATTCAGGACTAGTTTTTGTGGGTCTACATCACCCAACCCTGCCTGAAATGAATGCCCTGCTTGCAGTCCCAGGGAGATAGAACAAGAACAAGAATTAAATGAAATGTCCAAGACATTCATGTGGTACCTGGATAGAAATGCCTTTCTCATATGAAAGCACATATCAAATACTAAAAGAAAAGTTTAATAGGGCATATAATTAAAGGATATCTGAATAGTGAAATGATTAGAGAGGTTAGTGGTTCAAGTCTGACTGGAGGCATCCCAGTCACCCCAGCTGTTGAAATGAGTACCTGACTCTTTTTTTTTGGTGGTGCTGGGGAAGTAAAGCTGGTAGATGTGGTGTTGTAGCACAGCATCCTCTAGTGTGCTGACTGGTCAAGGAAAACAATAGCTACTAACACCATATCCCTTAGGAACCTCTATGGAATGATAAGAATGCCTTTTTATATTTGTCACACATTTTAATTAAAATCTATGAAGAAAAAAGCAGTAAAGTTCTGTTGAAGTAAAATGGCTGCTCTCATTGCCCATGGTTTATGTCTGAATATGACAGGCCGAATAAGGACAATTTCTGTGCTAGAAAAAAAAAAACACATAAGAAATGGGCAAAGACTGTCAAATTTGGAAAACAGCAACCCGCAGCTGACATGCTAGCATCAGGCTTGGCAAACCAAAGCTGACCAAGACCCTATTCCACCTCACCAATGATACCCCCAGTAACAGATCTAGCCTGGCTAGCAGGACAGGAACTGCCACAGTCCTCATGGTGGTGGAGTCTGCTAAAAGAAGTACTGCACACCCCCCCCCCCCGCTTTTTTAGCTCAACCAAGGGAATGAAAAACCCACTCCCAATCGGATACATTTCTTTGCTTCAACATCTTCACTGCATCAGCTGCAAAGAACACCAGCTCACTGAGGGAAGAAGGCCCAATGAGAACATGAGGGTGGGTGGAGGGGGTCCTGTTGGTCACTGCTCTTGGGCCCAGAGGGTTTCACCTATTTTAAGGGTTAGCCTGGAGGGGTTCAGAGGCCTGCAGTGGATGAAAACAGAATGGCTAATCAATATGGTTGGGGGTGGGTGGGGGGTTGAGAAATGAGGGTCAGAAAAGTTTTGCACTGTCTTATAAAAAATCCTCTCTGTGGCCTTAGGCATGGGTACTTTATTTACTCACTCTCAGTGTGGAATGACTTTTCTGGAACGAGGCTTCATACTTTGTACCAAGCTGGACCTGAGAGTATAAATGGATCCTAACATGAAAAAAATTGCTAAAATATTTTCAGAAACTCTTCCTGAACTGTCAAAGGAAGTTCACATGTTTAATCATGAAAATATAAAGTTGATGGCTAAACTGCTGAAATATAAAAGTGACAGTATTCATTTAATAGAAACTTTCCATATTTTGATGCCATATTAGCTCTGATGTAAGGAGGTGAAGATGCCTGTCCAATGAAGCAATCAGTGACCCATAGCTGATATGCTAGCACCAGGGTTAGTGAACCACGGCCGACCAAGACCCTGTCCCAACTCTCCGTTAGTACCCCCAGTAACAAACCTAGCCTGGCTAATGGGGCAAGAATCGCCATAGTCCCCATGGTGGTGGAGTCTGCTAAAGAAGCATTGTAAACCCCCTGCTTTTTAGTTGTACTCTGGGACTGAAAAAGTTGCTGCCATAACCCACTCCCAACCCAATACAATGATGTTCCTCAACATCTCTACAGCATCAGCTGCAAAGAACAACAGCTCGCAATTACAGGGAGTTCATACAGGTACAAGTACAAGCAAGCTGTGTCTCAACACTTTTACTATGATGCTGTGCCTCAACACTTTTACTATGATGCTGTGTCTCAACACTTTTACTATGATGCTGTGCCTCAACACTTTTACTATGATGCTGTGCCTCAACACTTTTACTATGATGCTGTGTCTCAACACTTTTACTATGATGCTGTGCCTCAACATTTTTACTATGATGCTGTGGCTGTGCCTCAACATTTTTACTATGATGCTGTGTCTCAACACTTTTACTATGATGCTGTGTCTCAACACTTTTACTATGATGCTGTGCCTCAACACTTTTACTATGATGCTGTGGCTGTGCCTCAACACTTTTACTATGATGCTGTGTCTCAACACTTTTACTATGATGCTGTGCCTCAACACTTTTACTATGATGCTGTGGCTGTGTCTCAACACTTTTACTATGATGCTGTGTCTCAACACTTTTACTATGATGCTGTGGCTGTGCCTCAACACTTTTACTATGATGCTGTGTCTCAACACTTTTACTATGATGCTGTGTCTCAACACTTTTACTATGATGCTGTGCCTCAACATTTTTACTATGATGCTGTGGCTGTGTCTCAACACTTTTACTATGATGCTGTGTCTGTGCCTCAACATTTTTACTATGATGCTGTGGCTGTGTCTCAACACTTTTACTATGATGCTGTGCCTCAACACTTTTACTATGATCTGTGCCTCAACACTTTTACTATGATCTGTGCCTCAACACTTTTACTATGATCTGTGTCTCAACACTTTTACTATGATCTGTGTCTCAACACTTTTACTATGATGCTGTGTCTGTGCCTCAACACTTTTACTATGATGCTGTGTCTCAACACTTTTACTATGATGCTGTGTCTCAACACTTTTACTATGATGCTGTGCCTCAACACTTTTACTATGATGCTGTGTCTGTGCCTCAACACTTTTACTATGATGCTGTGCCTCAACACTTTTACTATGATCTGTGTCTCAACACTTTTACTATGATCTGTGCCTCAACACTTTTACTATGATGCTGTGTCTCAACACTTTTACTATGATGCTGTGCCTCAACATTTTTACTATGATGCTGTGGCTTGTCTCAACACTTTTACTATGATGCTGTGTCTCAACACTTTTACTATGATGCTGTGCCTCAACATTTTTACTATGATGCTGTGTCTCAACATTTTTACTATGATGCTGTGGCTTGTCTCAACACTTTTACTATGATCTGCGTCTCAACACTTTTACTATGATGCTGTGTCTGTGCCTCAACACTTTTACTATGATGCTGTGTCTCAACACTTTTACTATGATCTGTGCCTCAACACTTTTACTATGATCTGTGCCTCAACACTTTTACTATGATCTGTGCCTCAACACTTTTACTATGATCTGTGCCTCAACACTTTTACTATGATGCTGTGCCTCAACATTTTTACTATGATGCTGTGTCTCAACACTTTTACTATGATGCTGTGTCTCAACACTTTTACTATGATGCTGTGGCTGTGCCTCAACATTTTTACTATGATGCTGTGGCTGTGCCTCAACACTTTTACTATGATGCTGTGTCTGTGCCTCAACACTTTTACTATGATGCTGTGTCTGTGCCTCAACATTTTTACTATGATGCTGTGTCTGTGCCTCAACACTTTTACTATGATGCTGTGGCTCAACACTTTTACTATGATGCTGTGTCTCAACACCTTTACCACACTGCCTGAAATGAATGCCCTGCTTGCAGTCCCAGGGAGATAGAACAAGAACAAGAATTAAATGAAATGTCCAAGACATTCATGTGGTACCTGGATAGAAATGCCTTTCTCATATGAAAGCACATATCAAATACTAAAAGAAAAGTTTAATAGGGCATATAATTAAAGGATATCTGAATAGTGAAATGATTAGAGAGGTTAGTGGTTCAAGTCTGACTGGAGGCATCCCAGTCACCCCAGCTGTTGAAATGAGTACCTGACTCTTTTTTTTTGGTGGTGCTGGGGAAGTAAAGCTGGTAGATGTGGTGTTGTAGCACAGCATCCTCTAGTGTGCTGACTGGTCAAGGAAAACAATAGCTACTAACACCATATCCCTTAGGAACCTCTATGGAATGATAAGAATGCCTTTTTATATTTGTCACACATTTTAATTAAAATCTATGAAGAAAAAAGCAGTAAAGTTCTGTTGAAGTAAAATGGCTGCTCTCATTGCCCATGGTTTATGTCTGAATATGACAGGCCGAATAAGGACAATTTCTGTGCTAGAAAAAAAAAACACATAAGAAATGGGCAAAGACTGTCAAATTTGGAAAACAGCAACCCGCAGCTGACATGCTAGCATCAGGCTTGGCAAACCAAAGCTGACCAAGACCCTATTCCACCTCACCAATGATACCCCCAGTAACAGATCTAGCCTGGCTAGCAGGACAGGAACTGCCACAGTCCTCATGGTGGTGGAGTCTGCTAAAAGAAGTACTGCACACCCCCCCCCCCCCCGCTTTTTTAGCTCAACCAAGGGAATGAAAAACCCACTCCCAATCGGATACATTTCTTTGCTTCAACATCTTCACTGCATCAGCTGCAAAGAACACCAGCTCACTGAGGGAAGAAGGCCCAATGAGAACATGAGGGTGGGTGGAGGGGGTCCTGTTGGTCACTGCTCTTGGGCCCAGAGGGTTTCACCTATTTTAAGGGTTAGCCTGGAGGGGTTCAGAGGCCTGCAGTGGATGAAAACAGAATGGCTAATCAATATGGTTGGGGGTGGGTGGGGGGTTGAGAAATGAGGGTCAGAAAAGTTTTGCACTGTCTTATAAAAAATCCTCTCTGTGGCCTTAGGCATGGGTACTTTATTTACTCACTCTCAGTGTGGAATGACTTTTCTGGAACGAGGCTTCATACTTTGTACCAAGCTGGACCTGAGAGTATAAATGGATCCTAACATGAAAAAAATTGCTAAAATATTTTCAGAAACTCTTCCTGAACTGTCAAAGGAAGTTCACATGTTTAATCATGAAAATATAAAGTTGATGGCTAAACTGCTGAAATATAAAAGTGACAGTATTCATTTAATAGAAACTTTCCATATTTTGATGCCATATTAGCTCTGATGTAAGGAGGTGAAGATGCCTGTCCAATGAAGCAATCAGTGACCCATAGCTGATATGCTAGCACCAGGGTTAGTGAACCACGGCCGACCAAGACCCTGTCCCAACTCTCCGTTAGTACCCCCAGTAACAAACCTAGCCTGGCTAATGGGGCAAGAATCGCCATAGTCCCCATGGTGGTGGAGTCTGCTAAAGAAGCATTGTAAACCCCCTGCTTTTTAGTTGTACTCTGGGACTGAAAAAGTTGCTGCCATAACCCACTCCCAACCCAATACAATGATGTTCCTCAACATCTCTACAGCATCAGCTGCAAAGAACAACAGCTCGCAATTACAGGGAGTTCATACAGGTACAAGTACAAGCAAGCTCTGATGTAAAGCTTTGTCTCTTCTAAAATGTTCTGGGTAAGACTAGAAATACCCGGCTAAAACTAGTCATGGCTGATAAAAACGATATATTTCAGTAATTATTCTCCTCTAAAGAGGTTAGTGTGTTTATTACATGCCACATCATGATATGTAGGTATGATAATCAGACTGTATACAAAAGAACAGTTGTCTATAAAATGAACCATAATGATTTACTGGTGGATTGGGTCAACTCACAGTTCATGCTTGTCTTTTTATTCCTCTGTATCATATATTACTTACAGATATGGATGATATATATTCAGGACTAGTTTTTGTGGGTCTACATCACCCAACCCGGCCTAAAAGGACTGGATCTAAGGGAGAATTAGCAGAAACTGCTGCAAAAGTTGGGACAAAAATAAATCTTGACAACATGACAGGACTCCAGATTTAGCATGATCTAAAACTTGAATGCTGAGGCAAAAAGACGGTTTATGTTTTCAACCTGTGGTCCTTGGAGCATTATCAGATGGTCTGCAGCTGTATTAGCAATTTGGTATTTAACACTCTCTAACTACAGGTTCATGGCAGTGCAATTTTTATTTACAAGATGGTGGTTTACAGCTTATATGTAGTTATATGTCTTGGATGGTTTACAACTTATATGTAGTTATATGTCTTGGATGGTTTACAACTTATATGTAGTTATATGTCTTGGATGGTTTACAACTTATATGTAGTTACATGTCTCTGATGGTTTACAACTTATATGTAGTTACATGTCTCGGATGGTTTACAACTTATATGTAGTTACATGTCTCTGATGGTTTACAACTTATATGTAGTTACATGTCTCTGATGGTTTACAACTTATATGTAGTTACATGTCTCGGATGGTTTACAACTTATATGTAGTTATATGTCTTGATGTAAAAAAAGTTGGGAACTAATGGTTTAGGTTATTAAAATTTCATCAAATCATCATCTTGTGTCAACTCCCTCAGGGAATATTGAATGAAATGGATCTTCAGGTTGGTAGAGCCAGTCATAAAGAAGAGGTGGAGAGAGAGAGAGAGAGGAGGAAAACAAGTGGTAGAAAGGGGTGGGGGGAAAGGCAATAGAAACATGATAACCGCTAGAGGAGAAGGTGTCGGGGGGGGGGGGAAACAGAGAGATAATGAAGAACATAAACACCTGCAGGGAGAAAATGTGAAACTGGTGAATAGGACAAGACCCTATAAACACCAATATGTTGGCAGAGAAGAAAAGAGGGTGGCGGTAGGGAGGGGTAGCTAGGAGAAAGAGAGTTAAAAAAAAAGGGGGAGTGGAAAACTAAAGAAGTTACAGAAGGCTGAAGACATTGTTAATTCCAGCTGGGTGGAGACAGCCAGCCTGGAAAATAAGGCGCTGTTCTAGGACCCTCCGAGATCATACACATCAGCAAAACAAGAGCGGATCGCACTAATAGAAATGTCCTGTTTTCCTCTGTGGTTGCTAAGGCAAAAATGTTGTGGCCTGCGTGGTCCCTATGCATCTTCTAATCGACACCCATTTCTCTGTTTCCTACTTCTGGAGGAGGCCATATTAAGATAAATTCTTCATTTAGTTATTTGTTTTTGTCTCGTTGTGCATGCAATCCTCGAAAAAGGCTCATGCCGAAATATCGGATGTTGTATGTTTTTCATTTATACATTCTCATACTTTCTATTCGTTTTTTCTCACTTTACTCACACCCTTTGCCACTTTGTAAAACTACACCATACACCTCTATCTAACTTTAATTATTTAAACCAGTTTTACTGCAGCTGCCATCCCTTTTATCTGATCTTCAGGTTGAGCTGCCTTTGTTCTTACAGGGCATCTTGGTCAAGCTGATTTTTGTCCATCTCTTGATACTGTCCACTTTTCTCAACTGCTGTCATCCATCTGCTCATTCTCTTTTGAGTTTTCCTTGAAATAACACTTTCATTATAACACTATACTTTATAATGCGACCAAATGTATCTGAATTATCTAGTTATGAAAACAGCTTTGTTATAAAGTGACACTTACCGATATGATAACGAGGTTAATGAAAGCCATGCCCATTCCAAAGAAGTTGAAATATTTATGGATAAAAACTCTTTGTATAAGCCTTAGTTTAGGATGGGTGAACCATCGCACTGCAGGTCTCTATGGGCAGAAAAAAAAAAGGGAAAAACTTTCATTTTCAAATAACCGCAATATTAATCTTTAGATTCCTCAACGTCAATATTCAAAATAAAAAATTACTCACAGATTCTGCAATATTCAAATAATCACATCATTCATCCAGTATTATTCAATGTCAACATTAAAATAATCACAATATTTATCCACAGATTCTTCAATGTCAACATTCAAATAATCACAACATTTATCCTCAGATTATATTCAATGTCAACATTCAAATAATCACATTTATCCACAGATTCTTCAGTGTCAGCATTCAGATAACAAGAACACATATCCATAGACAAATTAATGATAACATTTTTTTTTTCACCTGTTTTTATAGTTATAAGTGTCTTCTCACTTTTTTAAAAATCATAAATGTCACTTTCTTCTTTTTTTTTCACTGACAGTGACCTCTCTTCTGTATTTACTGATAACGTTGTTTTTCACTTGTTTTTATTGTTAACACTTTTTTCTAACTTGTTTTTATTGATAACATGGTCTTCTCATTTGTTTTTACTGATAACACCATCTTCTCGCCTGTTTTTTTAAAATTGGTAACACCATATTCTCATCAATTTTTATTGATAACACCATCTTCTCACATATTTTATTGATAACACCATCTTCTCACCTATTTTACTGATAACACCATCTTCTCACCTATTTTACTGATAACACCATCTTCTCATCTATTTTATTGATAACACCATCTTCTCACCTATTTTACTGATAACACCATCTTCTCATCTATTTTATTGATAACACCATCTTCTCACCTATTTTACTGATAACAACATCTTCTCATCTATTTTATTGATAACACCATCTTCTCATCCATTTTATTGATAACACCATCTTCTCATCCATTTTTGATAACACCATCTTCTCACCTATTTTACCGATAACACCATCTTCTCATCTATTTTAATGATAACACCATCTTCTCACTTATTTTATTGATAACACCATCTTCTCACCTATTTTATTGATAACACCATCTTCTCACCTATTTTACTGATAACACCATCTTCTTATCTATTTTATTGATAACACCATCTTCTCACCTGTCATTTTTATTGGTAACACCATATTATCATCTATTTTTACTGATAACATCATATTCTGACATATATTTTTTTTATTGATAACCATCTTCTCACCTATTTTCATTGATAATACCATCTTCTCATTTATTTTTATTGATTACACCATTTTTTCACCTATTTTTCTATTGACAACACCTTCTTCTTACCTGTTTTTTTACTGATAACACTACCTTCTCACCTGTTTTTTAATAATTTCTGTGTCCAAAGAACAGAAAAGTTCCTGAAACTGGGCCACAGAAAACATCTGGTCTTCCCTGCTGCTCAGGTCCTGCAGTAATTAGAGCAAATAACAGTGAAAAGGAAACAATGAATGCAAGATTTTAACACACAAGTTGAGAGCATGTCGCTTCTTGGGGTTCTTCATTCATTTAAAAATGAAATACAACTTTGTGGTGGGATTCATTTAATCAAAAGAGACAAAAAAACAAAAAAAAAAGATACCAGTAAAAATGTTCATAAAGAAATATAAATGGCACAAAATTTGGTGTAACAATGGAAAACTGAAGGGAGATATGAGATGTTAGAAGTGAACGAGAATGTTAACACTGGCAAGGGAAAGAAAAGAAGTTTGTATTTGGGGTCTGGGGAGCTAGTAGTGTAGTAGTGTGGGGACAAAGTATGGCAGATAGTAATGTGGGGACAAAGCATGGCAGGTAGTAATGTGAGGACAAAGCATGACAGGTAGTAATTTGAGGACAAAGCATGACAGGTAGTAATGTGAGGACAAAGCATGGCAAGCAGTAATGTGAGGACAAAGCATGGCAGGCATTAATGTGAGGACAAAGCATGACAGGTAGTAATGTGAGGACAAAGCATGACAATTAGTAATGTGAGGCTGAAAAATGTTGTTTTCACAACAGGTGTCTGGACGATGACAGAGGAAGAAGAGAGAGAGAGAGAAATCAGAGTGTGATGAATAACTAGTGATGTGACATAGAGTATAAAGGTAGGCAGGTACTCCACTAAAGCAAACAGGGAATATGGATGGTACTATGTCCATATCTTCCTTGACCTGCCAGGACTCTAGACTGTCACATGATCAGCATCACAGCCTGGCTGCCTCTCCTTCTGCAGCTCGAGAATGAATCAAATAACCGCTCCTATCACTGGTTAACCAGGTCACCTCCAGCCAGATAAGACCAATAAAAGAAAAAGTAAAAAAAAAAGTGTGTAAATCTGGGACTCACCTCTTTCAGCGCTGCCTTTACATGCCTCGGCAGCAGACACCTGTCTATGACAGTTTTAATGACTCCGCCTCCAACTCCTGACCTATTTAACAGAACATTCAGTTTCTGGTAGGCTAGTGTGAGCAGGGAGCAGCTAACTAACCATACATACCAGTTACATTAACCCTCTGTTGCCCAAGTTCATTAAAAGATACTTTGACATTAACCTGCTGAAAGATGTTGATATTAGTTTGATGGTCATAGTTCTCTTGATGTCACCACACATATATAGGATCTCCCACATGTATGGGATGATGTACTCTCAGCAACTTTCAGAGTCCGGCTTCTCTGTAAGTTCCTTCTTGAAACAGATTATGTGAATCTCCATGTTCACAGACTGAAGTGTAGTATCTAGATATAACTGCTCTGCTAACTTCGGTTTTTTTTTTCCCAAAAGATCATACAGGTACAACTGTTCTGTTTATGTTTCAAAATTAGGAATGACTGTTCTGTTTGTTTATATTTCAAAACCATACAGGTGTGATTGTTCTATTTGTTTATATTTCAAAATCATACAGGTGTGATTGTTCTATTTGTTTATATTTCAAAATCATACAGGTGTGATTGCTATATCTGTTTGTATTTCAAAACCATACAGGTGTGATTGTTATATCTGTTTGTATTTCAAAACCATACAGGTGTGATTGTTATATCTGTTTGTATTTCAAAACCATACAGGTGTGATTGTTATATCTGTTTGTATTTTAAAACCATACAGGTGTGATTGTTATATCTGTTTATATTTCAAAACCATACAGGTGAGATTGTTCTATTTGTTTATATTTCAGAATCATATAAGTGTGATTGTTCTGTTTGTTTATATTTCAGAATCATATAAGTGTGATTGTTCTGTTTGTTTATGTTTCAAAATCAGAGATGTATGACTGTTTTATTATCTTGTTTTTCTTCAAGAACATGTAAGTATGACTACCAGGGTAAACTACCACTAAGTGAGGTAGGGCACTGGCCAGTACTGGTGTCTAGTCCAGACATCAGGTGAGTCTCCATACCAAGTACTGACTCTCCCATAGGTGAACAATGAAAGAGTCTCCCGCTAATTTAACATAATGTAAAAATGTTGTGTCTTTTCAAATATGTTGTGATCATTAACAATTACTTTAATAATTATTTAATTAATAATTAATTAAAGTAATTTAAATTAATTTAATAGATAATTATTTTATGATAATAAATATTTATAATAATGATGGAGATACAATGAGAGATATTAAAAGGAGGACATCTATCGCTCTTCAAAGAATAAAATAACTAAAGAAGCTGTAGAGAGGAACAGACAGAACTATAAAAATAATATTTTTAAGGGCATGCATCTTTCCCATTGCAACATATGCCTGTGAGACCTGGACACTTAACAAAACAGCTGAGAAACACATAAATGCCTTTGAATGTAAATGGTACAGAGGAGTTCTTCAGATATCATGGACACAAAAAAGAAAAAATATATCCATACTACAAGAACTTAATATTGAAGAAGGTTGGCTAGTAAAGAGGATTAAAGAGAGAAAACTTAAATATTCTGGACTCATTAAACATCATGATAATCTAGAGAAGACCGTCTTGGAAGGGTACATAATGGGAAAAAGAGAGGAAGACCAAGGTGAAGATGGCTGCAAGACATTGTTGATGATCTGTGAATGGATGCATCAGCAGCAGGCCATCTTGCTTACAACTGAGAGGCCTACAGAAGACCTGATAGGGAGGCAAAGTTCTGCAAGGGACATGCAAATGACTGACTGACTGATTCTGAGTTTTTTATTATGTCAGAAGAAAATACCCAATAACTGCTTGTCCTGAAGAAGTGTCCTCCTGAATGCTTGAATTCTTTGTTGAGGAAGTGTCTTTCTGAAAGCTCGAATTTTTTCTTTGTAGAACTTCAAAAGCACCACGTATTCCCAATCGTCTTCTCAACAAGCTGCCTTGCATTGAACTCTGGGAAGGTGTTTTTAATGGAAAACTAGTAAACGCATAACTGCAAAGTTTAGAGAAGAGAAGATAAGACAGCAAGATTGATTGACTGATTGATCTTTATTTCAAAATGGTTAAGAATTGGGCATGCAGGCCCGTCTGACATTCTGCCCTTTATCATACAACTTTCACTCTATTTCAGACATTCTACAAATACTCTGCTCATATAATCAATCATAATTAATATTGCAAATCTGAGAGACATAAAATAAAATTAAAGTATAACATTCACATTTCACTCTTATCCATGCACTCAATACATAAAGTAACTACATACATATATAAATGACAACAGAAAGTAACTACTTACACATATATAAATGACAACAGAAAGTAACTACATACATATATAAATGACAACAGAAAGTAACTACATATATATATATATATATATATATATATATATATATAAATGACTACTGAAAGTAACTACATACATATATAAATGACTACAGAAACTAACTACATACATATATAAAGGACTATCTACCAAACAGAATTTTGGTACTATTCATAATAAAAACAATTAGGTGTCTGCAAGAGCAGTCTAGAATAACTTTTGTGAATCATGGAGGCATGTAATCGACATCAAACAGATATTGGAAGTTGTATGAAGGAGTATAGTTTATATTTTTTATATAGGATGGGAGGGTATTTCAAAGATGAGCAGCAGAGTAAGTAAAGTCTAGGTTTTGGAAGATATATGTTGTTTAAGCATTGGCTACACTTTGGGCTAAATCTAAACATATTCCATAGATAAGGCGGAGCATGCTGTGAAAGAATTTGATGTACCAACTTGGCTTTGTTAAAGAGGAACCTGTTCTTAAGAGGCAGTATTTTAATACACTTGTGGTGATTAGTTGCTTGTGCATGATCTTTGTCACTAATAAGTTTTACTGCTCACTTTTGAAGCGAGTAAAGACTCTTTGTATTTGATACTGAGCAACCATCCCAGATTGTTGAGTAGTAGTCTAAATGTGTTTGTATATGTGATATGTAGTAAGTTTTCCTTGTGTCTTGGTTAATGAAGTGTTTAATTTTGGCTAATTGGTATACTTTTTGCACTATGAGTTTTGTTAGGCCTTGCACATGAGAGTTCCAGGTCAGATGTGGGTCAATAATAAGACCTAGTGTTTTGTGCTCGCTAATGTTTTCTATCTGTGATGTTTCCATACAGAGCTGAAGTGTTGTTTTTTTTTCATTTTGTAGTTTCTGCATTGTTGTTCTGAGCACTGATTTTGTTTTATCAGTATTTATAATCATGCCACTGTTGTTGCTCCATTTAATTAGATTGTTTAACTCGACCTGAAGAGTTGATTCTAGGTTAATACAGTCGTAGTCACTGGTGTAGACTGTGCAATCATCGGCAAAAAGGTCACAAGAAGAGTGTTTAAGATGAAGGGGAAGATCACTGATATAAATAGCAAAGAGTAACAAGCCTAGAATAGAACCTTGTGGAACATCAGAAATATACCACAGGATGCCTGAAATCGAAAGAAGGTAAAATGTTAATGGGAAAAGAAGACATTGTGGACAGGTGGACAGAGTATATTGGTGAGCTATATGGAGGAGAAAGACCAGAATTAATACCAGATATTGAAAACTGTGATGGACCGCCAATACTTGAAGATGAAATCATAGATGCCATCAAACACATGAAGAAAGGAAAAGCGACTGGGCCAGATAATATAACAATAAAAGAAATAGAGGCACTAGAGGAGACAGGAATACAAATAATAACCAAGTTACTGAATGACATTTACAACAGTGGTTATATTCCCAGTGACCTGATTAAATCCACGTTTATAGCATTACCAAAGAAACCAGGTGCAAAGGAATGTGACGACCACCGGACTATCAGCCTCTCATGTCACATAATGAAGCTACTTCTGAGAATAATTATGAGAAGAACAAGGAAAAAGATAAAAATAGAAATAGCAGATGAACAGTTTGGATTTGTTGAAGGAAAGGGAACACGCAATGCCATTTATGCTTTACGAACACTAACAGAAAGAGCTTTAGAAGTACAGAAAGATCTCTACTTATGCTTCATTGATTACACCAAGGCATTTGACAAGGTGAAACATAATGAAATTATTAAAATGCTTGAAGACATCAATATAGACGGCAAAGACCTGAGGATTGTAAAACATCTATACTGGCAGCAAGAAGCAGCAGTTCGAGTTGAAAATAGAATTGGAAAATATCAACCTATAAAACAAGGGATGCGACAAGGATGTGTACTATCTCCAGACCATTTTTCTCTGTATAGTGAGAATAAGAACAATCATCACAGAACCAGGCATAAAAATTGGAGGATACAATATTAACAACCTTCGGTATACTGACAACACATTACTGATAGCTGAGAACCAACAAGACCTGCAAAATCTCTTGGATAAAGTCGCCATAGAAAGTGAACAGAAAGGCCTTACTTTGAACATCAAAAAGACAGAGACTATGGTTATATCTAAGAAACAGAATCCACCAGCATGCAGTATTAAATTAAATGGTACTATTCTAAAGCAGGTGCAACGCTGTTGGCGGATCTTCAGCTGCCGTGCGTGGAGCGGTGCTCCTCCCAGCCAATGAAGAAATTTGCAAATGAGGTTGCCGTGCAGCATCACTGCAGAAAAGGTGGTAGAAAGGATAAAGCGAAGCAAACAGTTAAATCACGGCACCTCTGGTTTGGAGGTCGGCCACGTCCTGAGTGCAGTCATATCGGGTGAAATGCATGAACCGGCTTGTCCCAGAGGTTAAGACACTGCTGGCGAGACTCTTCAAATGCCGCGCGTGGAGTGAAGCTCCTCCCGGTTAAGGAAGTAAATGCGGAAAAGAAATAAAGGTTGCTGTGCGGAGCCAGTGGGAAAAGGTGGTGGAAAGTGAAGTTTAACCGGTATGTCCAGTAGTATCGCTACGAGAGCTATACCACGGCACCTCTGCTCTAGAGGCCGGCCACGTCCGAAATACACCTACACTGGTGAAATATGCCTAAACCGGCACACACCAGGGGTGGAACTTGATGGCTAGACATGTCATGCCACCTCCACTCTAGAGGTCGGTAACGCCTGATAAACACCCATACTGGTGAATTTTGCCTAAACCGGCTCATACCAGGGGTGAATCTTGAAGGCTATGCATGTCACAGTACCTCTGCCCTAGAGGTCGGTCCCGTCCCAAACACGCCCATACTGGGATAATGCCTAAACCGGCTCAACCCAGGGGTAGAAGTCACTAGTGGCGAGGATTCGTCCTCCTGGACAAAAGCTCCATCCTGGTCACAACTAGGAAGGGTAGCGGCCACGACCGCAAAATGCTGAAGTTGGAGACACTGGACCAGGGAAGTCTAGATAGGCAACCACCTCTCACCCGGCGGGGATGTTTGCGTATCCTAATCATGCTGAGGTTTTCCGGTGAGAAAGTCCAACCCTGGACTGGATGGGCAACCACCTCTCACCCGGCGGTGATACACGGGTATCTCAAAACACGTCGAGGTTTTCCGGTGAGAAAGTCCAACTCTGGCCTGGGTGGGCTACCGCCTCTCACCCAGCGGGGATGCGCTGATATCCTAAACATGCCGAGGTCTTTCGGTGAGCAAGTCCAACCCTAAACTAAACTGGTGCAATGAAAACCACGGTGTCACGCAATCCCGCTTCCGAGACCCACCAAGAATACAGGCTAAAGCACTGTGATACTCTGAACCCCTTGTGGTCCTTTCGTGGATCTCGTGTGGTCTATTTGGACCACACAGGGGACCACGGGACCTAATGAGGACCACAGGCGTGAATTCAGTAAGTTCACAGTGCGGTTTTTGGTGGTAGAAGTGAACGAAGAAGAAGAAGAAGAAGAAGTAAAGCAGGTGCAGAAATTCAAATACCTTGGAGTAGTAATAACTTCAGATGGGAAATGCAGAACAGAAATTAGGAACAGAATAGGCCAAGCAAAGACTGCATTTCAGAGAATCAGAAACATATTAGCTAACACATCTTTATCAATGAATGTTAGAAAACGAGTCCTAAAATGCTATATTGAACCTATCTTGTTATATGGAAGTGAATCATGGACAATAGGAAAGTCTGCACAAAAATCATTGGAAGCAGCAGAAATGTGGTTTATTAGAAGAATGTTGCAAATCCCCTGGACAGCAAAAATAACTAATGAAGAATGTATGAGAAGAGCTGGAGAGACAAAAAACCTTGTCAAAAACATAAGAGAGAGACAATGTACTTTCATAGGACATGCAATGAGAAGAGGGGGCATTGAAAATATTATAACAACAGGAAAAATAGAAGGAAGAAGATCAAGAGGAAGACCAAGAGAAATGATACTGGACAGTCTGATGGGATGGTGTGAGAGGCGATCACCAACTGAACTGATAGCCTGCATGAAGGATTGGGTACTCTGGAGAAGCATAATAGCCAATGCCAGTCGACACAGCACCTGATGATGATGATGATGGAACATTGGTGTCAACGACAGCAGAATTTGATAGAGAATTGCTGAAGAATACAACCTGTTGTCTGTCTGAAAGAAATGATGCAATTAATTTTATTAGGTCAGGGTGCAGTCTATAAGTCTTTATTTTTTTACAAGAATATCATAATCAATCATATCAAATGTCTTTTTAAAGTCGACAAAGATGGCATCACATAGTCTGTCATCATTTGTGTTTATCATCATCATCATCACAGGTGCCGTGTCGACTGGCGTTGGCTATTATGCTTCTCCATAGTACCCGATTCTTCATGCAGGCCATCAGTTCAGTTGGTGATCTCCTCTCACACCATCCCGTCAGACTGTCCAGTATCATTTCTCTTGGTCTTCCTCTTGATCTTCTTCCTTCTATTTTTCCTGTTGTTATAATATTTTCAATGCCCCCTCTTCTCATTGCTTGTCCTATGAAAGTACATTGTCTCTCTCTTATGTTTTTGACAAGGTTTTGTGTCTCTTCAGCTCTTCTCATACATTCTTCATTAGTTATTTTTGCTGTCCAGGGGATTTGCAACATTCTTCTAATAAACCACATTTCTGCTGCTTCCAATGATTTTTGTGCAGACTTGCCTATTGTCCATGATTCACTTCCATATAACAAGATAGAATTTTGTGTTTACTAACCAGTTTTCTGTCATTTTGGTGAGAGCTGTGTGGCAGGAATGATTGGGTCTAAAACCTGACTGATTGTCTATGAGTAAATTGTTCTCTTGCATGTGTCGCAAAAGTTATTTTGTGTATGTGTTTTTCGAGTGTTTTTGATAGTGTCGACAGTATGGATATTGGTCTATAGTTGGTAAGGTTGTTGGATGAGCCAGATTTAAAAAGAGGATACACTTTAGTGGTTTTAAAAGCCTTGGGGAAAATAACATTTTGTAATGCGCTGGCTGTAAATGTACGTTAGTGTACGTGAAATGACAGGTGCAGAATAATGTAAGATCTTATTGCTAATATCATTAAGTCCAGCTGTACTGTTGTTTTTTTAAGGATAAGAGATAACTTTAAACTTCACTGACTGTTAAGAATGGAATGTGTAACTGTTTAAATTCAATACATCTGCAGCCCAGGAATGTTTGTAACTCATGTAAGTCGCATACTGGAGCTGTTATTACCGATTTAAGAACAGTGATTTCTTCTCTGAAATGAGTGCTGATTTGTGCGCTAGTGTATGCATGATTACTGGCTTGAAAGTCAAATTCTTTCCTTTTATCTGTTAGGGTATTTATGGCATTTCAAATTGGTTTACTGTCTGATTTATTCTGTACTAGATTCCTAAAGTAATCTTTTTTTTCTGTCTTATTATAAATACTGAACTTTGTTTCTGAGTGAACGTAGGGTTCCGAAGTCCTTGATTTTGTGCGCCCAGTCACACTCTCTCATGGCATGTAATATTTCAAGGTGACTTCATCTGGTATTTTACTCTCACTTCTTTCATGGGGACATGTTTGTCTAATATATCTCTGAAGATCTTTAGCCAATATTCTATTGCCTCATCAGGGTCAGTTAGTTGGTACACGTAAGTGAACAAATCATTAAGGAATAACTCTAGGTTACATTTTTTGAAACTTTTAAAATTCACACTGGTGTGATTGCATTTTGGAAGTCTATACCTCTTTCTCGTCCACGTACAGCAGACTTAGTAATGATCACTCAACGAAGCTATGAGGGATGTTACATTCAATGATGTTTTCTGGGTGGGCTACATATATATGATCTAATAATGTGGATGATGCTTCTGCTACTCTAGTAGGTTTGGTGACAATTTGGAAAAAAATTGTAGGACAATAAAATATTGCTCCAAGTTGGATTTGATTGTGTTAGGTCTATGCTGAAATCTCCAAAAATGATAATATCTTTGAACTTAAAGGTTGAAAACTCATCCATCATAGTCGTGAAGTGATCGTACCACAGGGATGATGCATTTGGATTATGGTATAAAAGTTCAATAAGAGAGAGAGAGAGAGAGAGATTTAAGATCTGATGAAGAGTTTTGTCTCATTTTATGTGCCCAAGTACAATGAGGATGAGGATGAGGATGACGATGATGATGCTGTGGTTCAAGCAAAGTCCAGTATTCACAAACTGAGTTCCATTTTATGTCTTTGTTTTCTTCTTTGTCTTATGACACAGTTGTGTGAGCAGTGAAATGCAGTGTACTATGCTATGCCGACAGATATTTTTCCACTTCTGGAAGCAATTTTTCTCAACACAGTTTACCAAGTATCCATTTTTCACCACTAAGTTTACCAGAGGGAAACTGCAACAGTGGATAGACAGATTTTTTCAGTCAGAGAACCTGTGTTCCAACTCAAATAAGCCATTCCTATCCTTGATGAAGACACACAATACTATTATAAACCAAAGGAAATTGCTGAAAGTCATGTCTTTCTATGTGCAGGACAAAATAAACTGTTAAACTACCAGATATAATACCCTGGAACAGTATTTCCCAGGCTTGTTTGGGCTGCTGTCCCCTTTTCTTCCGGGCCATATCCTCAATGTCCCATTTTCTTCCAGTCCACATCCTCAATGTCCCATTTTCTTCCAGGCCACATCCTCAATGTCCCCTTTTCTTCCAGGCCACATCCTCAATGTCTCCTTTTCTTCCAGGCCACATCCTCAATGTCCCCTTTTCTTCCAGGCCACATCCTCAATGTCTCCTTTTCTCCCAGGCCACATCCTCAAAGTCCCCTTTTCTTCCAGGCCACATCCTCAATGTCTCCTTTTCTTCCAGGCCACATCCTCAATGTCTCCTTTTCTTCCAGGCCACATCCTCAAAGTCTCCTTTTCTTCCAGGCCACATCCTCAATGTCTCCTTTTCTTCCAGGCTACATCCTCAATGTCTCCTTTTCTTCCAGGCCACATCCTCAATGTCTCCTTTTCTTCCAGGCCACATCCTCAATGTCCCCTTTTCTTCCAGGCCACATACTTAATGCCCCACCCCCATTATGTACAAAGGCCTATTAAACTAGGATATGCATTACACAATTAAAATCTTCAGCAAGCAAACCAATTTTACAATATGAAATAGTACATTTATAACTCACCTACTACATTAATCTCTCAACTTTTAATGTGATTGGTGAGTTTCATACAGGGACACAAGCTTCTCAATATCAGGTTGAAAAGTGTTAAGAAAGAAGTTATTACTGCTCCCGCCTGTTGCTTCGTTTTCCCTCAACATTCCCCCCCCTCCACTTCCTTTTCTTCCACCACCCTCCAGACATTGGTCCTTTCCAATGCCCCAGGGGCGAGCATTATCGCCCATTTTGGGAAACATTGCTCTAGAACCTTCAAGAAATCTATAAAACTGCACTGTCAAACTTACAACTATAAATCTGTACTGCCTATCACAACTATAAACTTGCACTACCAAACACAACAATAAACCTGTACTAATAAAACACAGCTATAAATCTGTACCACCAAACACATGACCACAAATCAGTACTAATAAAACAACTACAAACCTGTACTACCAAACACAGTTATAAACCTGTCTACCAAACACACAACTATAAACTGTCAAACACAAGACTATAAACTTGCACTACTAAACACAGAACTATAAATCTGCACTTCCAACTACAAATCCATATAACTGTGATACCCACCAGAAAATATCCTCGGAACTGGTTGTATATAACAGCCAGAAGCATGTTCATAAAGCAGTATAGACCTGGAATGGTGAGGACGGAAAAAAGAAAAAAGACAATTTAACATTCACAGATATTGGAAGACGGCTATTAACCCAGGAAGTTTAAACTGCAGTACATGAACATTACGAAACGTACTGAACCAGACTTTTCAATTGTTCATAATTTATACATCTTACATCCTTCCCATGCCGTTAAACGTCACATAGGGCTCGCATAGTTGTTTGCCAAGTTTTCCCGTTTTCAGCTATTTTTTTCAACTTTATCAAGGGATGTTATGCCCATTAAACTGGCTTCTCTTAACAATGTCCTCTTTAGAGTTTCACGTAGCTGACCTCTTTTTTTCTTTAGCCTGTTGTGCTCCACTTGACAGCTTGTTTTGGTATTCTCTGACTGTTATAATTTATACAGTGTGGGCCAAAAGCTACTCTATTGTAATAATAATTTATACAGAGTGGGCCAAAAGCTACTCTACTGTAATACGATCTCTTTTTCTTCATTTCTAAGAGATGACAGCTCTGTTTAGTTTGGGAACATTTGCTCTGACTTGATTATTAATCTACTTAGTGTATACTTTATTTGTGTGCTGACAGATCAAGGAAATATGGGCACTAAATCATATCCCTATGTGCCTCTAAGGCATGAGAGGATTACCTTTACCTTTTACCTTTATACTTTATTTAGCTGAAACATAACTGTGTTAATAAAACAATGAAAATATAACTGTGTTAATAAAGTAATTAATGAAATGTAACAGTATTAATAAAATAAATATAACTGTGTTAATAAAAGAAATAATGAAATATAGCTGTGTTAATAAAATAATTTATAAAATATAACTATTTTAACAAAATAATGAATGAAATATAACTGTGCTAATATAGTAATGAATAAAATGCAAATGTGTTATAATATTACAGTAAAATAACTTTTGGCCCAGCCTGTAGTCAGAAAAGTGGTACTGTACAATTATACATTTGCATTAATGATGCACAACTTTGATAGAATTTTTTTTTTTTCAAAGAATTATTAATGTGGAGTAAAAGCTCCATGATATACAAAGTTTCAAGCGTGTCCACAGCATGCAGATCAACTTAATCACATTTATCTGCAAATAAGGGGGAAGATATTAATTTTGGACCATCACAAACTAGATTTAAAGTACAATTTCTTGTATATATAATGATTTTGCAGATGACATAACCCTCATCAGTGACAATGTGAATTCGATGCAAAGAAAAAACAGATAGCCTGTCTTCACTGGCTAGTAAAATAGGACTTGAAATTAACAAGGACAAAGAAAAATAATGAAACTTCTCATTAACCAAGAAGGAAAAATATACATACAAATATACATAGCTGTTGAAGAAGCACGCCAATTTGCATACCTCAGCGGATACAAAGGCCAGGATGATGACACCAGAAGGGAAGTAAGAGTCAGAACTGCAAAAATAGCACTGATCTTCAAGAATCTTGAGAACATATGGCACTCAAAAGTTATAAGCATACAAAAACTAAGTTGATATTACTCAATTCAGTTGTAATATCCACCCTTATTTATGCAAAACAAAAGCTGTACAACAACTAAAGAAATAGACAAGAAATTAAACTCTTTTGAAAACAAATGCCTCAGGAAAATACTTGGTATAAAGTGGAACATATTCATGAACAATGTAGAGATAAGGTAGATGAGTGAACAACAATCTGTCTTACAGGTGATCAGAAAGAGGAGATGGACATATACTGATCATGTGATGAGAAGAAACAAATCAGAGAATCCCAAAATAAGCTATCAAGTGGAACACAACAGGCTAAAGAAAAAGAGGTCGACCACATGAAACTCTAAAGAGAACATTGTTAAGGGAGGCAAAACTAGTAGGCATAAATCCTTGATGAGTTTGAAAAAACATTCTGAAAAAAGGAAAACTATGTAACGTTTAACAGCATAGGAAGGATGTAAGATATATATATATATATATGCTAAAAATTAAGAACTTCATATTGGCAACAGAGTCCCAGATTCAGAATGACCTTAATCTGAAAAGTTATGAAAGAGTACACGAATCACCATATATTTTTTCATACAAATGTACTGACACTACAACATATTACTCATTACTTATTCACCACCTTGACCTATTACTAATTCACCCGTGATTTAAACAAAAAAAAACAAAACTGACTCATAACATTTGACTTCTGTTGTATGACTGTAAAGAATCACAAATGACTCACCAATGATCAGGTACAGGATGAAGAATATAGAAGAAAATCTGTTGCGGCTGTAAGCTGGCATCATCACTGAAAACAACAGAAGATTGTTGTTTTATGTTACAAAAAGAACAACTTCATGTAACATCTCTTATAAAAGTGCTAGAACAAAGATGGCTGCATCTGAGAGGTGATGAAATCATCAGGCAAGTGAGAATTGTTTCTGATCAAAATCTATCCCATCTCCATAAACAATGAATCCTTGACAATAGCAAACATAAGAGTGGAGTCCATGCTGATGGTAAACATAAGAGTGGAGTCCTTACTGATGGTAAATATAAGAGTGGAGTCCATGCTGATGGTAAACATAAGAGTGGAGTCCTTACTAATGGTAAATATAAGAGTGGAGTCCTTGCTGATGGTAAACATAACAGTGGAGTCCTTGCTGATGGTAAACATAAGAGTGGAGTCCTTGCTGATGGTAAACATAACAGTGGAGTCCTTGCTAATGGTAAACATAAGAGTGGAGTCCTTGCTGATGGTAAACATAACAGTGGAGTCCTTACTGATGGTAAACATAAGAGTGGAGTCCTTGCTGATGGTAAACATAACAGTGGAGTCCTTGCTGATGGAAAACATAAGAGTGGAGTCCTTGCTGATGGTAAACATAACAGTGGAGTCCTTGCTGATGGTAAACATAAGAGTGGAGTCCTTGCTGATGACAAACATAAGAGTGGAGTCCTTGCTGATGGCAAACATAAAAGTGGAGTCCTTGCTGATGGCAAACATAACAGTGGAGCCCTTATTGATGCTAAACATAAGAGTGGAATCCTTGAGACAGTAAACATAAAAGTGGAATCCTTGCTGACAGCAACAACTACATCTTAACTCATAACAGACCAGCTGACATGCTTTGCATTGATGGGGTATTCTTTAGATTATGATCAACGCGTAGCGCATTGGTCTCTAATCTGGTCTCTAATTTTGAATTTTACCTCACTATGCCTTGAAATCTGGAAAGATCGGTTGTCCTACTTCTTTTTTGTGTCAAATGTGACCACGAGGTGTGTAGGTTATTGAATTCAGTGTGATTTTGTGTTAAAATTTAACTGTTATTAAGTTTTTTTCTATGCTTATGGTCGCTGCCCACTTGTGTTTTCATATACATATTAGCTGCCTGCTTGTTGTTTTTTTATTTATTGTAAATAAATAATGAGTGTATATTTTCCTATGAAGAAATGGTGTTTGTGTACAATTTTATTCATTTTGGATATACTGGACCCAGTACAGTGGGGTAAGTGAGAAAATCACTGTATTTCTTCATTTCCCATTCTTTCTTCTCAATTCCAATTCTTAGCCCTTTTTTCTGTTCTATACTAACAACATACTAATAATTTTATTATAAAAAAATTATAGAACTGTTCCTGTTTAAACTAATGTATAATATGTCATACTGCATATCAGGCTTTGCCTTTGTGATGTATTTAAATGTGACAACCATCCCATTTCACTTTATGAAATTTCCCCTCTTTGGTCATTTGATGTAAACCCGCCCCTCCAGTATCTCTCTCTCTCTCTGAACCTTAAGTGCCCAGGGCACATGGGGCTTCCGCAAGGGTCCTCCACAAATGCTTGTCCTTCGCCTTTTTTTCTGCTCTTGCCCAGGTGAGCCCTCTATTGCTCAACATCCTTTCTGTTGTTCGTCTCCATGTCTCTTTTGGTCTACCCTTACTTCTGTTCCCCTGTGGTGTCCATCTTAGTGCTATTTTTGGTAGTGAGTTGTCAGTCATTCGGAGCACATGTCCCAACCATCGCCAGTATAGAAAGAGTTAATTACACAGCTCTAAATTTAGCACAACTGAACTTTTGAAAGCTGAAAAGTAATATCCCTCGTGGTAGAACAGAAGACTGAAGTAACCACTACAAAATATTGTGAATCACTCAGTCTGGTCTAAAACACACAATAATTAGTGTATAAGTATATAACTATACACGAAGCACTGCAGTAAAGCTGTGATACCAGAACTAGGAAAAATGTAGGAACAGCTTTATTACTTAAGTTGTGATGTTTCAGTGTGAGCCTTAATCATACAAAAACATACAGGACGAAGAAATAGAGAGAGGAGATAAAGTATAGATTCACATGAATACTATTAAAAAGACAAAAATTAAATAGAGTACTTAGGTGTAAATTGTAAGATGTGGCTTGTCCGATGGTGTGTGTCAGGAATGGATTTAGTAGAATGTGGAGACTGTTTAAATGGAGACCTGTGATATGTGGTCAGTGGGTTGTAACTGGGGGTGGTGGATGGGGAACCGTGGAGGGAAGAGAGAGTGATACAATGTTGACCTAGCCAGGAGAAGTTGAAATAGATGATTAGGGAAGAGGGGTTGCAAAGTGATGCTGTGAGGAGGTTTGACAAGTAAGAAGGGGTGGAGCTTAGTGGAGAGGTACTATAATGATTGAAGAGAATGTTATGTGTAGCTGAACAGCGAGTTTAACACATGTGGCTCCAGCATCCCATAACTTTGAATGCAGTGGTTCCCAAGTGCCAGGCGGCTTGTGTCATCTGCATGACACTGTTTGATGGCTGTTACCAGAAAATCAGATTTCAACCACAGAGGGAAATTTACAGCTAAGTACTCTATTTAATTTTAAAAAATTTTTTTTGTCTTTTTAATAGTATTCATACGAATCTATACTTTATCTCCTCTCTCTGTTTCTTCATCCTGTATGTTTTTGTATGATTAAGGCTCACGCCGAAACATCACAACTTTGTAGTCGTTAAGTAATAAAGCTGCTCCTACTTTTTTCCTAGTTTACAGTCTGGTCTAAACTTCACTCATAATGGCCGTTTATCTTAGATTGTATTTTTGAGCAAGCAAACTGATTACAATTACAAACCCTGCTCGGCCTGGGCTGTTGGAATGGAAAAAAAAGGTGCCTTGCTCACATTGCACTTCCCCCTTAACTCTGTCAATCAACACCAAAGGAAAGCCAAGGTCCAATAATCTAGCAGAGTTACAGGGAATGCCAGAAGGTGGGTAGACTAAAACACTCACGAACAACTGTCTTAGGCTCCTCCATCCCTCTGGAATTTTCCTTCTGTTTTAGGGCCCCTCCCTCCCTCTAGAATTTTCCTTCTGACTTAGGGTCCCTCCCTCTAGAACTTTCCTTCTGTCTTAGGGTCTCTCCCTCCCTCCCTCTAGAATTTTCCTTCTGTCTTAGGGTCTCTCCCTCCCTCCCTCTAGAATTTTCCTTCTGTCTTAGGGCCCTCCCTCCCTCCCTCTAGAATTTTCCTTCTGTCTTAGGGTCTCTCCCTCCCTCCCGCCCTCTGGAGTTTTCCTTCTGTCTTAGGGTCTCTCCCTCCCTCCCTCTAGAATTTTCCTTCTCTCTTAGGGTCTCTCCCTCCCTCTCTCTGGAGTTTTCCTTCTGACTTAGGGTCTCTCCCTCCCTCCCTCTAGAATTTTCCTTCTCTCTTAGGGTCTCTCCCTCCCTCTCTCTGGAGTTTTCCTTCTGACTTAGGGTCTCTCCCTCCCTCCCTTTGGAGTTTCCTTCTGACTTAGGGTCTCTCCCTCCCTTCCTCTAGAAATTTCCTTCTGTCTTAGGGTCTCTCCCTCCCTCCCTCTGGAGTTTTCCTTCTGTCTTAGACCCCCTCCCTCCCTCTAGAATTTTTCTTCTGTCTTAGGCTCCCTCCCTCTCTCTAGAATTTTCTTTCCATCTTGGGGCCCCTCCCTTTAGAATTTTCCTTCTGTCTTTAGGGTCCCTCCCTCCATCTAGAATTTTCCTTCTGTCTTAGGGTCCCTCCCTCCCTCTGGAATTTTCCTTCTGTCTTAGGGTCCCTCCGTCCCTCCCTCCATCTAGAATTTTCCTTCTGTCTTAGGGTCTCTCCCTCCCTCTGGAATTTTCCTTCTGTCTTAGAGTCCCTCCCTCCCTCTGGAGTTTTCCTTCTGTCTTAGGGTCCCTCCCTCCCTCTGGAATTTTCCTTCTGTCTTAGGGTCCCTCCCTCTCTCTGGAGTTTTCCTTCTGTCTTAGGGTCCCTCCCTCCCTCTGGAATTTTCCTTCTGTCTTAGGGTCCCTCCCTCCCTCTAGAATTTTCCTTCTGTCGTAGGGTCCCTCCCTCCCTCTAGAATTTTCCTTCTGTCTTAGGGTCCCTCCCTCCCTCTAGAATTTTCCTTCTGTCTTAGGGTCTCTCCCTCCCTCTAGAATTTTCCTTCTGTCTTAGGGTCCCTCCCTCCCTCTAGAATTTTCCTTCCGTCTTAGGGTCCCTCCCTCCCTCTAGAATTTTCCTTCTGTCTTAGGGTCCCTCCCTCCCTCTAGAATTTTCCTTCTGTCGTAGGGTCCCTCCCTCCCTCTAGAATTTTCCTTCTGTCCTAGGGTCTATCCCTCCCTCTGGAATTTTCCTTCTGTCTTAGGGTCCCTCCCTCCCTCTGGAATTTTCCTTCTGTCTTAGGGTCCCTCCCTCCCTCTGGAATTTTCCTTCTGTCTTAGGGTCCCTCCATTCCTCTAGAATTTTCCTTCTGTCGTAGGGTCCCTCCCTCCCTCTGGAGTTTTCCTTCAGTTTTTATTCCCACAGCCTTTAACTCTTCTGAACCACCCAGAAGGCAATGGGTTAGATTGGGACAGGTAATGCCAATACTGTCATACTGTGCTTCTTCCATCTCCACCAAACCATCATGTAGCATGAGGGACAGAAAGTGAATCAAATAATTTTAAAAAAGCTTTGCAGTCAGAATTCAGGGAAGACTGGAGAATTAAAATCTACATTTACCATCAGGGTTGTCTGGAGAATTAAAATCTACACTTATCATCAGGGTTGCCTGGAGAATTAAAATCTACATTTACCATCAGGGTTGTCTGGAGAATTAGAATCTACACTTACCATCAGGGTTGCCTGGAGAATTAAAATCTACACTTACCATCAGGGTTGATTGGAGAATTCAAAATCTACACTTACCATCGGGGTTGTCTGGAGAATTCAAAATCTACACTTACCATCAGGGTTGTCTGGAGAATTAAAATCTACACTTACCATCAGGGTTGTCTGGAGAATAAAAATCTACACTTACCATCAGGGTTGCCTGGAGAATTCAAAATCTACACTTACCATCGGGGTTGTCTGGAGAATTCAAAATCTACACTTACCATCAGGGTTGTCTGGAGAATTAAAATCTACACTTACCATCAGGGTTGCCTGGAGAATTAAAATCTACACTTACCATCAAGGTTGTTTGGATAAGTAAAATCTACACTTATCATCAGGGTTTTTTGATAAGTAAAATCTACACTTATCATCAGAGTTGTCTGGAGAAGTAAAATCTACACTTATCATCAGGGTTGTTTGGATAAGTAAAATCTACACTTACCATCAAGGTTGTTTGGATAAGTAAAATCTACACTTACCATCAGGGTTTTTTGATAAGTAAAATCTACACTTATCATCAGAGTTGTCTGGAGAAGTAAAATCTACACTTATCATCAGGGTTGTTTGAAGATGTAAAATCTACACTTACCATCAGGATTGTTCGCTGTTGTCAGTAATACCAGCAGACTTATCAATGAGTCCAGCCATGACCGGAAGTAACCATTACCTTCACTGGCCTGGATGGGGAAGATGCTGAGTTAATAATCACTCCCACATGGTCTCAACATGTAGCAAGCAAACAGAACAAACATATCTCTATTATGTGAATGAAAAGCATACTGAGCAATCATACATTCATGATTGTAAAGAAAAGCATACAGAATAATCAAACATTTGTAATCTTAAGGAAAACATACAAAACAATCACAAGTATATAATCTTGAAGAATAACAAACAGACATAGAGGTAACCCACCCAAACCTACCCACCCACCCATCCATCCACGTCCCATGGCATTTGCATGCCATATGGGTGCGAAGTGCTAGTGTCTTGACACTTCTAGACCACTGCAGTATTTGAGGTAGGAATATTAGCACCTCTCCAGCACCCCTTTTGTTTTCCTGGGGGAGTTCCAGGTACCCATTTTCCTGAGGGTGAACCCCAGTGCCTTCTGACCAGCAGGTGAGTGCACTAACCACAACACCATGGTGGCACACATGATATTTCTGAAAGTGACCACAATAATTAAACTTATATGATCTTAAAAAAAGAACTGAGCAAACACAATATTTGAGCTCTTACTGATATGTACGTAACACCAGCAACGACGATCATACACATTCATTTTAACAAAAATCACACACTGAATACAAAAAAGAATTACTTATATCCATATAAAATATTCTAGAGTATATTAAATTCTAATTGTTTTCTTCTGTTTCGACTTCTCCTGCTTTCAATAACTTGCTTTCAGTAACCCACTTTCCATCCAACTTTACCTCAATTTGACCTGGATTAGTAGAATTGGTTGAATCATTAAGCTCTTCTGTTGTGTTGTTTTTGACCTTCAGCTAAATGAAAGAAAACAGTTTTCACAGGTTTTCAACAACGAAGAAGGATTCACAGAGAATAAAATTCATATCAGCTTATCAGTATATTATTATTTTGTTCTAAAAGGCATAATCAATAATACTATCCCTTGCCATTTTTCTTGGAGCTTTCTTATAAAAAAAGATTAAAATTTGTTCACTGGTTCTAATCATCATCAGTGCACACAAGACAAATCTCCTGGTGCTTCAGTTAACTTCTCAACACTTCCTTCAGTGCACAGAGACTGATGTAAACAGTTTTTTGTTGGTTTTTAAAGTAACGAGACTAAAAAAAAAAAGTAGTGGGACTCAAAGTAATCTTCTTCTTACATCCTTTCCATGCCATTAAATATCACATATAGCTCACATGGTAGTTCGCCAAGTTTTCCTGTTTTCAGCGAGCTTTTCAACCTCATCAAGGGATTTTATGCCTACTAATTTGGCCTCTCTTAATATCCTCTTTAGTGTTTCACTCAAAACTAATGGAACTCAAATAATAAGACTCAAAGTAATGAAACAAAAAAAAAAGACACATCCTCATCTCATGATGAAGAACTTCTTAGTTCAAAAAGAAGGCAGAAAAAGGGTCAATAAAGGTGATGAAAACTTGATATAACCTGAAATGGTTGACCCAGGACAGGCTAAGGTGGAGAAGGTTCACTATGCTTCAAGCTACATGAAAGCTTGGTGGAGGGAGATGAGAGGAACATAGTACAAAAACAGACTGCAGAGTTTTCTCTTAACTTTTTTCTTATCTCTTAAACTTTTACCTATCTGTTAAACTTTACCTATCTTTTTAACCTTTTATATATCTCTTAACCTTTTATCTGCCTCTTTACCTATTTCTTAACCTTTTACCTATCTGTTAAACTTTTACCTATCTGTTAACCTTTTACCTATCACTTAACCTTTTACCTACTTGTTCACTGTGTAACAAATTTACTGATGATTCTTATTCATGTGGTGTGCTCATTACAGAATGTTGACTTCTTGAAAGCCATACCAAAAACATCCTAATGTTTAACAATGATGCCTGTTTCAGTGAGTGTGGTGTTTAAAGTCTCAGTGATACCCAGAGCTCATGATCTGCTTTCCAGAAACCATATTCTCCATTATTTTTTTCCCTTGGCCATTGTGTTGTTTAACATGACCAAAGAAGGATAACTTCCTTCTCTTGAAGGAGCTGAGAAGCTGGCTTTCATCCAAATTCTTATCCACTTTTTTCATCCACTATTTATCCAGATTTTTACTATTTAAAAATAAAGTATGTCCACAACTATGAAAACAAATCAGAGTAAAACGCAAACTGTTACCTCGTACACTGGAAAAAGCAACATTCCAAACAGTGTAAACACATACAAATGTAGTGACAGCAACAAAAGTATACTGGAAAGAAATAAAAATGTACAATATATGAGTTATGGGACGGTTACTATGAACAGTGGGGCACCTGAGTGGTAAGGTGGTTAGTCAGTAGTCTCTTATGGCAAAGGCTGATGGTTTGAATCTGGCTGGTGGTGCCCCAGTCATCCAGCTGTAGAAATGGGTACCTGGTTTCTTCAGAAGCCAGGGAAGGAAAGATGGCCAGGCGTGATGCTGATCACATCACCCTCTAGTGTGCCAACAGGTTAAGAAAAATATGGACACTAACATCATACTCCCTAATGCCTTCATGGCATAAGAGAGCTACCCTCTGTCACTGGGAATAAGGAACTGATGAAACATAATAACATGGGCTTACGAGAAATGAAATTGTTTGTGAACCTGTCTTACAGTGCAGAGATCAGTGATTCCCATCCTGGCTGGAGGCAACCCATGTCAGCCAGTTGTAAAAATGGATCCCTGACTCCTTCTGAAGCTGAGAAAAGCAACAGCAGCCAGAAGCAGTAATGACAAAACAACCTCTGTTGCGTCAACAGAAAATACCCGGGGCTAACACCATGTCCCTTTATACCTTAAAGGCTTTGAACATATTAGGAAAAATATTGACACTTACACCACACCCTCTGTATATCTGTATGGCATGAAGTCAAAAGAATAGTGTAGACAGCGGTTGCCCTTATTATGCCATGCAGGCACCTAGAGGATATGGTGTCAGTGTGGTTATTTTCCTTGATCTGTCGATCCGACTAGAGGATGATGTGGTCAGCATCAAACCTGGCCGTCTTTCTTTTCCCAGCTCCTGAAGAGGTCAGGTACCAACTTCTAAAGCTGGATGACTGGGACACCTCTGGATAGAGATTCAAACCCTGGACCTTCACTATAAGAGACCAAACCCTGGACTTTCACCATGAGAGACCAAACCCTGGACCATCACCATGAGAGACCAAACCCTGGACCTTTGCCATGAGAGATGAGTGCACTAACCACTTTGCCCAGGTGCCCTTGGTATGAAACAGGTAAAGTAAAACATGGACACTAACACCATATCCCTTTATACCTAAAAGATTTAGAACAGGTCTCCCACTAAGCAAGGGCATTTGACTACAAATCCATCTGTACTGTTCATAAACCTCATGGCAGTATCATACTCCAGTGAGGTATCAGTGCTCAGACTCCCACAGCAGAAAATATCACCAAGACAAACCAGAATACAGAACAAATTTGGCTGTTAGTATTTTAAAGAAAAACATACATTCACATGAAAATCACTAACATCAATGCAAGATTTTGCCATAGTTTGTTGCAGATTACTGTAAAAAAAAACAAAATGGAGATAACAACATTATTATTTTAGGCAGAGCGCTACATCTGAAACAAATCAACAACTGACATCTTGTGACAACTGACCTCATGACCTCTGGCAGAGTTCTCCTCAAGCAGTTGACAATTTTTTTCATCAGAGATGAGTTCTGAAGAATGAAGTATGGCCGCAGGAGTCGCCGAAATCGCACCAGCTGTGTTGAGTATTTAAAAAAAAAAAAAAAGCTATATTTTCTTAGTAATCTTAACATATTCTTCATCTCAATTTGATCAATTTGCTGAATGGCAAAGTGGTTAGTCAGTAGTCTCTCATGACAAAAGCTGATGGTTTGAATCTGGCCAGTGGCACCTCAGTTACCCAGCCATAGAAACAAGTACCTGACTTCTTCTGTAGGTGGGGAAGGAAAGGTGGCCAAGTTTCTCTACAGACTCCACCACGCAGTTAACACTAATCTGTTACCCAGACTGAAGGCACACATCAGCCTGCTACTGAAGACCACCACGAAAATGTGGGCTATGGTCTTGACCAGCATTGACTCACTGGCCCTGATCATCACACCATCTTTTGGTACAGTCAAATTTTCTTGCATTCATCAGAAAGATTTTTGCACAAAATGTCTAAGCAAACTGATTTCAGCTGAACAATTCTTTAGCCCTACTTTAGTGGGACCAAGCTGGGACAAATTCAATGAGTACTGCTAAAGAATAGGAATAATACGATTAAAATAATAAAAATACTGAGGTCATTATTGCAAGATAATGACACGGAAGGCTAGGATGATTATTTCAGAGACTGTGCTGTCACATGGGCTAAAGTACTAGTACTGGACAAGATCAAATCCTGCTTCTGTTTGGTGCATCTGATTGTAGTATCAATTAGTGACCTACAGCTGATATGCTGGCATCTGGGCTGGCAAACCATAGCTGACCAAGACCTTGTCCCATCTCTCCACTAGTACCCCCCAGAAATGCTGACTAACAGGGAAGGGGTCACCGCAGTTCCCACAGTGATGGAGTCTGCTAAAGAAGTATTGCACACCCCCTGCTTTTCAGCTTCACTCAAGGGTTGAAAAATTAGCTGCCATGGTCAGCTCCCAAGCTGAAATGATGCTGTGCCTCCACATCTTTAATGCACTGGCGGCAAAGAACGCCAGCTCGCAGTTCCAGTGAGACTGAAGACTAGACAACAGTGCCAATGGCTCACTTTTAAAGTCCATTTGTGATGTAATGAAAGCTCTCTAGTTTATTACTGTCCATCTAATTTGATGCCTTTACTTCTGAGATCATTACTACAGCATCATCTGCCATGGACATCACGTTTGTAACTGTGCAGAGATCCATCAACAAGAAGATCAGTCCAAGACATTGTGAAAAACAAACAGTTTAATGAGATATATTCAGTCCCGGACACATGAAAAGTTAATAATTCAGTGAAATATATTCAGTGCTAAACAGGTGGAAAATAAATAATTCAGTGAAATATACTCAGTTTTAGACATATGAAAAACAAATAGTTCAGTGAAACATATTCAGTTTTTCAGACACTTCAAAGACAATAAACTATAACATTAGGTGAACTAAAAGCAATGGAACCAGGTTGTGAATTTAAAAAGTTGTGCTGAGAGAAGTGGAAAAGACATATCAAATGTAGGAAGTCACGTTGATAAAAGCAAGGCAAGTTACGTTGTTAAAAAAAGCAAGGAAGTCATGCTGCAATAGGCCTTCATGTTGAAGGAAGTAAATAAATTATTTTATATTTAACAGGAAACTTACGCTTAAAAAAGATAACGAAAGCCAAGCCATGGAAGCCAAGCCAGTAGAAGAAGTGAATACAAGTTGAGAAAATTATGTCAATAGAGGTAAGGAATCATGTTGAGGAAAAGGCAGAAATCATTGTGAAGAAAGTCTGAAAGTGATGTTAAGGAAATCAGCAAAGTCATGATTAGGTAGCTTATGAACTGGTAAAACGTTCAGTACAAAGAAGTGTTGATTTTGCGTAACCTTACTGTACTGGACAAATCACAAAAAAAAAACAAAACAAAATATAACTAAAGGCTAACAGAACCTCCTGACAGCTCATCCCACAAGAAACGGTCCAGTCAACCAACGAGATAATGAGGAGGAGGACAGCTCCCATGTCCCACTTGTGGCGAACAAAATAGTACCGGCCTATCAGATACATCTGAGGATGAACACAGTAAGAACAGCCAGTCAAATACATGCCACAGAATAAACAAATGATATAACTAAATTACATATATCTTAAGACTATTCAAAACATCAAAAGCATCATCAAAACCATCACCATCACAACCACAATCATCATAACCACAACTGCCGCTATCACAATTACAACCAGCAGCATTGCAGCTACAACCATCACCATCACAACCAGCACCATAAAACCATCACTATTACAGCCACAACCACCACAGCTAGCACTATCACATCCATTACCACCATTACAACCACAAAAAGCACCATCATAACCACAAACAGCACCATCACAACCAGCATCATCAAAACCATCACTACCACAACCTCAGCCACTACTATCACAACCACAACTGCCGCTATCACAATTACAACCAGCAACATTGCAACTACAACCATCACCATCACAACCAGCACCATGAAACCATCACTATTACAGCCACAACCACTAGCACTATCACATCCACTACCACCATTACACCCACAATCAGCACCATCACAATCACAATCACCACAACAACCACAAACAGCACCACTACCATCACAGCCATCACCATCACAACCACCACCACCATAACCACAAACAGCATCATCACCATCAAAACCACCACTATCACAACCACAACTATCACCATCATATTAAGACAAACAGTCCTGAATTAAAAAGAAAAATCAAATTCTTATGTGGGTCATACTCAAGTGGGCAAACGTACACAAATACATAATATCATACAGAATATACTGTAATGCCTAAAAGAAAAACTGTGTTTTTTAGTTTAGGAACAGAATAATCTTATAAATCTTTAAAAGTGATTAGTAATGAAAATAGTAAGCTACATAGCTACATCATGGTTTTCGTGAATTCTGGATATAAATAAAAAAGTCAGTTGATGTCCTTTCAGACAGCATCCACTTGGCTCAACAATGATACCTCCCTCATTTATCCAGCTGTTGTGGTAAAACAGCCAACTTCCCAAGAGTGCTTTCAACTATCCAGACATTATAATGAGCATATCTACTTCTCTCACACAAAAGAAACTGAAGTAATGACACCACAGTTAGTATGCATACTGGTCACTGTTATGGGCAGTGGAATAGGTACAGGAATGTCCTGATTACAGTGACACTTTCTCCTGAGATCAGTCAACTGAACAATCATGCAACAGAACAAAAAAAAAAAATGATGTAGACTTTGGGTACAGCAACTGATTACCTTCAGAATGTTGTCTGTGAGTAGCAATATTAAGCAGATGAACTCCACAAACTGCGTCAGCCAGCAAGGGAACGTTACTCTCTCCCCTCGTGTCCGTGGGTCTGAAGTCTTAGTCAGGGACGACGGGTACTCCACGAAAGCCAGTAAGTGCAATAACAATATGACGGCATAACGGAAACTTTACACAAATAGACAATAATAATAATCATTAAAGGAACAAGTGAAGTGAACTGATGAAATGGAATGCATTACAACCAGCAGAGGGCAGTTGCTAGAAAACAGAAATGAAGAAAAGACTGCACACCACCGCACACCAAAATCAGCCTTTTGTCAACGTCATCATACATCTATCAGCACTAAAAGTCATTCAGGCAGGAGAAAGTTACCAAATTTCTCCACAGAACTGGATGTTTGATATTTTTCATAAGCTCCATCTGCAAACTTCTGTTACACCAACATACGATGCTGAATCACCGAAACACTATCTTAGAATGAAGGCAACGGGAATCAACTCTGTCTGCCACGGCTCTTCAGCTGACCCAGCTATATCAATGGGTACTTGACACTGTGCTGAGGGAAAAACTGCCTCAGAATGCAAAAAATATCTGTTTGTATGGTGAGGCTCACTGGATTAAATTTCAATGGATGAAAAAAATAAACCAAAAAAACTCAAGATATTATTCGCAACTCATTATTAGAAAATATGAGACCTGACTAGATGGTGAAATGAAAAATAAACCGTTCTACTATCACCTTTTGTCTCGGTCTTTCCCTGCCTGCCTTCTCAATACTCTTTCCTGTTTTAAGACATTTCAACCCTATTTCCTTACATGTCCAACAGATTCTTTTTTTATGTTATTAATGAAAATCTTTTTCTTTCACCAACTTTTCTTATAATCTAAGACACATATTCAAATCTGTGTGTTTGGAGAAACATTTTCTGATGAAAAATGCACATAAACGGGACTACTAAGGTTGTGAAAAGAACTTGCTTGTTTAATTCTTAAAAGACTAGAGATCCCTAAAAGGATCTTTGCGGTATGTGCTCTCTCACCTGAGAGCCCTATAAGGCTTCGGACTTTCTTTCGTTGAAAACACGATGTTACTCTTCATTTAACCAGTTAGAACTCTTCTCAATCCAAATTTAAACTAATGTTTTAAGCATGGAGGATAAAGAAGCCACACTGGATATATAGATAGGGGGGTAAAATTCAAGTTTATTTTGAGACTGAGTGGTAGAATGGTCACACCGACCTTTCTTACTATATGTGTTTCTCGTGGCTGTAGATCTGTTAGATTTACTGGATGTCACAAACATCCATAAATATTGATTTTCTGTGTTGAAATTTGAATGACTGTATTTTATATTGGATTATGACACAGCTAAGGTAAGTATAAAGTAGATATTATTGCTCAGCCCTAACATTTTTTTAGCGACAAAAAATTGATCCATCGTTTCACACCAGTTTTTTTCTTTTCTTTGTTTTTTTTAATGACAAATAACTTCATTTATGGAATCTTCATTCACTTCCACTTATTTTAATGTGTGATACACACGTGGTGAATATGGAATTAAGTCAGTACAATAACTTTTACACAGGGACCCCCATTCTCCAAAATGTCTGTACCCTTCTCCAATGTCCACGTCGTCAGAAACTAAGGAACGGTTTGGAAGTAATGCATTTCGAAAGAGTTATAATATAACCTCAACAAAATTGAAAAACCAATGCCACTCACATAATGACTGGCCTGGAATGATACTTGCGGTACACACGAAGATGTTTAGCTTCAATCTTGTGATCTATGCTACGATACTGTTGAAGAGGAAAAAACATAATACATTAAATGATCTTTTTATGATGAAGAACGATGCTGTAAATGATCAGTTCTATCTATAAACAGATGATATTACAAATAAGCAATCCTATAAACAGACAATGAGTAAAAAGGAACAGTTCTATAAATAAAGTTATAAATAAATATTTCTATAAAAGAACAGTTCCATAAAGGTGACTGGAAAGCCACAAGAGTAATTCAACATCAATCTAAAATTTTATTTCCATAAAAGCCCCAACAAAATTTTTAAAGAGAAGTGAGGATGGAGCAAACAGCCTCAGCACTGATAAAAAAAGAAGGTGGGCATATATGGGCCATGTGAAAAGACAGAATCAGAGAACTAGAAAGCAAGCCATCAAATGAGAAACATCTGGAAAAAGAGCCCAACCCTGCAAGACCCTAAAGAGAACACTGACCACGGAGGCTAAGATGGTAAGCATCAAATCCTTTGATGAAAGTGAGAAGCTCGCCGAGAATACAGACTCACGGAGAGACACACTGCAAGCTCTATGTGACATCTAATGGCATGGGAAGGATATAAGTAACAAAATTACTGAAATACATACAGCAAAAAAACAACAACAAAAAACTATCAGTGAAAACAAAATGATACAGCTCTTCTGACCTTCATGAGTTCAAATAGACACCTTGCATGATCATTCTGCTTTCTACTGCTCGAATAAACAAACTTACTGTAGCCAGATTTTCTGCCTCTTATTAAAAAAAAAGAAATCGTGCTTTACCAAAAACACAAGCAAAATCTTTGTGACTATTACTCACATGATATGCATCTTCGATAAACACTATAGCCTGGAGGAGGACAGGCTCTGAGACTGAAAAAAATAAAGACAAATAGTCTACATATGTTTATGTAGGAAAAGTTTCATATAGATGAAAGTAATCCTTTTCAATGAAATTATGGAGCTCAATAGTCCACTACAAAACAAAATGATTAAATTCAGTAATCCATTACAAATGAAATTATAACCAGTAATTAATATTTATAGACTGAAATTTTCCTGTGATGAAGATAAGACTGAAATTTTCCTTTGATAAAGATAATAATGTCAGCAGAAGGAGACTGACAAACATTGAAAAAAAACATTGACAAACATTGAAAAAAACAATCTTCCGGCAGGGTGACAAACACCAGATTCAGCTGCATATATCGCTGTCACCGTATGAATTACAGCAGAATATCATGTCGAGATCAGTCCATTTAATATGGGGGGGGGGGGGGGGGGGAAGGGGGTCAGAGTCCACAGCAAGGAAACAGAAAAAAGAGTCAGGCACTGTACTCAAACTTCCAATTAAAAAAAAAAAATAGTGATTAATTTCTTCAAAGTTCCTAAACGTAGCCCTGTCACGCCACAGATGTACTCAGGAATGAGGTGTTTGTGCTCATATTTTTCTTGATGGCAAACTAGTAGGCAACGTGATCAGTATCATGTCTGACTGCCTTTCATTCCCTAATTCTAGGAGTCAGGTACCCATTTCTACACTTGGGTGACTGGGGCACCTCTGATTGAACTTGAACCACTGATCTCTGTGCGACATGACCACACTATGTCACTTCACCACCCATAAACTGATGGACATTTCCTTCATTTATCACTGTCAGAACCATACACATAGATGAGTAACATGATATTTGTGAATGTTAAAGACCTATAGAATAGAAGAAAAGAAGATGAGGGTAATAAATTGTTACGTGAAATATGCTGTAGTATTACTACAGTGATTATAATTTTATGTATAAAATGATAATGCAGTCAGAAATAAATGCTGTATGCACTGTTATATGGATAACAGAATCTTCAATTAAATGTTTATATTACTGCAATCATCAGTCATCCTACAAAAATATTTATTCTACAAAGACAAACGAAGGTGTTCTAAAGAATTTCCATAAATATTTATCTTACCAAGATCATCAAAGTGATCCAAAGTATTCTCATCTCCAGTGGAACCACAGAGAGTCAAATGATCTTCATCTGCATCTGTTATAGCACGCAATGGAACAATACATGAGTCTTGATGGTCTGAATGCCCAGACATTGTTTCATCATTGGTGACAGCCAGTCTTCCATCTGAAAAACTACTGGACACAAAGACAACCATATTACAAAACAACTCTGAATGAAAGAAGATAAATTTAACATGGCCAACTATCTGAAAATACGCAAAAAGTTGACACCATCAGGGCAAAGGTTGGAGTAACACCAGAAACAGCAAGTGAAATGGTTTGGCCACATTATATGACTACCACCAGACAATAAAACACAAAAAATATTCACGCTAAGATTTGATAACAGAAGATGGGGGTGCCCATGCAAGAGATGGAGGGAGGAAATTACAGAAGCCTTACATGTCCCGCTAATACGAAGCACACCTCGAACCCAAACCTTATCAAGACATCTATTGTCCCCTTAACACACAGAGGTATATGTGGAAGGCTATAACACAAGACAAGACAATATGTAAACAGCTACTGTTAAGATATCTGAGCAAATACGAGAAATGTTAGCGCAGCAATAAACATAATAGGTCCCATGTAGGAGTTTATGGGCAGTAAAATTTATTTGATCTGTAGTGCATCAAGCTCCATTTATGACAAGAATACTCTCAGCAGCAACAGACTAAGACATTTGTGACAAGAATACTCTCAGCAGCAACAGACTAAGACATTTATGACAAGAATACTCTCAGCAGCAACAGACTAAGACATTTATGACAAGAATACTCTCAGCAGCAACAGACTAAGACATTTATGACAAGAATTCTCTCAGCAGCAACAGACTAAGACATTTATGACAAGAATACTCTCAGCAGCAACAGACTAAGACATTTATGACAAGAGTACTCTCAGCAGCAACAGACTAAGACATTTATGACAAGAATACTCTCAGCAGCAACAGACTAAGACATTTATGACAAGAATACTCTCAGCAGCAACAGACTAAGACATCTGTGACAGTCTGAAAGAATGAATGACAACAATATCCTCAAGTAAAGTGACAACACGTCCAATATAACATGGGACATTTTTTCATTTAAGGATTTATCCTGGGAATTGTACTGCTTCAGTTTGGATACTTAAGTGTCCCTATTTTAAAACGTATTCAATTTTGTCCCATATTCTCATCACCGCGTGTTTAAGAATTTAAAAAATTATCTTAGTGGAAATTTTGCTATTTTGAAGAAAACTTATTTTGTAGAGAAGTACAAGTAGGCCTGACTGGCACATTTGGAAGTAAAATGATAAAACTAGCCTCTCTTGATAAAATTTTGGATTAAAATTTATATTTACCCCCCTCCCCTCCCCCCCAAATGTTTTCTATGGTGAAAATAGCCATTACATAATCATATAAGATGTTCTGAACCCATGTGACATATATAAGTCTCTAGAGTGTACAACAAAAACACTCACCTAATGTTTGATGTGCCAATGTTGGAATTTTCAGCATCTTGAATACATTTTTCAGTCTCCCCATCATCATGAAATTTAACACTTTGAGACTCCTTCTTTTCTGCTGAATTTCCATTCCTAATTTTTGACATGGCAGAGACAGTGCGCCTGTTTATATTGCGGAAGTTCCTCTATATCTGAAGAAGACAACGTGAGTGTTAAGACTGAACAGAATGAAGTGAACTGGCTATGACAGATGGACTCAGAGCTATGTTATCATGGCCAGGATCTCAGAGTTATGTTATCATGGCCAGGATCTCAGAGTTATGTTATCACAGCCAGGATATCAGAGTTATGTTATCATGGCCAGGATCTCAGAGTTATGTTATCACAGCCAGGATATCAGAGTTATGTGATAACAGCTGAACAGTAGCCTGCAGGTTAGAAGATTTCCATACACACTATTGCTTAACATCTTTACTTAGGCAGAAAAAAAAGCTTGGAGTAGTGTGTGGTGATGCCTAATATGAACTAGAAGTGATATGACTACAACAAAAGTATACAGCCAGCACCGACTCAAATCAGAGTAGTCCATTTTCAAATATATAATTTTCAGTACCAAACTAATAGTTGCCATCATAGACATGAGATATCTGCCATCAGTATATCCTGACGAATCAGCGGACTAACTCGATGGCACTGACAGACAGATTCTTCGTGACAGTCGACCACCTGTGATAAAATATGTCTGCTTCAAAACTAATATATGCAATGAAATGCACGTTAAATAAATAAATAATGGTAGTAATAGTAATTCCATCTTTGGTATGTGCGGAATCTTGCAAACTGTTTCTCTCTTGTCGTAGATTTAAACAAAACTTACACGTGAGGAAACAATTACATCCTGCATAAAATACCGCTGCTATGATAGTGCAGAACTGAAGGAGATAAACTCATAACGATGTTACTGAAATGCACGATAATTTAAACATATTTGTTTACAAGGACATCCTAAGGAACCATTCCGCCAAGGGAAGTCAGTGTATTTATTTTTAAAGCTAAAAATCATGCTTATCTCCCCTGAACAGTTTTCCGCTTGAAATCCCTGGAAAAGAGATGTAACAACTTTTTTTGTTCTCAGATTTCTGAGGAGATCCATTTTAAGAGGTACCTGCTGCTGATTATAATTAGCTGTTAATGGTCTTCCATATCGAGTAAGCAGGAAACTATTATACAGAGCCAAACAGCTACATATGAACATCGGAAACGGCACAAAACATAACGTTTCTTGTATAAGAAAAGGTCTTTGCTGCCAGCATTCCTGTTCCTTGTACTTCTTTCCCCAGAGCCTGGACTCCTGCGGGCTATTTAAACAAGATTGTTGTGCTTCTTATTCTAAAACTGGTGCAGCTCCTCTAGTCTAGTTTCATATGGGCTCGCAAGCTCAAACATGATTAGGTTCTTCTTTGCTACCGAGTACACAAGAATGTCTGGTCGTATAAAGGCTAGAGGATGTTCTCGTCTTCCTGGCTAATCCATTTTTTGACACTCCAAACATTTCCACCATCATATATTGGTGGCAAGAGGGACAAACGAACGAACTTACTTTATTTTCAAACGGCAAGGAATCAGGCGCTCGGGCCTATCTGACAATCTGCCACTGATTCTCAGCTCTTTTGCAAACATTCAGTTTAGTACAAGTATCATCATCCTGTTCTGTCTTCCTTCACTGACTCTACCCCCTCCCCTGCTTTCTCAAACTTGCTTTGCTCATTGTCAGTGAAAGCTGAGTTCAGATAATATCTTTGTTGTGCACTTATCATTTTTGTCATCTTTCTCCTCTTCTTTTTTTTTTACTTTTCTCTCGAATATAATGTTCTTTGTTGTATTTGACAGATGAATTTGAGGACTGGTATAACATTTGTTCTAACAGAGTAGAGATTTCTTCTTCTTCTTCTTCTTCTTCTTCTTCTTCTTCACTCTCTACGGAACTGCTGTGTTCTTTGGAGATGTTGAGACACAGCAGAGCTGGGAGGGGGGGGGGCTACTTTATCAGTCCTTGAGTAGAGCTAAAACGCAGGCGGGTCTGCAGCGCTTCTTTAGTAGACTCCACCACCGTAGGGACTATGAAGATCCCCTTTACGTTAGCCAGGACGGGACTGTTACTGGATGTAGTAACGGAGAGATGGGACAGGGTCTTGGTCAGCTATTGCCAAATCGGACGGATTCTTCATTCACAGTAGAGTAGAGATGTCAGAGATGTAGAAAAAAAAGATGGAAAGAAGTATAGGGGAGAAGAAATGGCAGTGGAGGCAATGAAGTGAGCACGTAGAAGTATAACATAAACGGTAACAAACTAATATTTCGGCGATATGCCTTTATCAAGAATGGAGAAAATAGTATTAGTTGGTAGAGATCCATTTGGTTATGTCGTCGAGCGAGTATTACTCCTCTTGATATGTCCGACCTATTTAACTGTCAGGTTCTAATCCTCTTCGTTATTTCTAGTTTCAGTTTCCACTTTTATTTTATTTTCTTCTCTGCGCATCATCATCATCATCATCATCATCATCATCATCATCGCCTTTCACTCCCTTGAGAGCATAGGCCACGGATAAAGGCTCTCCAGTTATCCCTGTTCTTGGAATTATTCTCTGCTTCCTTCCATGTGTATCCCTTGTCTCTGAGCACTATCATAATTTCTCTTCTCCAAGTAAGTATAGGTCTTCATTTTCATTCTACAGAATACTATAAATGTGTGGAGGAATTTTGATTTTAAAAAAGCGGGAAAACATATCAGGCGGCGGGAAATTATCATCAAGAGGAATCCATGGCCTGAAAAAATGGCGGGAACTCATTGTTCTACTCAAGAATTTTGATTGTGACGTTCCCACTGCCATCATTTACAAGATTATACGATCAAAAAATGAGAAGACATTGGGCTTTTCACACATCCTGGTTTATTCGAAGTTTTACAAATCCCGGTTTTTGCTGAACGTTTCCTAGGATCCTCTAAGTGCTGCCATTTCCTGTGTGTTGAGTGTTGTTTCTTTTCACACACTTTTTGCTGTTTTCCTTAGAAACAGGCTGTTTTAAAAAATCCGATTGAACTAGTCAAGGATCAGTGCGACTTCATCTGTAGCAGGATTTGTTAAAAAGGGGCATATCGTAGTTCACTGAGGCAGCTACGCATTATTTCTTACCGTGGGATTATGTATTTATGATGCAAAACAAATCTTTCATAACCGTTTTGATTGGTCTTCATTATTTTTTCTCATCCCTAACCAATTATTGCCACGTTTTCTCATTATTCTCATGGTATACTTCTCACAGCAGGTTAATGAGCTTGCCTTTGATAGATTTAACCAATGGTTGTTCGATTCCGATCACAGACGCGGCCCAGTTAACCCAGATGTAGAAATGAACACCTGGCAGATCTGGAACTGGTAGAAGTAAAGGTGACCAGGTGAAATACTGACTACATCCCTGTCCATGTGTCCCCAACTCCTGAAGCACCATATTTTGTTTTTACTTGACCTAATAATTTCAGTGGGAAACGGAAGGGGATTTTTTTTTCTTTCAGGGAGAGAATAAGTTGGCCAATGCCCTAGATGGCGCATTTTTCTTTATTATCTTTGTTATTTCCCTGGAAATTGTCATAAATAACAGATACACGAAGGCACAGTGTAATTCTTTGGTTATGTGAGTGTTATGTGCGTGTTGTGTGTGTTGTGGGAATGTTGTGTGTGTTATGTGAATGTTGTGTGTGTGTGTGTTTTGTGTGTTCTGTATCTGTTGTGTGTGTCGTGTATGCTGTGTGTGTTGTGTTTGTTGTGTGTGTGTTATATTAGTGGTGTGTGTGTTTGGTGTATGTTGTGTGTGTTGTTTGCGTTATGTGAACGTTGTGTGTGTGTGTGTTCAGTGTGGTGTGTGTTATGTGAGTATTGTGTGTGGCGTGTGTGTTATACAAGTGTTGTGTGTGGTTTGTGTGTGATGTGAGTGTTGTGTGTGTTGTGTGTAGTTTTCGTGTGTTATATGAGTGTTGTGTGTGTTGTGAGTGTTGTATGTGTTATATGAGTGTGGTATGTGTTCTGTGTGGTGTGTGTTATGTTAGTGTTCTGTGTGTTATGTGAGTGCGGTGTGTGTTGTGTGTGGTGTATGTGTTATGTGAGTGTTGTGTGTTGAGAGTTGTGTGTGCTGAGTGTTGTGTGTGTTGAGTGTTATGTGTGTTTTGTCTATTAAGTGTTTGTGTGTGTTGAGTGTTGTATGTGTTGCGTTTTGTGTATGTTGTGTGTTGTGTATGTTGTATGTGTGTTATGTGTTTTGTGTGTTGTGTTTGTGTGTTGTGTGTGTGCGTGTGTTTGTATTGGAGGCCTATAACAATCGGTACTCTACTGCAGATTTTCCTTTCATCCGCTGACAGCCATGTGTGCAGTGTATCCGTAGATGCCTTCATCCGCTGACAGCCACGTGTGCAGTGTATCCGTAGATGCCTTCATCCTACTTCTTCCTCTGTGGTGCTTGCCCTCAAAATGAGCGTTGATAGCATTGTGTCGCAGTTATGCGCCCTTTGGCCAGACGTCTAACTTAGGCTCGATCAATTCATGGGACCGGGTTCGCTTTTTCATTGAAATTCCTATTAACTTGGCCAGACTATTGTTTATTCCCAGGGGAACCACTTAGAAGTATCGGTCGGCTATGGGTAGCCAGCCCTGATGCAGGCAATAAGCTATGGTTAGCCAGCCTTGATGCAGGCAGTAAGTTATGGATAGCCAGCCCTGATGCAGACAGTAAGTTATGAGTAGCCAGCCCTGATGATGGCAAGTATGTTATGGGTAGTCAGCCCTGATAATGGCAAGTATGTTATGAGTAGCCAGTCCTGATGCAGACAGTAAGTTATGGGTAGCAGCCTTGATGCAGGCAGTAAGTTATGGGTAGCCAGCCCTGATGCAGGCAGTAAGTTTTGGGTAGCCAGACCTGATGGAGGCAGTAAGTTATGGGTAGCCAGCCCTGATGCAGGCAGTAAGTTATGGGTAGCCAGCCTTGATGGGGGCAGTAAGTTATGGGTCCCCGACCGCTATTTCATTCAGTTTGAGCATCGGGTCTTCACCCTCATTCAGCAGTGAATTCTCCCCAGCGCCCGGCCCTTCTCCTCTCCTCCCCACCCCACCCCCTTTTTCATGTCTAAGTGAAAGTTTTCAGACAAAAAATTTCCTTCAGATTTTGAAGCTTTTATGTAGAACAGAACTATCTTTCTCTAGATTAGCCCTTGCATGAGACATTATATAAGTTGATCTTTTTGTGAAACATCGTCAAAGTTGGCCATTTGTTGTGAAACATCATATAAGTGGGCCCTCTATTAAACATCGTCTAAGGGGACCCTTCTGTGAAACACCGTTCAAGTGGACCCTTTCTATTTTTATTTTTTCAAGACCCTGAAAGTGATTCAGTGTATCCTCATAAACATTTTCTTGCCAAGATCCTCAAAGCGATGTAATGCATTCCCACAGAAAGTATCTTATCAACTTGTCAAGATCATCAAAGCGATGTAATGCATTCCCACAACAATTTTGCTACCAAGACCGTATAGTGATATAAGGTATTCTCATGAAAGGTATCTTTTCCAATTTGCCAAGATCCTCAGAGTGATCCAATGTATTCCTCAGAGCGATCCATGAATGAGCCCTTCTATGGAAAATTGTCTGGGCAGAAGACAGCAAAGATTACTGAGAAATCAGAACCAGAATTAATAAAATTTGCTACTGCAGATTAATACACGTTTGATAATTGTGCAAAAGATGGCTTCTTCTGCTCGTCCCCCATCGCTTACCCACTGGACATTTCTAATTGTGACAAGAATGTGAAAAAACGCACGTGACTATATTTAAAACAACATTTATTGTTTCAATCTTAGGGAAATCACATTCACATTCTGTGTAAGTCCATCAATGTTCTGATTGTGTCCTCAGTATATCATTCAGAGTACAGCTACTGAATCTCCCCTCAGTATATCATTCAGAGTACAGCGACTGAATCTCCCTTCGAACCTCTCATAAATATGTCTTCAGTGTACAGCGATTGAATCTTCTCACTAGTTCTATCGTCATTAACAATTATTCTTGTGTTTACAACAAGAAGTTCGACATGTGTTTTTATGTCAAAACTCAATGTTAGTAGTATTGGTAGTAATTATAGTAGTAGTAGTAGTAGTAGTAGTAGTAAAAGTAGTAGTTGTAGTGAAAAGTAGTAGAGATAGTGATAGTATCAGTGGCAATGGTGACAGTAGTAGAAACAGTACTTATAGTAATTGCAGCAGCAGTTGTATTCACGGTAGGAGTATTGGCTGTACTTGCAGTAATGGTAGTAGTAGTGGTAGTAGTAGTAGTAGTAGTAGTAGTAGTAGTAGTAGTAGTAGTTGTAGTTGTAGTAGTAGTTGTAGTAGTAGTAGTAGTAGTTGTAGTAGTAGTTGTAGTAGTAGTAGTAGTAGTAGTAGCAGCAGCAGTAGTAGTAGTGATGGTAGTTATTGGAATACTACCAAAGGAAGAGGAACAAGAAGAGAGAATGGTATAAATGATAGTATGAACATTTTAAAAACAACTGTCACAAAAGTAAATTTATGTACACTAAGATGTGTACGCATATCAGGTCTGTGTATGCTGGACTCTACGCTAAGATGTGTACATGTATCAAGTCTATGTATGTCGGACTGTGTTCTAAGCTAACTGTTAATGAATCTGTGTTCTATAACTCAGTATTCCTTCAGCTGTTCCCTACAACTGTCTGTTTCTGATGCTCCCTGATTGTTTAGCATCCAGTGCAAATTTTCACACTGAAGAGTGATTATTTGTAATTATTCAAGAATATGGTTTTGTTCGTACTTCTAAAAAAAAAAACGTTAGAAGAAAAGGGCTCTCTCATTAATCACTATATTAATTTGGTATTATCAAGTCCGAATCCTGGCTGCAGTGGATGTTCAGCAAGTTCTTAAGGTACTCCTGTCAAGTTTCTTGACGCTAGCAACTTGTCTGATCGCTGTGGTCACCTATTTGTCAGTGCATTATGGGATCAAAAGTGTTCATTTATGTAACAGTATGGGAGGCAATCCTATATATATATATATTTTTGGGGGGGGGGGCGGGCGGGGGGAGGGGAGGCAAATAGCGCCCTTGATTTGCAGGCATCTTTGTACTTCCCGGTTGGGGGATGCCTCCAGAAGTTTCTAGAACGGTCACGTGATTTGAGGTCTCGTGACGGCATGATTTTTGGGCTGAGTTAGTGTTCATCTGACTATGGTCCAGAGCGATCGTGGTCAACATGAAGTCTGGTTGGTATTTTCTGCAGAAACTGTGTGTGTATGTATGTGTATGTGTGTGTGTGTGTGTGTGTCTGTCTGTCTGTCTGTCTGTCTTTTGTAGTTGGTATGCTTCTTGGCTGTATGTTGGATTTCCATATGGCAGGTAACCTGCCGTCATATCATCATTGTTTATTTGTAGATCATTATTTTCCATTTTCATCCAGTTCATCTATTAAACTCTTACAGAAAATGTTTAGGCCAAGTTGTTGAGTTGTTGCAGGGTGTACTGTGCTAGCTAATAGTTGCTGTAGAGCTTGGTTTGTGGCTGAGAGCTGAAGAAAGAGTTTATCTACTGCAGGTTAACTTTCAGATGGAAGAATGAAAGATTGTTCAAAGTAAGTTGGACTAATTTGAGATTAGTTTTGGCGACAGTTAATAGCAATATCGATACCACTTCAGCTTGGTGCCTAGAGAAGAATTACATACCACTTCAATTTGGTGCCTAGAGAAGAAGTACATACCACTTCACTTTGGTGCCTATATAAGAGGCAAGTACCACATCCGTTTGGTGCCTAGAGAAGAATTACATACCACTTCAGTTTGGTGCCTAGAGAAGAGGCACATACCACTTGAGTTTGGTGCCTAGAAAAGAGACACATACCACTTGAGTTTGGTGCCTAGAAAAGAGACACATACCACTTGAGTTTGGTGCCTAGAGAAGAGGCACATGTCACTTCACTTTGGTGCCTAGATAAGAGGCAAGTACCACATCCGTTTGGTGCCTAGAGAAGCGGTACATACCACTTCAGTTTGGTGCCTAGAAAAGAGACACATACCACTTCAGTTTGGTGCCTAGAAAAGAGACACATACCACTTCAGTTTGGTGTCTAGAGAAGAGGTACATACTGCTTCACCTAAAATCATAAATGTGAAGAATGTGAAACTGCGAGCAAGTTTACAGACGATGATCACGAAAGAACAAAAATGTTATTTCTCCTGGGATTTTGTTTTCACCAATTTCTTAGAAAGGGGCTTTTTGTCACGCAGTATGGGGGCTTTGTTTCTCATGGGGCTTTGTTCCTTTTTAGTCAAAACTGACAATTTATCAGTTTTCGTGGGGCTATTTTTCAGCCAGCACTAACAGATTATCATTGTTTCAGAAACTATTTAAGTTAGTAGTCACAATTTAACAGTATTCTTAATACTGCAGATGTACGAGTAATCACGGGAGGATTAACGTTTATTATTTATGCTTATTTTTTTTTTAAAATACCGAATCCTGTGGGAAATACTGATCGTTTAAAAATCATTGTGGTTACGGCTGCCGTCTGTACTGACAGATAAAAAAATTTTTTTCTGTGAGCGAGGAGCAGTGGACGTCGCTCACACGAAAGTTGTTTGCTGCAACAATACAACCACAATATGTTGGATATATTGGTTGTGGTTGTGGTTGTGGCTGTTGTGGGCTTGACAGTGGTGACCACGGCCAGTTAGGCCACAGTGGAAATGGTGACTGGTTCCATGGCAATGGTTGCTGGTTCCGTGACCATAATGGCTGGGTCCATGGCCAGGATCCTGAATGTGATGACACACTGATATTTGTCCAGGTCGACCAGCTACCTGAATTCAGTGGACCGCTGTTAAAATCAGATGTTTCACTTGCTGGTCGAGATGTCCACGTACTCTGCTGACTACTTCCTTGGCTTTGGCCATACAGTCCCAGAGAAGGTTTGCCACGAGCCCACAGCTTGTCCCCTTGTGATACCATAACACCTGGAAGTTGTAGATAGATTGAAAAATTAGCACAAACCTGGAAAGATTCCACTGACACGTGAGAATAAATTATGGATTCGTGCAAATGGTTATGATAATCACTTTTAGTAGAGGTTCTTAATCTTCTAACAATTACAGAACCCCCACCCCCCCACCCCCACAGTAGATTGTCCAGTATGTCCTCATACCCCATCGCCTGACTGTTGAAATCATCATCATTATCATCGCTAGCTCTATTAGATTCCAGTGTAGATTCAAAGATGTCATTAGCTTGGTTTTTTTTTTAAAACATAACATAACTAAGACCAGAACAGTTGCAAGAAAAGTATAATGATTAGCTAGGATAAGAAAAGTTGCAAGAAAAGTATAATGGATAGCTAGGATAAGAAAAGTTGCAAGAAAAGTATAATGATTAGCTAGGATAAGAAAAGTTGCAAGAAAAGTATAATGATTAGCTAGGATAAGAAAAGTTGCAAGAAAAGTATAATGATTAGCTAGGATAAGAAAAGTTGCAAGAAAAGTATAATGGATAGCTAGGATAAGACCTTCGAATGACTGACAACTCACTACCACAAATAGCACTAAGATGGACACCACAGGGGAACAGAAGTTAGTGTAGACCAAAAGATACATGGAGAAGAACAATAGAAAGGATGTTGGGCAGGCATTTGTGGAAAACCCTTGCGGAAACCCCATGTGCCCTGGGCACTTAAGTTTCAGAGAGAGAGAGAGAGAGAGAGGGGGGGGGGAATAAGAAAAGTTGCAAGAAAGGTATAATGGATAGCTAGGATAAGAAAAGTTACAAGAAAAGTCTAATGTAACAATTTTTCATACACACTGAAACTGTTCAGAGATCGAGCCTTATACCCTCATTATATGGTTCCCACACACCCAAGTGGTATAATACTCGTAGCTTAGAACCCCTGATTTAGACCTATACTAATCGAGAACCCATTTAGCTGTGTATAAGCCGTGCCACCTTAAATAAACACAGAAGCAGAGTCACCTACATCTCCAGACAAAATCTTTGCAGTCACAGGGACGATAAGAGGAACAACTTTGAACATTTTCTAGTGTCTAGCCCAGAGTGATAAGAAATCGTTTGGAAGGTGAACATTGAGGCTACTGATCTTAAGGGTGAGATCTTGTTCGTTTTTTCTTTTCTTTTGTGCAAGGTAAATCATCATCATCATCATCATTAGTGTTATTATGAATGTTATTATCATTACCAAAAACATTGCTTTTATTATGATTATGATTGCTATTATTATTATTATTGTTTCATATCTTCACACAACACGCTGATGGAGGAGTGTAGGTGCAGCAGAAGTCTGAAAAAATATTCTATTCGTCCTAACAGTTTCTTCTTGTCGCATGCTATAACTCAAAATTTTGTATATCCCTTTCTATCCTTGACCAAAGATTTCACAGACAAGCAACTATTGATATTTCATGCCCAGCCTTTGATTTCTGAGAAATCTGGCTCATGCTAAGGAGATTTGATTACTGACTATATCCAACATGTCCTGTGGCGTTTTGCATAACGTAGGAGTGTGAAGTGTTAGTGCCTTCACATTTCTAGGCCACAACTTTGCTAAATACGGAGGCTAGCACCTGTCTTCGCTGCCTTTATTTTCCCACGGAGGCCTAGGCTGCTGGTGTCTTGAGGCTAAGTATACTCTGATGCTGGTTGCCTGGAAATATTCCAACTACGATGGAAACTAAACCAAATCGGTAATGAATTATTGTATTAAATTTTCATAAATTATAACAAATCAATGTAAATTAAAGCACCCAAATAAGAAAGTAAAATTAGCATTTAGAAGGAAAAAAAATATTGACATATGAAGTTAGAAATAAATTGTGTTCTGAGGAAGGTTTTCATTTTACAAAAGTGGCTGCCAATGTTCCTTCTAAGGTGCGTGGCAGAAGAACCGTGCGTAAAAAAAATGCCGCACACGAAATTTTATGTGCCGCTCAAAAATTCAATATTAATAAAAGTTTGCTAGCTTTATTTTTCAACTAGCGAATTACCCGGCGTTGCCTGGGTATTTATTTAGCCCAAATGAACAAAGTTCTATTCATTTCCACAACCTTCTAGACTGTTATACAATGTTATATTCATTTCCACAGCCTTCTAGAAGGTTCTACAGAGGTCTATTCAGTTCCACAAACTTCTAGAAGGTTCTACAATGTTCTATTCATTTCCACAACCTTCTAGACTGTTCTACAGAATCCAGACGGTTCTACGGAGTTATATTCCTTTTGTTAGACTAAACGTGGGCTTAATTGTCATCAGGACTGTCACCAATCAGCTTAGCGACCATGAACACTATGGATTCGACACTAATCTCGGTCGTTTTCGATTATTTGTACATGTCATCCCCATCCCACCCCACCCATAGGACCCTATGCCGATTGGGGCTGAGCTTGGACTTATTCATCAGGAGTGTCACTATTCATCTCAGCGACCCCCCCCCCCCCTAAAAAAAACTATGCATTATTCACTAATATGGGTCGTTTTCGATTATTTGTTCATGTCACCCCATCCCATGCAATCCCTGGCCCCCATCCCATGCCGATAGGGGCTAAACTTGGACATATCCGGCATCGGGAGTGTCACTATTCATCTCAGAGACCCGAAAAACAATGGATTTGACACTAATATCGATCGTTTTCGATTATTTTTAAATGTCACCCCTACACCTAGGGGTCATAGGGGTACCCTAGGGATGATCTAACCCCCTCAGTGCACTGTCCAGATTATAAGTCATATGTGTGCCAAGTTTGGTTGAAATTGCTCCAGGCGTTCCAGAGTGATACTCTAACATACATACACACATTCCTTTATATATATATATATATATATATATATATATATATTGGTGTTACTGTGTGCTATAGTAAAGAAGAAGAAAAAGGGAAGGCTTTACACGCGTTTGTTTTCTTGATTTCTTTGAACTATTATTTTTCAGTGAGATCTTGAAATTGCCGTCAGTACTGAAGTTATGATGCACATTTGTATGCATTTCTTTTTAGAGAATATATATGCACACGGGTTGAAAATTTTGCGCACGAACCTCAAATCTTACAGGGCACATTGATGGCTACTGAAAAAAAAAACAATTAAAAAACTACAGAATGTCTTTCAACAGTGTATTTCACAATGGCTCCTGCTGCTAGAAGCTTGTACCTCGCAGCTATAGAAATATCCACCACAGCTATTTTCATCAAACTGCCAATTTATCCACTTTAATATGAATATAACCGTTATCAGGACTGAATGAGAAAGCTGTCGAGCCACAGACCTGTATTGGCCCATCTCCACGATCCATCACTGTGATTCCAGACAAGCCCTACGTGCCAGTTGTGTTTGTTAAGTGTCGTATTGACATTGATAATCTCACTAAAAGTCATGAAATCAGAGCTCGACCGAAAGTCTAAGAGTCTTCCGCCATTGTGGAAGCAGCGGTAAGCCGCTTCTGACCATGTTACCTGTAAATAGATCAAATGTCAAATATTTTCTTCAATAGAAGTTATTCAAAACTGATTCTCATGACTAAAACAAATAAACACAGTCAGCTGAATGGAAGAATGAGCGTCACACATTTCTTAAGGGGGAAATGTCTCTGAAGAAGTAGCGACATCTATCTGCAAAGTAATAGCATATTTATACCAAAGTTGTGCTTCCAGACCCAAACATGGGCAGTAACCAAGAAACAGCAAAATAAAATAGCAGCAAACGTCACTAAGGGAGATAAGCTAAGAAATGACAATGTAAGAAAACTGGTAGAAACTACCCCATTCTTACAATACTAGAAAAACAAGGAATTATAGTTTGGTCAGTGACGTATATACAACCAGCGGCCTGGATCTTCAGCCAAAGAACTATAGGATATAGACCAAGAGGAAGATCAACAAACAAAAAAGATGGATAGATAAGAGTTACAAAAACACTCACAAATCACAGCATGAACATCACTGAGACCACTCCTATGGCCCCAAAATGTCAGCTGCATAGCCCCTCGACAGCTCGAAGTACGAGACAAAGGATAAAATCAAGTACGTTAGTTTATGAAAGTAAAATGTGCCGTATTTACGTCGTTTATTTACGAAATTATAATACTCAGTATATACAATATTATTGAGGAAACTAACTTTCCTGCTAAATCTTTCGCTTACTTAACATTTCTGTGTCTGGGAATAGAGTAAAGAGGTTTATCACTTGCACAAATACTTATCTTCTCGCCAATTTACAATGCTGTTTTCACCAAGCCATCAACTGTGAAGAATCGCATTTACCTCTAAAAGAAGATAATAAAATAATTTTAAAAAAAGATAAAATTCCAATTTCCACGCCATTAAGGCATATTGGTGTTAGCCCGTTTTTTCCAAGACCTTCTGCACATGAAAGTTTGATGTGGTCAGTATCACGCCTGGACGCTTTACCTTCCCAGATTTCTCTGGTACCCATTTTTGGAGGCTGGGTGAACCATGGGGCCTTTTTCAGTGTGTGTATGTCAATAAAAACTTAAATAGTTTGGACACATTAAACGTCATGAGAATTTAGAGAAGACCGCCTCGGAAGGATACACAACGGGAACAAGAAAGAGAGGAAGACCAAGGCAAGGATAGCTGCAAGACATCGTTGATAATCTGATAATCCATCAGCAGCAGGGCATCTTGCTTGCAACCGAGAGGCCTACAGGAGAGCTGTTAAGGAGGCGAAATTCCGCCAGGGATATGCAAATGACTTATGATTGATATAAATGAAATAATAGGATAATAAAATAAAAAAAATGGGAATCATAAAATGGCTTGAAATACATTGTCAGTGTTTTCAGGTTTAACGTGCTCACATCGACGATGTAAAGGATTAATTTAGCTGCATAGAATACTCAGCTAGAATACTCTGTTAGATTACTCCGTTAACTCTCTGACTCTCATTTTAATTTACAACCTTTCTCTGCACAGAGCTTAATGTGAGTAATTGTGGCACGGTGGGATGGCATATAGAGAACAGTGTTAGTGTTCATATTTTCCTTGACCTGTCGGGACACCAGAAGGTCATCATCATCATCATCATCATCATCGTCATCATCATCATCATCATCATCATCATCATCAGAGAATTTCATCCCCCGAAGTATTCAGAATAAAGACAAGCTTCAAACACATACACTTACACAACTTGCTAAATCAAAGTGGAAGCTGACACACTTTCTCAAGGATGGTACGTAGTCATGGTGACATCTTTGATTTCGATAGCCGTACCAGATAGGGCGTGGGTCAGGAGTGCTCGTTTCATCGTGGGCTGCTGATGTGTCACGCTGGCCATCAGTGCTCGAGGCACTTGCACGAGCAGTGGTTGAAGGGTCGAAGAGATCGTTCGGGTGATGACCGGAGATGGTGCGGCTGCTGTCATCAGCATTTGTTGCATTGCTGGCGTTGACGAAGATAGCCAGCTCTTCATTAACACCTTTTGTCGTCAAATGACTATCACTCTCGTTATCTGTTATAATTTTCAGACCATCTGTGGTATCTTGCAAGGGTTCCATAGTACTGATGGTGTCTGCAGGACTTAGAACAGATCTGAATCCACTCGTAGTTCTCCCACTTACAATTGAGTTTGTAGACATCTTGAAAGTTGTAGTCTGAGCTTGATTGATGTTTGAGTTTGCTACTGTATGGATATTACTTGTAGGATCTTTCGTAATATATGCAGTAATGTCGGAGTCTGTAAATGTTTGGACATTATTATCCGGATCTGTAGTAGCTAGAGCGCTGGTGGTATCAGTGTCTGGGTTGGGATTACCACTTGAGCCTGTACAGTTCTCTGTTGGGACGCGCTGGAATATCCAGGTCGTGGACAGCGTGGAGTCTTCCAGAGTGAGATCATTACTTGCCAGAATGCACTGACCTTGTGGCTGCTTGAAGTAGAAAGCCATACAGTTGGGATCTTTCCTGCACTGAAGAGCACACTCCACGGTTGATCTGCGAGGGCAGAGAACTTTGCTGCGAGCTCTCATTTCTCCTACTGATGTCGATCGTGCGAAGCAAGTGCTACAGCAGCAATAAATACAAAGAGGGGGAAAAGAATGAAACACAAAAGAAAAACAGTGTAATAACAAGTAACTGAAATGATATACATATAAAGGGTAACAATATGTACCTGAAATTTTTTTGGAAATATTTAACACATGTATTTCTAGGGTTTTAGTTGAAAGATGGACAGTATCATGGGTGATCAGGAAAAGGAGATGGACATATGTTGGTCACTTGATGAGAAGAAATTATCAGAGAATCCCAACACAAGCTATAAAGTGGAACACAACAGGCCAAAGAAAGAGAGGCAGACCGCGTGAAACTCTGAAGAGGAGATTGTTAAGAGAGGCCAAATTAACAGGCATAAAATCCTTTGATGAGGTTGAAAGACTCGCCGAAGACAAGAAAAATTGGCGAACTACTTTGCGAGCCCTATGTGACGTTTAACGGCACGGGAAGGATATAAGATAAGATAAGATAAGATAAGTTGAAAGATGAGTAGGAATTTAACTGTTTGTTTTTTTAGTTACTGGTTAGTGGTGGCTGGTTGATGATGCCCATTGTTACTGGTTAGTAGTGGCTAATTGATGATGCCCTTAGCTACTGGTTAGTGGTGGCTGGTTGATGATGCCCTTAGTTACTGGTTAGTGGTGGCTGATTGATGATGCATTTAGTTACTGGTTAGTGGTGGCTGATTGATGATGCATTTAGTTACTGGTTAGTGGTGGTTGGTTGATGATGCCCTTAGTTACTGGTTAGTGGTGGCTGGTTGATGATGGCTTTAGTTACTGGTTTGTGGTGAAAAAATGAAAAAGTTAGTGGAAAAAGACGAAAATGGAAATAGCAGATGAACAGTTTGGATTTGTTGAAGGAAAGGGAACACACAATGCCATTTATGCTTTACGAGCACTAACAGAAAGAGCTTTGGAAGTACAGAAAGATCTCTACTTATGCTTCATTGATTACACCAAGGCATTTGACAAGGTGAAACATAATGAAATTATTAAAATGCATGAAGACATCAATATAGACGGCAAAGAACTGAGGATTGTAAAACATCTATACTGGCAGCAAGAAGCAGCAGTTCGAGTTGAAAATAGAATTGGAAAATATCAACCTATAAAACAAGGGGTGCGACAAGGATGTGTACTATCTCCAGACCTTTTTTCTCTGTATAGCGAGAATATTCTAAGAAAAATCATCACAGAACCAGGCATAAAAATTGGAGGATACAATATTAACAACCTTCGGTATGCTGACAACACAGTACTGATAGCTGAGAATCAACAAGACCTGCAAAATCTCTTGGATAAAGTGGCCAAAGAAAGTGAACAGAAAGGCCTTACTTTGAACATCAAAAAGACAGAGTCTATGGTTATATCTAAGAAACAGAATCCACCAACATGCAGTATTAAATTAAACGGAAATATTCTAAAGCAGGTGCAGAAATTCAAATACCTTGGAGCAGTAATAACTTCAGATGGGAAATGCAGAACAGAAATTAGGAACAGAATAGGCCAAGCAAAGACTGCATTTCAGAGAATGAGAAACATATTAGCTAACACATCGTTATCAATGAATGTTAGAAAACGAGTCCTAAAATGCTATATTGAACCTATCTTGTTATATGGAAGTGAATCATGGACAATAGGCAAGTCTGCACAAAAATCATTGGAAGCAGCAGAAATGTGGTTTATTAGAAGAATGTTGCGAATCCCCTGGACAGCAAAAATAACTAATGAAGAATGTATGAGAAGAGCTGGAGAGACAAAAAACTTTGTCAAAAAGATAAGAGAGAGACAATGTACTTTCATAGGACATGCAATGAGAAGAGGGGCCATTGAAAATATTATAACAACAGGAAAAATAGAAGGAAGAAGATCAAGAGGAAGACCAAGAGAAATGATACTGGACAGTCTGACAGGATGGCGTGAGAGGAGATCACCAACTGAGCTGATGGCCTGCATGAAGGAGTGGGTACTCTGGAGAAGCATAATAGCCAACGCCAGTAGGCACGGCACCTGATGATGATGACGATGATGGTGGCTGATTGATGATTCCTTTATTTACCGGTTAGTGGTGGCTGATTGATGATTCCTTTAGTTATCGGTTAGTGGTGGCTGGTTGATGATGACCGTAATTTCTGGTTGGTGATGCCCTTAGGATTATAAAACCTGTCCACAGCTGTGATTGAGAAATGAAGGTGCATTCACGAGTCAAGCGAGCAGTGGTCTTCATTGGCTTTTTTCTTCAGTTCAAAGGTTAGTCCATGAGGTAGTTTTCCCGGTAGCTCCACAACCATGGGTGGATCTCTACGATCTCTCATTTGTTGTGCAGGAGGATTGTAAGAGGTCTGTCTGTTCTTTTAGAGGGAGGTGTGTTTTCTTTATAATGATGACATGATGATGGAGTTTCTGTCTTATGATGGAAGTAGTAGTAGTAGTAGTAGTAGTAGTAGTAGTAGTAGTAGTAGTAGTAGTAGTAGTAGTAGTAGTAGTAGTAGTAATAGTAGTAGTAGTAGTAGTAATAGTAGTAGTAGTAGTAGTAGTAGTAGTAGTAGTAGTAGTAGTGGTGATAGTGGTGGTGTTGATAAGTGAAGAATATACAGACATTTCCTGGTTTTATTTTAATAAATAAACACGAGAGATCTGTTAAGTACTCAGCATGAGTCAGATGGTATTCGAGCTGTTAACTTACCTGTGACTTGTGTCTCCTGAGATATGGCTGGTCCCTGTACAGATCACTACAAATACTACACGAAAGCAGGTCAACCACGTCGTTCGTATCTCCATTGGTAACACTTATGAGCGTCCACGGCTTCTTTAAAATACTTTGCACGTACTTATGCCAACAATGAGCAAACATTGGCTAGAGTAGTCACCACGTGATTAGAAAATACCAATCAGAGAAGGTTTGTTGAAATGTGCATATTATATCACCAATATCTTATTGTATATGAACGCCATATTGCTGCCCCACTGTCGGGTTAACAGCTTCCATACACAAATCTTTAAGCTTTAAGAATTTATTGTTAATATTCTACAAGTGAATGTTTTCTTTATTCACTCATTTCTTATTTCTTCTTTTCTCTTCATATTGATTGTTCTCTGATGAAGTGCAAGCGGAAATATTACATTATTTCTTCGCGTGTGGGTGAACTTAAAAAGACCAATATTAATTTTTTGTTTGTTGAATTTTGCATTTAAAACTGTTTTCTTTTTACCGCTTATAAACTCAGTTCTTTGTTCTTTTATTTACATATTGCATCTGATGAATGCAGAAGCCGAAATACCACATTACGGTTTTGTTTTCAACAACAGCTTGCACGTGGTGGTTTAATTGTGAAGTGGAAAAAAAACAGTAGTTTCGTTACAGCACACATAAATTAACGTCACTCGAATATTCACTCTAAGTTCGTCCGTGGCCAATAGAAGACCATGGATTTTAATATTCCTGTTTGCATGTTTAACAATCCATCGTGTATTCAGTTTCAGCTGCATTTGTTTGTCACATCTCTTCCTTTGCACATACTTTGAAATTTCATTCTAACATGCATATAGCCACTACACACACATCACATTATTCCATTTCAAGAACCCTGATGCATTTTTTTCTTCTCGTCTCCGTTGCTATGGCAATAATGATCATATGAACGCCGTGCCATGGAATGTGCACTCTAAAAGTCGATTATTGACAGAAAATGACAATTAAAAGAATTGTTTTTTTTTAAATCATAAAAAAAGATAAATGATATCTTGATAAATTTCCGACTGTATTTCAGAGATGTCAAGTAAATTGTCAACAGAAGCTAAAGGCAAGCTCTAATGACGAAGAGCGCCTGCTTTATCTATCAGAAAATCTATTTTTCTACACACACAAAAATAACTAAACAATAACGAAAACTTTAATGTTTACGGAAGTAAAAGCTATTGGCACAAAATCAGTCAAAGATGGGTCAAAGTTTTACTAGGGCGGTCAGATCGATAGCTACGCAGCTTCTCGGGTGAGGGCAAGAGTTCTTTCCCAGCTTCCGTCATTCTTCACTTACAAAAATTGCAGTTGGCGCTACATAGTACATGAATCTATGCTGAGTATGATCTTTCCAAAGAGACACATCATAAGATGATAAGGACTTGTCCTAAGCCAGTTTCTAATTATTTCAATGGTACCAACCATAGAGGTAAATCTTATTTTCTAGTAGCAGCCATTAGACAATGTCACTCTGATGACAGAAGCCGAATGGCGTTTGAGAACCGCTATATTCAGGAATATGGGACGCTGGAACCACATGGTTTGAATTAGAAATTCAGCTACATTTAATAATCGCTTTCTCCTAAATAATATTCATTATCTACTAAGTTCTACTCTTTCCTCTCTTGTAATTATATTTCAGAACCCTATATGCCAACCACAGTCATATATTTCATCCACCTTTTTCTCAGCCAGATTACCATTGTATCACCCCCCCCCCCCCCACATTACATCTCTCTCTCTGCTTTCCGCTTTCCCCACCCTTCCTTTACTTACCAGCCTCTATTACACATCCCAAGTCTTCATTTCAAACATTCACAATGCTCTATCACGCGTACCCATGGACAAGTCACAGCTATGTGTTCTTTTTTTTTTCTATATTTTTTTCTCATTCCAGTTTGGTGTACAGCATTCATGTGAACTTATATTCTGTTTTATTTCCCTGTCTCTTTGTGCTGTATGTTTTTCTATGATTAAAGTGAAAACCGAAACGTTACAGTTGTGTGCTCATAAATTGATAAAGTTGCTCCTTCTGCGGTTTTAAATAGTTTTAACATTTTGTTACCACAGTTTCACTGCAGAGGTTTTGTGTATTTTTTAAAATATAGTTAGTTTTATAAACTTATATCCAGAAACTCTTCTTGCGTTGCCCTAAGTGTAATGATTATTATCATAAAACAATTTTCTAAATCTCATTTTTTTTGGGTGTCTTTTTCTATCATTAAAGTCTTTAAATGCTCCTGTCATCGTAGTTAGTTTTTCCTCAAAATTCAACAATTTCAGCAACAGAATGCAGTAAACGTATACTGTTCTATGATACTGTTCTACGATATTCTACAGGTGCTGGTATCCCTATCTCAGATGCTGTAGTAGTGAAGGCACTAACACTTCACAGCCCAACAACGGCATGCAAATGCTAGAGGACATAGAGGTAATATTTGTTCTAACCTGTTACGTCATAGAAGCACCAAGAGGACACGGTGTTAGTGTCCTTATTTTCCTTGACCTGTCGGCACAATAGAGGGTCGTAAGGGTCACTAGTCACACCTGGCCGGGTTGTGAGGGTCACCAGTCACATCTTGCTGGGTGGTGAGAGTCACCAGTCACACCTTACCGGGTGGTGAGAGTCAGCAGTCACATCTTGCTGGGTGGTGAGAGTCACCAGTCACATCTTGCTGGGTGGTGAGAGTCACCAGTCACATCTTGCCGGGTGGTGAGGGTCACCAGTCACATCTTGCCGGGTGGTGAGAGTCACCAGTCACATCTTGCTGGGTGGTGAGAGTCACCAGTCACATCTTGCCGGGTGGTGAGAGTCACCAGCCACACCTTACCGGGTGGTGAGGGTCACTAGTCACATCTGTCCAGATGGTGAGGGTCACCAGTCACACCTGGCCGGGTGGTGAGGGTCACCAGTCACATCTTGCCGGGTGGTGAGAGTCACCAGTCACATCTTGCCGGGTGGTGAGGGTCACCAGTCACATCTTGCCGGGTGGTGAGAGTCACCAGTCACATCTTGCTGGGTGGTGAGAGTCACCAGTCACATCTTGCCGGGTGGTGAGAGTCACCAGCCACACCTTACCGGGTGGTGAGGGTCACTAGTCACATCTGTCCAGATGGTGAGGGTCACCAGTCACACCTGGCCGTGTGGTGAGGGTCACTAGTCACACCTGGCCGTGTGGTGAGGGTCACTAGTCACACCTGGCCGTGTGGTGAGGGTCACTAGTCACACCTGGCCGTGTGGTGAGGGTCACTAGTCACACCTGGCCGTGTGGTGAGGGTCACTAGTCACACCTGGCCGTGTGGTGAGGGTCACTAGTCACACCTGGCCGTGTGGTGAGGGTCACTAGTCACACCTGGCGTGTGGTGAGGGTCACTAGTCACACCTGGCCGTGTGGTGAGGGTCACTAGTCACACCTGGCCGTGTGGTGAGGGTCACTAGTCACACCTGGCCGTGTGGTGAGGGTCACTAGTCACACCTGGCCGTGTGGTGAGGGTCACTAGTCACACCTGGCCGTGTGGTGAGGGTCACTAGTCACACCTGGCCGTGTGGTGAGGGTCACTAGTCACACCTGGCCGTGTGGTGAGGGTCACTAGTCACACCTGGCGTGTGGTGAGGGTCACTAGTCACACCTGGCCGTGTGGTGAGGGTCACTAGTCACACCTGGCCGGGTGGTGAGGGTCACTAGCCACATCTGGCCGGGTTTCCCTCTCGCGCCAAAAAAAGCCAAGTGCCCTCTTACAGGGGGCATCTCTGGTAGAATTCGAGCCCACCGACCTTCGCCATGAGAGGCTAGTGCACTAACCACTTCGCCACACATAACGAAGCCAAAATAACGTCTTCCTCTTTCTAATTCTAAAGACACATTTTAGCACACGTAGTTGGCCAGCTAGTACAACAATTAATAGTGTCACTTTTTTTATATGCTTTCTTCAAAGTCTCCTAATTTCATTCCACTTGTTTTCATATATGTTTTCTTCAATGATTGTACAATTCTCCTAATTTCATTCCACTTGTTTTCATGTTTTCTTCAATGATTGTACAATTCTCCTAATTTCATTCCACTTGTTTTCATATGTTTTCTTCAATGATTGTACAATTCTCCTAATTTCATTCCACTTGTTTAATCTCCCAGACCTGCATCAGTTTTTGACTCTGCATATTGCTTGGTTCATATTTTACATCTTGAAACTAAATTTAAAGAATTAAGGGGGGGGGGATCTGTAGCTCTGTTATCAAAGCCCAGTGCTGAGAATCTGTAATTGTTTCATAACTGATTTCAGTATATTATTTTTTTTTTTAACATCGTGACAGTTGGTTACATTTTGAAATCTTATAAATATTAATTAGAATATATTTGTTTTGTTCATATACTGACCTCAGATGGGAGGTGCTTAAATGAAACAACAAGAGCAGACTAACGCAAGCCAAAATAATGTTTCAGAATATGAAGAATATTATGTGTAATAAATCACGGTCTTTGAGAGTGAGGAATAGCGTACTCCAGTGCTACATCGAGCCAATTTTATTTTACGGATGTGAGGCATGGTAATGTTATCAGTCTGTGATTGTGAGTGGGAAAGAAAGAAAGAAAGAAAGAAAAGAAGGAAGGAAAGAAAGAAAGAAAGAAAGAAAGAAAAGAAGGAAGGAAAGAAAGAAAGAAAGAAAGAAAGAAAGAAAAGAAGGAAGGAAAGAAAGAAAGAAAGAAAGAAAGAAAGAAAGAAAGAAAGAAAGAAAGAAAGAAAGAAAGAAAGAAAGAGAGAGAGAGAGAGAGAGGGTGGGAGGGAGGGAGGGAACAAACAAACGAATATTTAAAATTTTCACCAGGTAAAGAACTGAACTCACAGGTTTGTCTGATATTCTAACCTGTATTTCCTGACTTTCATTTAGTCTGATATATTCAGTATCAATACTGTACAAATATGCTTTACTGAGAATAATTATGGGTAAAATTACAACAAAAAACAAAAACCAGACTTCAACATTTAACCTAACATTTTCGCATTTAACATTATAACGTTATCAGATATTAACGAAACATTATATATAGCTAAATTGATAAAGCGATCATTGCATATAATAATTGCCAGACAAGTCTACTAGTCACACCTGGCCGTGTGGTGAGGGTCACTAGTCACACCTGGCCGTGTGGTGAGGGTCACTAGTCACACCTGGCCGTGTGGTGAGGGTCACTAGTCACACCTGGCGTGTGGTGAGGGTCACTAGTCACACCTGGCCGTGTGGTGAGGGTCACTAGTCACACCTGGCCGTGTGGTGAGGGTCACTAGTCACACCTGGCCGTGTGGTGAGGGTCACTAGTCACACCTGGCCGTGTGGTGAGGGTCACTAGTCACACCTGGCCGTGTGGTGAGGGTCACTAGTCACACCTGGCCGTGTGGTGAGGGTCACTAGTCACACCTGGCCGTGTGGTGAGGGTCACTAGTCACACCTGGCGTGTGGTGAGGGTCACTAGTCACACCTGGCCGTGTGGTGAGGGTCACTAGTCACACCTGGCCGGGTGGTGAGGGTCACTAGCCACATCTGGCCGGGTTTCCCTCTCGCGCCAAAAAAAGCCAAGTGCCCTCTTACAGGGGGCATCTCTGGTAGAATTCGAGCCCACCGACCTTCGCCATGAGAGGCTAGTGCACTAACCACTTCGCCACACATAACGAAGCCAAAATAACGTCTTCCTCTTTCTAATTCTAAAGACACATTTTAGCACACGTAGTTGGCCAGCTAGTACAACAATTAATAGTGTCACTTTTTTTATATGCTTTCTTCAAAGTCTCCTAATTTCATTCCACTTGTTTTCATATATGTTTTCTTCAATGATTGTACAATTCTCCTAATTTCATTCCACTTGTTTTCATGTTTTCTTCAATGATTGTACAATTCTCCTAATTTCATTCCACTTGTTTTCATATGTTTTCTTCAATGATTGTACAATTCTCCTAATTTCATTCCACTTGTTTAATCTCCCAGACCTGCATCAGTTTTTGACTCTGCATATTGCTTGGTTCATATTTTACATCTTGAAACTAAATTTAAAGAATTAAGGGGGGGGGGATCTGTAGCTCTGTTATCAAAGCCCAGTGCTGAGAATCTGTAATTGTTTCATAACTGATTTCAGTATATTATTTTTTTTTTTAACATCGTGACAGTTGGTTACATTTTGAAATCTTATAAATATTAATTAGAATATATTTGTTTTGTTCATATACTGACCTCAGATGGGAGGTGCTTAAATGAAACAACAAGAGCAGACTAACGCAAGCCAAAATAATGTTTCAGAATATGAAGAATATTATGTGTAATAAATCACGGTCTTTGAGAGTGAGGAATAGCGTACTCCAGTGCTACATCGAGCCAATTTTATTTTACGGATGTGAGGCATGGTAATGTTATCAGTCTGTGATTGTGAGTGGGAAAGAAAGAAAGAAAGAAAAGAAGGAAGGAAAGAAAGAAAGAGAGAGAGAGAAAGATAGGAAAAAGAAAAAGAAAGAGAGAAGAAAGAGAAGAAGAAGAAAGAGAGAGAGAGAAAGAAAAAAGAAAAAGAGAAAAAGAAGAAGAAAGAAGAGAGAGAGAGAGAGAGGGTGGGAGGGAGGGAGGGAACAAACAAACGAATATTTAAAAATTTTCACCAGGTAAAGAACTGAACTCACAGGTTTGTCTGATATTCTAACCTGTATTTCCTGACTTTCATTTAGTCTGATATATTCAGTATCAATACTGTACAAATATGCTTTACTGAGAATAATTATGGGTAAAATTACAACAAAAAACAAAAACCAGACTTCAACATTTAACCTAACATTTTCGCATTTAACATTATAACGTTATCAGATATTAACGAAACATTATATATAGCTAAATTGATAAAGCGATCATTGCATATAATAATTGCCAGACAAGTCTACTCTTATGTAAAATGTAGATGTCTTGAAGACGCATGCAACTGACGTTAAGTAACCACGGAAAGCTAATAGAAGGGAAACTTCTTGAAAGGTTTAAGTGATATGGATTTGAGTTTTCTGTGTGTTATGGACGAGCTAGAGTTAGTGTTCCTTTAGCCGAGTAGGCTAGAATTACTGTTTTATGTGATGGATTAGTTAGAGTTATTGTTTCTGAAGCCGCAAAGGTTATATTGTTATTGGAACCTGAAGATAGAGAGTTGCGTTTGTAGTAACTGTGTGGGTTTAAAGTCAATTTTTTTTTAATGTTAGAGTTAACATTAGTACAATTCTGTGGGTTAGAGTTAGCATTATTTCAACTGTACGTTAGAGTTAATATTGTTTTAATTCTGCAGGACTTCTGATAACACTGTTACAATTATGAGTTAGCTTCAGTAATATTTTATCTGTGAGATAAAGTTAATATTTCTTTTCAAATGGGTTAAGTAGTACTGGTTTAGATTGTCTGTCGAGTAGATTAATAATATTTCAGTTCTGTGGCCTTGAGCTAACATTGTTTTAACCATGCTGGCTAAAAGTTACTTAAACTCGGTATTTTAAAGTTACTGTTTTCGGAGTCAAAGAGTTAAAACCATTATAGCCGGATTAAAAGGGGTTTAAGGTTTTATTATACTTTTTTCTTCATGTAGCTGTAGCATCACATCGGTAAGAAGATTAGCAGAAACATGGCCTGGTAACAGCAGAAGCTCTGGAAACTGTTGGAAGAATTTTTCGTCTGAGTCGCGGGGAAGTCTCTGCCGCCTCTTACGATGGGGCTCTGGTGCTGGAGGTTTGTACCTTATTACCTGTAGTTGTCGTAGCCGTGGAACCTTTGCTGGCGCTGGAAGAGCTACGAGATTCAGCTCCGTTAACCCCCGTTGTGGTCTGGATATTTCCGTTGGCTGCTACGGCGTTTTGGATATTTTGGACATTCGAGCTGGCTGTTGAGGTGCTTTGGATATTTTGGACATTCAGTCTGGCTGTTGAGGTGCTTTGGACATGTTGGACATTCAAGTTGGCTGTTGGGGTGCTTTGGACATTGAAGCTGGTTGTTGGGGTGCTTTGGACATGTTGGACATTCAAGCTGGTTGTTGAGGTGCTTTGGACATGTTGGACATTCAAGCTGGCTGTTGAGGTGCTTTGGACATGTTGGACATTCAAGCTGGCTGTTGGGGTGCTTTGGACGTTTTGGACATTCCAGCTGGCTGCTGCCAGGGCGCCTTGGACATTTTGGGCAGTCACACTTGCTGCCGTAGTGTTTTGGACATTTAGGACAAACCCCTTGGAAGCTAAGATTAGGTTAGTGCGGTATGCGTCCATGATATTGTAGATATCGAAACTAGTGTAGATGCTGGTGATTGTTTGTACAGAAAATGGAACTTCAGTGCTGATGATAGCTTGTATAGAAAATGGAACTTCAGTGCTGGTGATTAAATTAGGTTGAAATTCAACATGTGAAGTACTTTTGACACTTGCACCTTCTGATGAAGTGCTTGGGGCAGTGATAACAGTACTGTAAACATCGACAGCATTTAGGATGTTCGAGCTATTGAAGTGGGTGGTTGTGATACTGCTGCTACTAGATATGATGGTCTCAGAATTTTCAATGTTCTGATTATCAGTGATTGTGTTTGTTGCATGCTCATTAAGATCATCAATGACTGTGTTTGTTGTATGTTGATTAAGATCATCAGTGACTGTATTTGTTGTATGCTCATTAAGATCATCAATGCCTGTATTTGTTGTATGTTGATTAAAATCATCAATGACTGTATTTGATGTATGTTCATTAAGTTCATCAGTGATTGTATTTGTTGTATGCTCATTAAGATCATCACTGAGTATATTTGTTGTATGTTGATTAAAATCATCACTGAGTGTATCTGTTGTATGTTGATTAAAATCATCACTGACTGTATTTGTTGTATGTGCATTAAGATCATAAATAACTGTATTTGTTGTATGTTGATTAAGATCATCAATGACTGCATTTGCTGTATGTTGATCTTCGTTTACACTTATAGCGTTTGTTGTGTATTCATCCTCGTAGTTACTTAGTAAATCTGCATCGATGTGGCTACTACAATCCGTGTCACAGCTTGTACTAACGGTATTTGTGTTTTTACCATCCGCGAAAGCACCCGTTGAACTTCGGGATATCTGGTTCAGAACCTTGCTGCTCCAGGAGGTGTCTGTACTGACTGCCGTACTCTGGTCATTACTAAAAGTTTCCGAAGTGCTTTGGCTGTTCCTGTTTTCAGCCGTATAGTCTGTAACTGACTGGATGCCAGTGCTGGTGGCCGTGTTACCAACACCACTTGGTTCTTCTGCAGCAGTTTGAGCAGCACCTATATCATCTGCAGTACTTTGACGGGCATTACTGGCTGCTGTTGTACCTTGGGCATGGTTTTCACTGTTGGGGAGCGACAGATTCTGCAATACGGACGTCGTTTCGTCGGAATGGCTTGCAGAAAAGGAGTAAATGACATATTTTGTCAGACTTGGAACTTTCTCCCGGTTCTCAAGCATGTACATCGGCCGAGGAACGTTTTGGAAGTTTGAAAATCCAAGACTGTTTGCAAATGAACATTTGGTTTGTGTCGGACTGAAATGAAAGCCTTCACACTGTGTATCACTCATGCAAATTTGGGCACATTCAAGCGCTGAGCCACGGACGCTTCCAGCTGTTCGGTATATACTCAGTCTGTAGATCACACACAAACAGAACAAGAAGGTAATGGAATAGTCGAAACAAACTGTCACACAACAAAGTGCTACTGAATTTTGACATGAATAAATTTATCAAACAAAAAACAACTAGATTTCATTCATTCATTCATTCATTTGCATGTCCCTTGCGGAACTTTGCCTCCCTAACAGCACTTCTGTAGGCCTCTCGGTTATGAGCAAGATGGCCTGCTGCTGATGCATCCATTTGCAGATCATCAACGATGTCTTGCAGCCATCTTCGCCTTGGTATTCCTCTCTTTCTTTTTCCCATTATGTACCCTTCCAAGACGGTTTTCTCTAGATTATCATGACGTTTAATGTGTCCAAAATATTTAAGTTTTCTATGTTTAATACTCTTTACTAGCTAGGTTTCTTCAATATTAAGTTCTTGTAGTGTGGATATATTTGTTCCTTTTTGTGTCCATGATATTTGAAGAACTCTTCTGTAGAATTTACATTCAAAGACATTTATGTGTTTCTCAGCTGTTTTGTTAAGTGTCCAGGTCTCACAGGCATATGTTGCGATGGGAAAAATTCATGCCCTTTAAAATCTTATTTTTGTAGTTCTGTCTGCTCCTCTCCACAGATTCTTTAGTTATTTTACTTTCTGAAGAGCGATAGATGTCCTTTTTAAAATTTCCCTCATTGTATCTCTATTATTAGTTTGCAGTGATCCAAGATATTCAAAACTCTCCACTTCTTCCAGTTTTTCCTCATTGATACATATATCAGCTGCCTTGTTTGTACAACTAGACTTACCCGCAGTAAAATGATAGAGCACAGCATTGTAGGATTAGGTTTCGTAATAGACAAAGCACTTTAGACGTTAAAGAAAATAGACATAGTAGGAGACCATGACTTGGGCAAGACGAGCAACCGACAAGAGAACAACGCACTGTCCACTCAGCTTCCTAAATCTCCGATAAGAACAATAGGCTTGGTCTCAAATGCGTGTTAAATACATGAAAGTGGAAAGCTGTAAAAAACGTTACTTCGATTTGTTTGCTGAAAGGTTTTACTACTCTAAGTAACACAGAGGAACAAGGAGATTTTAAAGGGGAGAGAAGTTGTGTTCTTGCTCTCATCTCCTTTGAACTGCGAAGCTTGTGTTCTTTGCAGCCTATGTTTTATTGACGACGTGGATAGGAGGATGATTATAGTGGCTTGCTTGCAGAGTTGCAATGGACTTCTGAATCAAGCTTCTCCATAGATTTAGCTACCATAGACACCACGTCGATCTCTACTCAGGTATTCATTAGATTGTAGTAAATGATGTGAGATACATTTTTTTTCTGGATCCTTAAATACCAGAATACTATATAGAGAAATATTAGAACACTAGAAATATTTGCTAGAACAACTGTATAGAGAAATATTAGAACAGTAGAAATATTTGCTAGAACACTACTGAATGAATGATCTTTATTTTTAAAGGCTGAAGAATTGGGCACGCAGGCCCGTCTTATATTCTCCCCTTAATCACTCCATCTTTCATTCATACCACACACTCGATTTTAATACAAGTATACAAATTATATGAGAGAAGAAAAACGTATAAAAAAGAGTGCAATATTACAGATAAATATTAGAACACTAGAAATACCAAACAGTTCGCTGCATTCAGTGAGGTAATGGAGACATATAGATGAATTATGGCAATCTTACAGCACAGCCACAATTACAGCAGCTAGAACAAGTGCTGGACTAGGAACAAGTAGAAAAGCATGGATTTCAGATAACACATGGATATCCATAGGTGAAAGACGAGCAGCCAAATTAGCTGTGTTGAATGTAAAGACAGATCTTGGAAGAGATTTGGCAAAAGCGACATACAAAGAACTAGACAATAAAGTAAAAATTTCAGCTAGAAGAGATAAAAGAGAATACATAGACACTATGGTGAAAGAAGCAGAGAAGGCAGCAAAAACAGGAGACAACAAAACTTATATAACATACAAAAGAGGCTAACAGATGCTATTGTATCCAAAAGAAAGAGCAATCCTTAGCAAAACTGGAACCCTATTAACATCAGGTGAAGACCAAAAGCAAAGATGGGCTGAACACTTCCAAGAATTACTTAATCGACCACATCCAAAAGAATTGATAAACCTTGGAACTGACTTACATTCCCACAACTAAATGTCAACCTAGATGACATTGAAATTGAAACAGCAATGAATTTCATGGCTAACAACAAAGCTGCAGGTGAGGATTAAATAACACCTGAAATGTTAAAAGCTATTAACTGTGACAATATGAGTCAACAACAGAGAATGTTTAATAAAGTTTGGAAAGAAGAAAAGGTCCCTTCTAAATGGAAAAAAGAAATCACTGTTAAAATACAGACAAAAGGCAACATTAGCGATTGCAGTAACTAGAGAGGAGTAACCTTACTATCAGTTGTGTCAAAAGTATTTTGCAAAGTTATTCTGAATATAATTCAATATATAGTGGACACTACAATGAGAGAAGAACAGGCAGTACTTCGAAAAGGGAGAAGCTGTCTCGACCAGATCTTTACTCTCAGAATAACACTTGAAGAACATTGAAAAACAAAGATTATTAATCCTGAACTTCATAGACTTTAAAAAGGCATTTTATAGCATACAAAGAGATTCACTGTGGATAATTTTAAGAATATATGAAATACTATCTAAGATTGTCAACATCATTAGAGACCTCTACACTGGATATGTTTGAGCAGTCAACACAGAAGAAGGAATGAGTGAATGGTTCCAGATTGAAGCAGGCGTGAAACAAGGATGTATATTATCTCCCTTGCTTTTTGGAATTGCCATAGACTTCATAATGAAAAAATGCTGTACAGGTAAAACAGGCTTTGATTGAGTGCATCAGATCCAACTGGAAGATCTTAATTTTGCAGTGACAATATGAAATCAATGCAAGTAAAAACAGATACCCTGTCTTCAACGGCTATTAACAATTTTTTTTAAAATTCCCGTTTCCATGCCGTTAAGGCATATCGGGGAATATGGTGTTAGGCACGTATTAAAATAGGACCTGAAATTATTAATATAAAACAAAAATAATGAAACTTTTCATTAACCACGAAGGACAAATATACGTAGAAGGAACAGTCGCTGAAGAAGTAAACCAATTTGCATACCTTGGCAGCTACATAGACCAGGATGGTGACACCAGAAAGGAAGTTAGAATTCTAATTGCAAAAGCAGCATTGGCCTTCAAGAATCTTGAGAAAATATAGCATTCAAAGCACAAAAATCAAGCTAAGATTATTCAACTCAAATGTAATATCCACCCTCATTTATGCATGTGAAAACTGGAAAACAATTATAGAAATAGACAAGAAATTAGACTCTTTATATACTCTTTAATCTCGATATAAAGAGGAACGAATTCAAGAACAACGCAGAGGTAAGACAGATGAGCAAACAACAACCTGTCTCATGGGTGATCAGAAAAAGAAGATGGACATATGTCAGTCATGTGATGAGAAGAAACAATCAGAGGATCCCCAAACAACCTACCCTCGTATCAAGTGGAGCACAACAGGCCGAAGAAAAAGAGGTCGACCACGTGAAACTCTGAAGGGGACAATGTTAAGAGAGGCCAGTTCAGTGAGCATAACATCCCTTGATGAGGTTGAAAAACTAGCCGAAATAGGAAATCTTGGCGAACTACCATGCGGGCCCTATGCGACGTTTAGCGGCACGGGAAGGATGTAAGATGTAAATAAGAAATATTTTCTAGAACACTACTGAATGAATGAATGATTTTTATTTTTAAAGGGTGAAGAATTGGGCATGCAGGCCCGTCTTATGTTCTGCCCTTCATCACATCTTTCATTCTTACCACACACTCGATTTAATATAAGTACACAAACATGAGGAAAGAAAAACGTATAAAAAAAGAGTGCAGAATTACAAAGAAATATTAGAACACTAGAAATAAATGCTAGAAAACTACAGAGAAATATTCCGCAGTTGATCACACGTCATTGGTGCAAAATCTTTACCACGGCTCTTAGAGGCAGAAAAGTCGATGAGAAATTTTAGATTTTAGAGATGATGATGGTGACGATGTACAAAAGAATTAGTGAACATTCGCTAAAAGAAACGATGAGACAATTTAAATGTGAAAAGAATACACATAAATACTGTAATCAGGCAAACAGAGCATTTTGGCCACACTAGCTCTTCTCAGAAGAAAGTGAACTATTTGTGGAAGTTGCGAAGAATTGTTCTGTTTACTTGTCTAATGACATGTGATTAGCATAACTGGCCTTAGTAACAACAAACTAGTTTTATGTTCAAAGATTCAGACATTGCAACTTTTGGTTTATATTTCAATCTCACCTGGAAACCTTATCGGACAAGCTAAAACTGAATGTACCAGTAGCCAGTTGAATAATGAAGAAAACTGTAATCATTGAGATGCCTCCCATAGTTGGCATCAGTTCTCGCTTGTCATCCTGTACAAACAGAGAGTTGGCATGCATACGGTTTATGAATGACCGAAACAATCGCACGAATTTCATACAAATCTGCGCAGATATTGAGATTAGGGGTTTAGTAAATAATTTGTTGTTTGTGGCGTAACATCATCATCATGTCTCACACCTGGAGTTAACGCTTTGAGGCGTTGGTGGCCATGTCTCTCCACAGTTTCCTATCTTTCATGTTTTTCATTTGTTCTGTTGGTGTTTCCCACAAGCCATTTTGTCTTTTATCATTTGGTCTGCCTCTTTATTTCCTGCCTTCTTGTTGTCACGACATTTCTGTTTCCTACCTCTGCCCTTTATATGGCCAGTGGGTCTAGATTGTCTCCCTAGTTCATTGAGGTTCGTATCTCATAGGCTTTGCTTAGGCGTTCTTTATTTTAGCTGTCTGTGGTATTTTTAACATTCTTCGTAGGAACCACATTTCAGCTGCCTTGTACAGTTAGGCCCGGAGGGTTTTTCTTGTAAATTTAGGCCCGGGGGTTGTCCCTGTAAAGTTAGGCCCGGAGGGTTTTTCTTGTAAATTTAGGCCCGGGGGTTGTCCATCTTAAAGTTAAGCCCGGAGGGTTTTTCTTGTAAATTTAGGCCCGGGGGTTGTCCATCTTAAAGTTAGGCCCGGAGGGTTTTTCTTGTAAATTTAGGCCCGGGGGTTGTCCATCTTAAAGTTAAGCCCGGAGGGTTTTCCCTGTAAAGTTAGGCCGGGAGTGGATGAAGAAGTAAACAGGGAGGGTGGTGGAGGTGGAGTTATTTTAGCAGTAAATATTTCTCAGAGCCCCTGCCTTTCAACGTATTTTCCTGCGAACATTTTATTTTTTAAATCATTAGTTGCGAAGTTCTTCAACTTCCCTGAGAATTTCTGCCATTAGTTGCGAAGTTATTTAACTTCCTGAGAATTTCTGCCATTAGTTGCGAAGTTATTTAACTTCCTGAGAATTTCTGCCATTAGTTGCGAAGTTATTTAACTTCCTGAGAATTTCTGCCATTAGTTGCGAAGTTATTTAACTTCCTGAGAATTTCTGCCATTAGTTGCGAAGTTCTTCAACTTCCCTGAGAATTTCTGCCATTAGTTGCGAAGTTCTTCAAATTTCATGAACATTTTTTTGTTGTCGTTGCCATTAACTGCGAAGTTCTTGAACAGTATATCAGTTTTAAATGTAAGAAAATGTTTTCTCTAACAGGCGTGCACTTCTAAGTCGATATAAAGACGTTCGTATTAACATTTCTACATGAAAAGAGCTGGCACAATTTTTTTTTAGAATAAATTGACCCCATGGCGATTTTTGCCATAATCAGTGTTTTAAAATGAGAAATTTCCAATAACAGAACAAAAGATAATGGTAACTTTTATTTATTTATTAATTTTTTATTTTTGTGTTTAATTTTTATTTTCTTAAACGTGCATAGAAATATTGACGACAGAAAAATGTACAGAATGAGATAAACTTTTTCCCTGAATTAAAAAAAATTTATTAATAAAATCATGCTAGATACAGGCATGTAGCTTTCTTTCCACATTTTACGTTAAGTCGAAAAGTGTTTTTATGTTTTAACACATTTATTAATACACCCGAAGATGTGCTCCATTTGTTGCACGGAGAACGTCTAAGCGACGCTTAACTGCTTGTGTTGTGCTAAATCATCACTTGTCATTTCCTTTAAAGTTTAAATAACAGGATCTTAGTATATCATATCAACATCTGGCGTATTCCGTCCCTACTCACTTCCAGCTGTAACTGAAGAGTCTGTTTCATGATACCACAAAGTTTCATGATACCACAAAGTTTCATGATACCACACAAAACACTCTGGGGGCCTTCTTCTCAGATGCCATTTTGTTACTGGTGATTTCAGCGCTACTATACGCCCAAAAAAAAAAACCGTTTTAATCTGCTAATGAAATCCCACAACGTTCATGCTTCTGTCTGGTATAGCTTTTATCAAATGATTTTTCTTCATTCGGGAGGCTGAAAAAAAAAGTAAACTCGCCCCAAATACATTTTCAATAAAGAAAAATAGGATTAGTAAACTGTGGAACCATACCTTCTTTTATCTTAAATAAAAGCATTCCATTTTTTTCGGGGACGGAAAAAGGGGGTGGGGGTTCGTTTCTTCATGTTTTAAATAGTTTATCATAAAAAAGGTAGTTTTACGGTAGCAGGGAACTGGATTCTGGTGAAGACGGCGGACATCGATATCTCTTATCTCTACATCCTTCCCCTTCCCCCGCTCTCCCATTACAGCCAATCAGAACTCTGAAAATAAGTACCTGATACTTGCGTTAAGGAAATTCTCCTGAAAATCGGAGAATATTTGCCTGCAAGACGAGGCACACTTAACTAAAGTTGTCAGTGTATTAAGGAATAAGCATATCTTCGGGTAGAAAAGAAACAACTATATATATAACACCAAAGTTTCTGGCAATTGAAGAAAGAACGAATGTCTCAAACTGTACCTGTTGCATTACTGTTTTCATACGATATACTAAACTATACGCAAAGATGAACTGATAATCTGTTACTGAGGGAAGCAACAACGTGGATACCAGAGAACCTTGCTATCCATTTTTTTATAAATAGGTAACAACGAGGCTTTCGTACGGTAAAGTAAGAGAACAAATTTTGTAGGATTAGACCTCGAAAAAATCGTAGACAAAGCATTTTAGTGAGACGTGAGAGAAAGAAAAATCACAAGAGAATTACCGGGGATTCGAACCACGGACTCCGGTAGGACGAGCAGCCGTCTAGCCACGAGAGAACAGCGTACTAACGAACTGAGCCATCTTAGAGCCAGGAGAGAACAGCGTACTAACGAACTGAGCCATCCACGGCTGATCATCCTACCGGAGTCCGTGGTTCGAATCCCAGGTAATTCTCTTGTGATTTTTCATTCTCTCACGTCTCACTAAAGTGCTTTGTCTACGATTTTTTTCCAGGTCTAATCCTACAAAAAATTGTGTTCTTTTACTTGCTATCCATTATGTATTTAAATATATACAAATGTCTATACTAGGCTTCTGTCAATCACAATACTCTGAAGAACTGAGACTGCCTAACAGAACATTACCTCCCTTAAGACAGCAGTACTCACACGAAGTCAATACCAGTTACCCAGGCTACGCAGCCACGTGTGCGGCTTTATATAGAAGACCATGGCTTCTGTCAGTTTAAATTAAACTTAAATGTTAGTGTATTTACTTTGATTTCGCAGTCAGTTTTTCATGTCACGAGAGATGTATCACATTCCAGGGGTTCTCATACATTTTTGTTTTAGTACATCACCACCTGGTGGATTACTGTTTTAACCTAACCACATTCCTTGCTATAAAGACATCAGTTATGTGGTCTTTATTATAGCGCAATCTCTCTCTCTCTCTCTCTCTGAACCTTAAGTGGCCAGGGCACATGGGGCTTCCTCAAAGGTTTTCCGCAAATGCCTGTCCTTTTGCCTTGTTTCCCCGCTCTTGCCCAGGTGAGCCCTCTATTGCTCAAAATCCTCTCCGTTTATCTTCTCCATGTCTCTTTTGGTCTACCCTTACTTCTGTTCCCCCGTGGTGTCAGTCTAATAATGCAATAATATGTAATAAAATAATGTATTTAAATGTAAAGTAGTGGCCTGTAGACCCCACTAGAGGCCAGAGGAGACAAGTGCACAGTGATAGCGTTAAGATTTTTCAAAACCAGTACAGATATACTGGTCTTTCACGTTGCACGAGGTACTTTCCGAAAATACAGGTTTTTATCAGTGTAACATTCGGTACCTTATATTTTCTCGTAATGTAAAATTAAAAACTTTTTACAAACATTGGGGCCATAATTAAATGTTCATGTTCATTTTTCTTACCTTATTTGGAGCGAGACTTAATCTTTTACAAGATGCTGACATGCTAAATCAAAGTGAGACTGCCTGATTCTCCTCCATGCAAACTCATCATTATCATCATCATCATCATCATGACTTGGTTATCCTGCAACAGGTTCCACTGGGTGCCATCTGACGACCCCCAAAAGTCTTGCCTTTTATTTACTGGTTATTGCTGGTTAACGCGATCACTGGTTGTAGATGGCAGGAAAACGTTTGAGTGAGCAGGACACAGTCTGGTTGAGTGCGTCCATCAAGGCGAGAGTGAGAAGGCGCTGGAAATCTGTTATCAGCTAGCTTAGCATTGAAGACGTCACATGATGATGACGAAAGCCTTACAGCAAACAGAATCTAAACCCGGATCCTGCGTAGATTTGCTATTAACAAAAGAAACTGGAGACAGAATGAATATCTAAATCACTCTCCATCAGTGCCATGACTTGGTAGCAGGCAACCACACTTCCTCATTGTGTTCGGCCCTTGGTGTTTCTAACAAGACTGATCTTACTTTGTTCCCTTCCTATCTTGTTTAACTATTTTCCTTTCGGTCTCCGTCTTTCTCTTTTGAGTTTCTGATCAGTAAAACAGAACTTCAGAGTCCAAATATTGGATTCATTTTTTTAATACGAGAAAGACATGGACAATAGTCGTTCTTAGAGATAAAAATACAAGGACAATGGTTGTTCTTAGAGATAAAAATACAAGGACAATGGTTGTTCTTAGAGACAAAAATACAAGGACAATGGTTGTTCTTAGAGACAAAAATACAAGGACAATGGTTGTTCTTAGAGACAAAAATACAAGGACAATGGTTGTTCTTAGAGACAAAAATACATGGACAATGGTTGTTCTTAGAGACAAAAATACATGGACAATGGTTGTTCTTAGAGACAAAAATACAAGGACAATGGTTGTTCTTAGAGACAAAAATACAAGGACAATGGTTGTTCTTAGAGACAAAAATACAAGGACAATGGTTGTTCTTAGAGACAAAAATACAAGGACAATGGTTGTTCTTAGAGACAAAAATACAAGGACAATGGTTGTTCTTAGAGACAAAAATACAAGGACAATGGTTGTTCTTAGAGACAAAAAGACATGGACAAGGTTGTCCTCAGAGACATAAAGACACGGACAATGGTTGTTCTTAGAGACAAAAAGACATGGACAAGGTTGTCCTCAGAGACATAAAGACACGGACAATGGTTGTTCTTAGAGATAAAAAGACACGGACAATGGTTGTTTTTAGAGATAAAAAGACATGGACAATGGTTGTTCTTACAGACAAAAATACATGGACAATGGTTGTTCTTAGAGACAAAAATACAAGGACAATGGTTGTTCTTAGAGACAAAAATACAAGGACACTTGTTGTTCTTAGAGATAAAAAGACATGGACAATGGTTGTTCTTAGAGACAAAAATACAAGGACAATGGCTGTTCTTAGAGACAAAAAGACACGGACAATGGTTGTTCTTAGAGACAAAAATACAAGGACAATGGTTGCTCTTAGAGACAAAAAGACATGGACAAGGTTGTCCTCAGAGACATAAAGACACGGACAATGGTTGTTCTTAGAGACAAAAAGACATGGACAAGGTTGTCCTCAGAGACATAAAGACACGGACAATGGTTGTTCTTAGAGATAAAAAGACATAGACAATGGTTGTTCTTAGAGACAAAAAGACATGGACAAGGTTGTCCTCAGAGACATAAAGACACGGACAATGGTTGTTCTTAGAGATAAAAAGACACGGACAATGGTTGTTTTTAGAGATAAAAAGACATGGACAATGGTTGTTCTTAGAGACAAAAAGACATGGACAGTGGTTGTTTTTAGAGATAAAAAGACATGGACAATGGTTGTTCTTAGAGACAAAAATACAAGGACAATGGTTGTTCTTAGAGACAAAAAGACATGGACAAGGTTGTCACCAGAGACAAAAAGACATGGACAATGGTTGTTTTTAGAGATAAAAAGACATGGACAATGGTTGCTCTTAGAGTCAAAAATACAAGGACAATGGTTGTTCTTAGAGACAAAAAGACATGGACAAGGTTGTCACCAGAGACAAAAAGACATGGACAATGGTTGTTCTTATAGACAAAAAGACATGGACAAGGTTGTCACCAGAGACAAAAAGACATGGACAAGGTTGTCACCAGAGACAAAAAGACACGGACAGTGATTGTCCTTAGGGACAAAAATCTCAAGTTCTGAATAAAATATAAACTGTATAAAAATATACTTTTTAAAGCCTAAAAACTTAAGACTCAGTGATAAGACAAAATATGTGGAACATACATAAAAAAAAACCAGATCAAAATGTCAAGCATCAACATTTAGAAATATAAGGCCTTTTATGCTATGAAATCAAAATAATAAAAATAGTAAAAATATATGAGAAACTGTAAATAGAATCACATTGAAGCGTAGGACAGACAAACAGATGGACAAAATGCGTGCACGTTCAGTTGTTTATTCACAGAGCTCTGTGAGAAGAGACAAATAATACACAATCTATGGAAAAAAAAGTGTTGAATTCACCGGATCTAAAGTTGGAACATCACGTGGCTGCAAGCAAAGGTGGTATTTAAAGTGGCTAGAGCTGGCAGAGAGTAGTATGGGAAACCCTGCAACAATCTGAGGAGAATATTAGTGTCCATGTTAGTGACATATTCTCAACCGTTGCTCGCTTACCTGCTCGTGTCATGTCTAAGTTTTTCACACACTTATGAGCTTTAAGAAAGTTTGTTTTGGAGATTTAGCACTCAAATATTCGAGTGAAGGTCAAATATTAGGAAAGATGCACGCGGTGAACATTGGAGTTCACGTGAACGCCACGGAGTACCTGTACGCCCCCTGCTCAGCCGACCTATTTGTCCTAGCCCAGGTCTTCTTGCTTGTGGAAAATCTATTTCTCTCCATTTATAAAAGCCCAGTGTTTGTTTACGATATTTATATTCCTGGCAGACTTCGGAAGATGCAAGACATTTACAGTTCAGGAAGGTGGATGCTGGAAGATTGTTTGAAATAAGTCGCGGCCGCATGACGCTAAGATGGCCGCCGTGACGGTCGCTTGTTTCGGCTTCCCACGAGGTAAAGCAAACATAGGCAAGTGCTTTCAAAACATGGATCAAAAGTCAAGACGAAACAAACAGTGCCCGTTGAAAGCTCATGAATACTGCGAGCATTTACTCATTAGGGCATGAGTTAGGTCTTTCATCTCATTAAAAATTCATCATGGTGGATAATGAGATTTTGGCTGAAATTTCATTGTGAGTTATTTGCCCTTTTAAGCATCCAGTTGTTGTTATTGCTGTGTTTATTGCTGTTATTGCTGTCAGTGATGTTTTTTTTAAAAAAAAACTTATGTTAGTGTTTCTTTTGTTGTTTTTATTGCTAGTGCTGTTGTCACTGTTTTTTTAAAATTGCTGTTTCTATTGTTTCTTCTGTTTAATGTAATAACTGTTATTATTCTTGTTTTATTTATGAAACGTGGACGTTATTTTCGTTTTTCATGTTTGTTACTCTTGAATTGATGTTTCTAAAACCGTTACTCTTGTTGTCGTTAATGCTGATGTTTTTCTTTTCCTCTTATCTATAATCGCTTAATTCATCTAAGAACTTGGCTCCTTTGAAACTGACGGTCAGTGAAAATGTTGAAACTGAAAAAAAAAATGATTCGGATAGGGATTGGGTTCTGTTTTGTTTTAAATTGTTGCGGATGAAAGTAGCAGAGTACTGGAAAAGCTTCACCACCGGTGTGATATAAGATGACCTCTGTCCCAACTGCACAAACCTGCCAGCACAGATCTGGCCCGAGGGAGGGGATCTGAAAGAAAAGCTGTGGTGGGGGAGGGGGGGGGGTTCCACCCAAACCTGGAGAAGATGGCGGACTTCGCCAGGGCGACAGAGCTGTAGGTGTAGCATGATCAATCAGTGCTCGAACTCTGACGAAGAAGAAGAAGACCTCCTATACCGGCGGTAAAGGTGAGTAGTGTAACAGCCTTTTCCCAGCTTAGTCCGTGAGAAGCAAAGTGGTGAGTGCAGTAATCTACCATACCCATGGTCTGCGGGTCGCATCCTATCGAACGCGCTCCAGTGATCCAGTTGAAGATATGGACGGGGGTGAAGACGCTGTTCAACCGGACAGGCCAATCAGCGACCCATATCTGATATGCTAGCGTCAGGGTTAGAGAACCATAGCTGACCAAGACCCTGTCCCACTTCTTCCGTGGTACTCCTAGTAACAGACCTAGCCTGGCTAACGGGGCAGGGATCGCCATAGTCCCCATGGTGGTGAAGTCTGCTAAAGAAGCATTGCACACCCCTTGCTTTTTAGCTGTACTCTGGGACTGAAAAAAAGTTGGCATAACCCGCTCCCACGCCGATACGATGCTGTGCCTCAACACCTCTACAGCATCGGCCGCAAAGAAGACCAGCTCGCAGTTACAGGGAGATAGCACAAGACAAGACAACTAGAAATGGATAACTGGCTACTACGGATAATTGGGTATTATGGATAACTGGCTATTATGGATAACTGGCTACTACGGATAATTGGGTATTATGGATAACTGGCTATTATGGATAACTGGCTATTATGGATAACTGGCTACTACGGATAATTGGGTATTATGGATAACTGGCTATTATGGATAACTGGCTACTACGGATAATTGGGTATTGTGGATAACTGGCTATTATGGATAACTGGCTACTATGGATAACTGGCTATTTAAGAAGCTGAAGAAGAATTATCCATATAACTATTTCAGTACCCTGAGAGGTCACGGATATTATGAGAACTAACACCATATCCCATAGTTGCCATGACACAGTTATCTTTACCTTTTACCTACCTTTTCCTGAAAAAAAAAACCAAAGACGTGTGAGACCGCAATGTCTGGGTCACCTGTAGCTGTGTGCACAGGTGTTGCACAGGTAGATATAAATCTAAACAAAATTTTACAAATAGGGAATCGCGACGACATCAGGAAAAAAAAAAATGAAAATGAACGACCTTAAGAGACAGATGCCAAGTCTTCTATCTTGACCTCAACCCGTGAATTAGAGAATGCCACAGCATATCCACCTCTGTAAATGCGCGGCTCAGGATGATGATGTCAGTGAGTGGGTGTCTTTCTTCCCCTGCTACGTCTAGCGTATATGTATTATGTGATGTAGAATGTATATGTATTATGTGATGTAGAATGTATATGTATTATGTGATGTAGAATGTATATGTATTATGTGATGTAGAATGTATATGTATTATGTGATGTAGAATGTATATGTATTATGTGATGTAGAATGTATATGTATTATGTGATGTAGAATGTATATGTATTATGTGATGTAGAACGTATATGTATTATGTGATGTAGAATGTATATGTATTATGTGATGTAGAACGTATATGTATTATGTGATGTAGAATGTATATGTATTATGTGATGTAGAATGTATATGTATTATGTGATGTAGAATGTATATGTATTATGTGATGTAGAACGTATGGAACAGAGAGAAAGTTCTATGATGAAGGACAGAATGTCAGGCGTGTCTGCATGTCCAATTCTTCACCATTTGCGAATAAAGATCAGTCAATCAATCAATCAATCGGTTATCGATCTTCATAGCAGGTGTCTACGATATAGTTTCTCTAATTTCTCATTTTTCCTCAGGTTTCCGAGCCATTATAGCTCATCACCACAGACAAAGTTCACCTCTATTCTATTCTTAGGTGGTGACACTAATTTCCTTTATATCCTATTATATGTTGTCTCTCCATCTTATCTCAGTTTTTGGTAATGGTATACTGAAGGAAATAATCATATCTTAAGAGACATAAAGATATTCTGAATGACATCATCATCATCATCATCATCATCATCATCATCATCATCATCATCACCATCATCATCATGTGCCGTGCCGACTTGCGTTGGCTACTATGCTTCTCCAGAGTAACGATCCTTCATGCAGGCCATCAGCTCAGTTGGTGATCTCCTCTCACACCATTTCGCCAGACTGTCCAGTATCATTTCTCTTGGTCTTCCCCTGGCTCTTCTTCCCTCTACTTTTCCTTTTGTTATAATTTTCTGTTCTCTAGCTTTACTAGAGAGAAGAAAATAAAGGAATATTTAATTTAACTTTTCTAAAAAAAATGTGGTTCTTTAAAAGTGAATTTAGCCTTAAACACACACACACACACACACACACACTCACTCACTCATTCGTATAGTTAGATAATCCAAACCAAAAAGAAACTAAACTCAACGTTTGGCAACAGCATATCCGATAATTGAAACAAACTCTGAGATTTCAACTTTGAGACATTTCTTTATTTCCACCATGACACGCCTTCACCAAAATTTAGCAAACGTATAGTTATGGGTTATGTTATACTGAGACGATGTTTCGCCTCGCTTTTATGAGCAAATCACCAGAAGTGGCGACTGACAACCCCTGGTGTAGAACATTTGGAGGTGGTCTACTGGACAGTTTGTTCTGGTCTACTGGACAGCTTGTTCTGGTCTACTGGACAGCTTGCCCTCATCTACTGGACAGCTTGCCCTCATCTACTGGACAGCTTGCCCTCATCTACTGGACAGCTTGCCCTCATCTACTGGACAGCTTGCCCTCATCTACTGGACAGCTTGCCCTGGTCTACTGGACAGCTTGCCCTGGTCTACTGCACAGCTTGCCCTAGTCTACTGGACAGCTTGCCCTGGTCTATTGGACAGCTTGTCCTGGTCTACTGGACAACTTGCATTGGTCTACTGGACAGCTTGTCCTGGTCTACTGGACAACTTGCATTGGTCTACTGGACAGCTTGTCCTGGTCTACTGGACAACTTGCATTGGTCTACTGGACAGCTTGTCCTGGTCTACTGGACAACTTGCATTGGTCTACTGGACAGCTTGCCCTGGTCTACTGGACAGCTTGCCCTGATCTACTGGACAGCTTGCCCTGGTCTACTGGACAGCTTGCCCTGGTCTACCTTCGGGACAACATCAAAGCGTGCCAGAAATATTCTGCAACCAAAGTTCAGCCTGAAAACGCCGCATGATGCAAGAATCCCCATTCACGAGGACATCAGAAAGCAGATTTTCTCCCCAGTTCTTCGAGCTCTGCCGGGCCTTTTGACAGACGCTGAGAAGTTCCATCACGTCTTGTTCACCGACTGTTTTTGCTTCGAGTGGTGGATTGTACGTCAAGATCTGTTAATGTGGTGGATTGTACATCAAGATCTGTTAATATGGTGGATTGTACATAAAGATCTGTTAATGTGGTGGATTGTACATCAAGATCTGTTAATGTGGTGGATTGTACATCAAGATCTGTTAATATGGTGGATTGTACATCAAGATCTGTTAATACGGTGGATTGTACTTCAAGATCTGTTAATATGGTGGATTGCACGTCAAGATCTGTTAATATGATGGATTGTACGTCAAGATCTGTTAATGTGGTGGATTGTACGTCAAGATCTGTTAATGTGGTGGATTGTACAGTGGCGTTTTCCTCTCCGAGTTTGGCTTCTGCCAAAGTGTTTCCAAGTTCATAACATATTTCTTCAAGTTGTGTTCTGCAATTTACATCCAACACTCTCCTTCTTCCCACTGGACAGCAACAGTATATGTAGACTTCAGTTTACAAGCTTACTACCAACAGTACATCTAGACTTCAGTTTACAAGCTTACTACCAACAGTACATCTAGACTTCAGTTTACAAGCTTACTACCAACAGTACATCTAGACTTCAGTTTACAAGCTTACTACCAACAGTATATCTAGACTTCAGTTTACAAGCTTACTACCAACAGTACATCTAGACTTCAGTTTACAAGCTTACTACCAACAGTACATCTAGACTTCAGTTTACAAGCTTACTACCAACAGTACAGTACATCTAGACTTCAGTTTACAAGCTTACTACCAACAGTAACATAAGTCGTAAGAACAGCCAAAAGTGTAGTTCAAATCTCATTCATTCATTCATTCATTCATTCATTCATTCATTTGCATGTCCTGTGGGGAACTTTGCCTTCCTAACAGCACTCCTATAGGCCTCTCGGTTGTGAGCAAGATGACCTGCTGCCGATGCATCCATTTGCAGATTATCAACGATGTCCTGCAGCCATCTTCGCCTTGGTCTTCCTCTCTTTCTTTTTCCCATTATGTACCCTTCCAAGACGGTCTTCTCTAAATTATCATGACGTTTAATGTGTCCAAAATATTTAAGTTTTATTTGTTTAATCCTCTTTACCAGCCAGCCTTTTTCAATATTAAGTTCCTGTAGTATGGATATATTTGTTCTTTTTTGTGTCTATGATATTTGAAGAACTGTTCTGCAGCATTTACATTCAAAATCTCATAGACATGAAAAGTTATTGATGCGGTAGATGAGGATGATGACGATGGGGAAAAACTGTTGCCATGCGGCAGTGAGTGACAAAACACGTAACATGAAAAACTTCCCGGGCTCCTGTATCCTTCATTTTGTCAAGTGTCTCAGTAATAATTTAATTTAATTACTCTTGAAAACACAAAACAGTAGGAAAAACTAATAGGAATATAGTGTTAATACAGTGTTAATATTCGCTATAATATCATAGTCCACTAGACTCTTTTTTAGTGTCAGAGTTTCTTTGTTGTCATTTGCTTATACACGCACATGGACAACCCTTTTATATTCTGGAGGTTGTTACACAAATCCAGATTTAAATTATCCATCTAATTATCGAACTGTCCTTCACTATCTTCCAGTCGCGTGTGATGTTAACAGACATGTCAGTGTCTTGCCAGCGGAGTAGTGAGATAAAGCCTTCACTTTATATCTTCTGTCTGCTTTGTGTTACGTGCTTTAAGCACCTTTCTTGTCGCTATTTTGTCTAAAAATTAACAGATTATTACATAATGACTATGTGTGGGCGAGGCAAAAGTGAAGAGTCCATAGATTCAAATAAATTATGTCCAAACAACATACAAGGCAATGATGTGGTTGGACCTTTATATGGCCGTGTTAAAGGCAGATGTAGCCGTCGAGTAGAATGACTATAAAATGTCGACACAAGTCGAGCCTGAGTCGCCGTTCTTTATTTTAAAGTCGAGTCTCTAAAAGCGACTGGAGTCGCACTCAAACCCCAGTCGATCGACTGGAGTCGCACTCAAACCCGAGTCGATCAACTAGAGTCGCACTCAAACCCGAGTCGATCAACTAGAGTCGCACTCAAACCCGAGTCGATCAATTAGAGTCGCACTCAAACCCGAGTCGATCTACTGGAGTCAGTATTTCTGAATATAGCACATCACGACGTTTCTACAAATAATAATTTCAGACAAAAACAGATTTATCTTTTCGAAAGGTATTTATTTGGAATATTCAACAAATAAAATCTTTCACAAGAAGCTGAAAATCTACTATGGATAAGTAAGGAACGCTTAAATTACATTCCTACCGCGAAAAATTAAAACACTTTTGTAAAGAAAAGTTTAAAAAAATACGTAAATTAAAAACTGCATTTATATCCCCTTCCTGTCCCCGCCTCCTTTGCTTGACAGATTTACATTAGCAGCCATGTAAGATAAATATAGACGTGCAGTAAATTCCTCGTAATGTTGGCTGTTGTTACAAAATGTTTGAGAGGTCTTTATGTTTTTAATGAAAGATTTAATGAGATTCATCATCATCATCATCATGTGCCATGAAAGTCGTCGTACGCAATCATGTTTTTTTTTTCAAGAGGTATCTGTCTTCGAACCCATCAACAAGGAAGGTAGGCTTTAAAAAAAGACAAGACATTTTCACTAGTTTTGTTGATATTGACACACAAAACTTTTGTTGGCATAACACGATTGAATTCCAACTAAAAAATTACTGTAAGGTAGTCTCATATATGCGCAGCTATTCTGGTCAGTTGTGTATCCGTTTGGCTGATTGCTGGCCCACAAAGATTCAGTTGTTGCTACTTCAATACCTGCATATGGAAGAGAGAGAGAGAGAGAGAGAGAGAGAGAGAGAGAGAGAAAACGAATATCATTTTACACATATAACAGTTACATTTTTACTGGACTTTATTACTTTAATATCACTTTAATGTCAGGAAGGTAAATTCCCAAAACAAGTTGTACTGTATAGGCCAGAAACAAGGACTACAACTAAACAAAATAAAAACCGGACACAGACGTTTGAGAATAGAATCCTGAGAAAAAATTGTGGGCCAGTAAGAGATCCTATAACGCAGCAATGGAAGATGAGAAGTTTCAAAGAAATCTATATTTTTATCTCTCCGCTTATAACAGCCATAATGAAAAACAATAGACAGGTGGCTTGCATCCTTTTAGAGAGACAAGTGAGAATAGGCAAACAGAAGTGATGAAAGGGGATCGACCAAGAGGTAGACCTAGACGGCCACCTTGAGACAATCTAGAAGAAGATTTACGCGCTCTTGGAATCGACATTTGGCAAGAACAGATCAAGAACAGAGAAGCAACCCTCATTTCCTCGGAAAGCTGCTGAATTCAGTAGCCGCTTAAAGAAGAAGAAGAAGATGATGATGACGATGAAGACGAAGAAGAGCCTGGAGCTGTTCTAATTATTGTGTCTCAGAGTTTAATCTGTACTATCTCATGTTCTACTCTGTAATGTGCTTCGGGGTCTACCCTGTACTGTGTCTCGAGGTCTATTCGAAGTTGGCAAACAACAACTTGCAGATAATATCAAATTACCGTAAAATCGATTAGTACAGGGCAAAAGATGTCTCGTGGCATTTACATCGGGTAGTAATAAGAACAGGCCAAGCAAAGACTGCATTTCAGAGAATGAGAAGCATATTATCCAACACATCCTTATCAATGAATGTTAGAAAACAAGTACACAAGCAAAGACTGCATTTCAGAGAATGAGAAGCATATTAACCAACACATCCTTATCAATGAATGTTAGAAAACAAGTCCTAAAATGCTATATTGAACCTATCTTGTTATATGGAAGTGAATCATGGACAATAGGCAAGTCTGCACAAAAATCATTGGAAGCAGCAGAAATGCGGTTTATCAGAAGAATGTTGCGAATTTCCTGGTCACCAAAAATAATCAATGGAGAAGAGTTGGAGAGACAAAAAAATCTTGTCACAATATAAAAGAGAGACAATGTACTTTCATAGGACATGCAATGATAAGAGAAGGCATTGAAAATATTATAACAACAGGAAAAATAGAAGAGCCAGGGGAAGATCAAGAGAAATGATACTGGACAGCCTGACGAGATGGTAAGAAATAATAATCTACAAAACTATAATAAGACCAGCCTTCATGTATGGATCAGAAACGTGGAGTAAAACAAAGAAAGTTGAACAACAATTGCAGGTCTTTGAGAGCAAGATCATAAGAAGAATCTTTGGACCCATAAATGATACCAACAGTGGAGAATGGAGAGCTAGAAAGAACACTGAACCTTTGGACCCATAAAGGATACCAACAGTGGAGAATGGAGAGCTAAAAAGAACACTGAACCCAACAGATTATTAAAATCCCAACGAATTATAAATATCTTGAAACTGAACAGACTACGCTGATTGGGCCATGTAGAAAGACAAATGAAAATGATGTATGCACAACAGATGAGGGAAACAAAACCAAGGGGTGGATTAAGACAGAGATGGAGAGAAAACATAGAAGAGGACATAAAAGAAATTGGTGCCACCAACTGGAGAGAGAATATTAGGAAGAGAGAGAAATGGAGGCGAACTTTGTCTGTAGCAATAAGCCTTAATGGCTCAGAAAGCTGAAGAAGAAGAAGAAGAACAACAACAACAACAACAATTATGGAGTAACTTCCTTCCACTTTCTTTCTGCCAAAATTTCTCACCAAATTTGCTCTGGCGGAGCATGGAAATTAATTCAGGACTGAAAGAGTTAAACGTCAAGAACAAAAGTGTTGGACGCATATTTTACAATGTAACAAAATTTGAGAACTATGAGATTTGAGAACTAAGAGATTTGAGAACTATGAGATTTGAGAACTAAGTTCAAGGCTAAACACTGCTAGTTTTATGCAGTCAAGAATCATCTCTCGATGTGTTTGGAACGCTTTCAATTTTCCCCATGTAGTCATAGAAGATCAGCAGAACATGACAGTCTCTGGGCAAACAGGAGACTGAAGAAATATTTGGAACATATTATACGGGACGAGATAATAGGTAAAACATAATTGTTTTTTATGTGCTTTGACTTGTGCTCTAAATGATTACTACTACTACTACTACTACTACTACTACTACTACTACTACTACTACTACTACTACTACTACTACTACTGCTGCTGCTGCTATTACTACTGCTGCTACTACAAATACTACTACTACAAATACTACTACTAATACTGCTACTACTACTGCTGCTACTATTACTGCCAATGCTGCTGCTGTTACTACTACTACTACTACTACTGCTACTATTACTACTACTACAACTATTGCTGCTGCTACAAACATTATTATTACTACTACTGCTGCTACTACCGCTGCTACTACTACTACTACTATCACTACTGCTACCATTACTACAACTGCTACTACTACAAATACTACTACTGCTAATATTATTACTACTATTACTACTACTACAAATACTACTACTGCTAATACTACTACTACTACTACTACTAATACTGCTTCTGCTGCTACTATTACTACTACTTCTGCTACCGCTTCTGCTGTTACTACTACTACTACTACTATTGCTACTATTGCTACTACTACTACTAATACTGCTACTACTGCTGCTACTGCTGCTGCTGTTACTACTATTGATACTGCTAATAATAATAATAATAATAATAATGCTAGTACTACTACTGCTAGTACTACTAGTACTACTATTGCTACTGCTACTGCTACTGCTGCTGCTGTTACTACTACTACTACTACTACTACTACTACTACTACTACTACTACTACTACTACTCTAGGTAAGTAGTCCTGTTATGCCTTAGAGGCACATAGGGATATGGTGTTAGTGCCCATATTTTCCTTGACCTGTCGGCACACTAGAGGATGATATGGTCAGTGTCACGCCTGGCCGCCTTTCTTTCTCTAACTCCAGAAGAAGTCGAGTACTCATGTCTACAGCCTTCGTGACTGGCGTGCTCCGGCTGGATTCGAACCCCCGATCTTCGCCATGACAGACCAGTGCACTAACCACTTCACCACTCAGACATCCTACTACCACCACTACTACTGCCAATACTGCTACATCTACTACTACTATAACACCTCTTATAACACCTCTTCTACTACTGCTGCTACTATTACTACCAGTACTACTGCTACTGCTACTGCTATTGCTACTACTACTACTGCTACTACTACTACTACTGTTGCTACTATTATTACTACATTACTACTACTATTACTACTACTGGTACATCTACTACAACAACAACAACAACTACTACTACTACTACTACTACTGCTACTACTACTACTACTACGGCTACTATTACTACTACTACTACTACTACTGCTATTACTACTACTGCTACTACTACTAATACTACTGCTATTACTACTATTGCTGCTGCTGCTGGTAGTGTTATATTATATTATTAGTTGTAATAATTATTATTGCATTTTAATTAACTCTTGCGCTATTACTACAACTATTATTCTTGACATTATTATTATTATTTTTATTCATGATATTATTTTTATTATTATTTCTATTCATGATATTATTATTATTATTATTATTATTATTATTATTTCTATTCATGATATTATTATTATTATTATTATTATTTCTATTCATGATATTATTATTATTATTATTATTATTTCTATTCATGATATTATTATTATTATTATTATTATTATTATTATTGCTTTTCCCTCATCCTGCCTAGACTCGGAGGAGGTCGCTTATTTTATTGAACTTCGTGTAATATTTTCATTCACGAATGCTTTCGTTCTCCACGGTCCAGTGTGTCTGGCCCTGCCAATACATAGCCTCCGTCTTCAGAGTCAGGGCTCCTCAACACCAGCGTGCCGCGTACACTTTTCTACATCTGAGTGGAGTATAGGGCCCAGTCCAGGCATGCGCAAGGTCACATCTTCTTTGTCTGGAGGCAGGTCACGTTAATGAAGGTAAGAATTTAATCAGAAACTCACCTGTGTTGACCCACTTCCAGGTGTTCTTTGACGGGTCGTAGCGGAGTCCGATATACCACTCCGTCCAGCTGAGGGTGTTGTTGTTTCTCAAGATGTTGCTGAAGGTTAACAACTCCGCGCTCGAGCAGAAGTCTATGATCTGCCCTCCCTCACTGGCACAGAACTCCACTGCTTTATCAAAGCTTCGTTGTTGCTGAAGGAGAAGAAGACGAAGTGGAGGAATTTAGAAGAGAAACACGACTTAAGGAGAAACGGAGAAACACAATCTCTCTCTCTCTCTCTGTCTCTCTCTCTCTCTCTCTCTCTCTCTCTCTGTACCTTAATTGTCAAAGGCACATGGGGCTTCCGCAAGAGTTTTCCACAATCGCCTGTTCTTCACCAACAGAGAGGATGTTGAGTAGTAGAGGGCTCACATGAGCAAGAGCAATAGAGACTCTATTACTCAACATCCTCTCTGTTGTTCTTATCCATGTCTTCTTTGGTCTACCTTTACTCCTGTACCCCTCAGATGTCCATCTTGGTACTATGGTTTGGTAATAAGTCACCAGCCATCCAGAGCACACGCCCCAACCATCGCCAACGTCTTTTCTCAGTCAGTGAAGTTAATGATTTCATATACGCTTCTGCCAGCCGTTGTTACTGAAAGACAGGGCCAGCGATACAAGTTGGAGCGAAACAACCATACCTCATCTCAGATCATATTTAACATACAGAGGTTATTTCTTATCTGTTCTGACCACGAGATTTTCACTGGTACACACGACACATACACACCTGCACATGCACACGTATACAAGCACACATACACTTACGCACACGCCCACAAATATGTACATATGCGTTGAAGGATCCCGGCGAAGAAATCTGTTCTCATAATTATTGATGTTTTTGTAGCGGAGTGAATGCTTTTTGTACAGTTTAATTTGAATAACCGAGGCCGTGTAGTTTATTATACACGATGATCTCTCTCTCCCTCCCTCCCTCCCTCCCTCCCATTACACACACACACATACGCCCTCCCTCCCTCCCTCCCATTACACACATACACCCTCCCTCCCTCCCATTACACACACATACGCCCTCCCTCCCTCCCTCCCATTACACACACATACGCCCTCCCTCCCTCCCTCCCATTACACATACATACGCCCTCCCTCCCTCCCTCCAATTATACAGACATACGCCCTCCCTCCCTCCCATTACACACACACATACGCCCTCCCTCCCTCCCATTACACCCACATGCCCCCTCCCTCCCATTACACACACACATGCGCACACACACACGGAGTTTAATGAGATATTTTCTATGGGGACAAGAAGTAAACCTTCACCTTTATGTCTTTATGGAAGCTCACACACTTGCTGAGGGACGGTAGAAACTCGTAGCCACAGGAAGAATTCGTTTCTCGCCTGGCCTCTGACCTGATCACGTACGACGCCCAAGACGAGGACGGCCACGCCCCTGGAGTCCGTGGAGCTGGGTCAAAGACAGCATCAGCTGAGTCATTCAAAACACAACGGCCTTGACCGGCCGAGAAGTAAAACGTCTGGCAAACGGCTTTTTTACAAGCACGGGCGCAGTTGAGCAGAGACTGAAGCTGGATGGGGAGTTGGATCTCTCGTCCATATATCGGCGTAGCCACAGACGCAGTGCTCTTCTCAAAAACAACTCTGCAGACAAAGTGAAGGTGTCATTCAAGATAGTCATGATGGCAGATTATTAACAATAAACATTTGGAAAGACCTGCGAAGATTGTTCACAGTAAAGAATGCAAGATTAGCATGGAAAACTCCATATAGAGGACGTATACGTGAAATAAGTAAAAGAAAAGTGATAAGGCAGTGAGCAGGAATAAAACCCAGGACCCCAGAAGAACAGGCAACCGTCTAGCCAGGAAGAGAACAAGGCATTGATAACTCGGCCACCATAGACAAGTTATGATATCTTGGAACAAATTTTTAAAAACTGTGTTGAGTCTAGATTCATTTCAGTAAGTCATTTGTCTGTCCCTTGGGAACTTTGCCTCCCTAACAGCTCTCCTATAGGCCTCTCGGTTGTAAGCAAGACGGCCTGCTTTTGATGCATCCATTCGCAGATTATTAACGATGTCTTGCAGCCATCTTCGGCTTAGTCTTCCTCTCTTTCTTTTTACCAATTATGTACCCTTCCAAGACGGTCCTCTCTAAATTATCATGGCGTTTAATGATTCAGTTATTACATCAAAATCAAAGTGGTTTAATGTAAAGTAATTAAGGTAATAAAAATAATCATTGCTTATAACCGGGAATATCTTCATTCCCGGAATCCCAGAGTGGCATAACAGCAACCCTCATCCCCAGGACCTGTGATAAAGTGTGAAGGGAAATTTCCATCTGGACTGGAATTGGGGCCCTCGTTGTATTTGCTCACATTTTTATCCTGTCCTCTAATTCAGCGGAGTTCTGTTGTAAACGTCCGTGTCTTTTTTGTTTGTGTGTGTGGTGCTGCCTCGAGCTGTGTAGCATAGCCTTGTAAGTAATGATTATAGTTATTATTATTATTATTATAATTATTATTATTAGTGATATGATCGTGAATATAGTTAAGAAGGTATTGGGGGCAGGATAGTAGATCAAACGGCGACAGAGAGGTGGATAGTTAGAGGGGCGAAGAGCGGATACTTGGTAATTCAAAGCCCTGATCAAAGGTAAACCGAGGAGACATGGTTATGCCGAGAGATCGTAAGTTAGTCCAGTACTAACAACGCAATGACTCGAAAACCACCCACGCACACCTGCAGTAGTCGGGAGGGAACAATAGACATCTGACACTGACTGAGGAAGTTAGGGCGACAAAGGATGACCCAATGACCCGATGACCCAATGACCCGATGACCCAATGACCCGATGACCCAATAGGAGGCGTGGTCTATTGAACGGATCTTACGAATATATGGCAGGGAAGAGGGCTAAAAAAAAGAAGGGAGAGATTCTGATAGAGGAGGAAGATTCAGCAAGAGAGTTGTAGAGACAGAGACAGATAGAGATTTTAGAGGTAGAGATAGCGAGAGTAGGAAGACAGTAGAACACCAGGAGAACCCGTAAGGAGAGCACAAGCAGTCTAGCAGAAGAACAGAAAAGAACGAGAAGTAGTGTTAGACTGAAGATGTCCTTAAAGTGATGTGTTTTGTGTACCTTTAAACTTCGAGCACCGAGCTTTTGTATTAATGTATGAAATATTGATTATTTCACCGAATATTTCATAGAGTGTGAATAATACAGAGATTTTTCAGAGAGAGAGAGAGAGTATTAGAGAAAATGGCAGAAACACCGGAAATAGACATACTGAAATGGGAGGTCAGATATCTAAGGAGAGAAGGAGCTAGGTTAGGTAGAGAGTTGAGGCAAGAAAGAAATATGAGAACACATTTCAATTTTTATCCTAGACCAGATTTTAGACAGACACACAACTCTTGTTATAGAAATGAGAGAGCTGGAAGAAGAAACAAATATCAAAACCAGGAACACTATATAGACATGAGTTATAAAACCAGACAACCAGCCTACAACGACACAAGGTATAGAGACAGCTACCAGCACAACTCTTTTAAAAGAAACGACTGCAGATATATGCCACATAACACCGAAAGGTTTGATAAGAATATGAAGAAAGAAAGAATTTCAGTAGTGTGTACGATATCAGACACAGATAGACGAAATAAATATGAGACGAAGAGGAATAAAACTAGGGTAGAATTAGTCGAGGCTGGTAGCCAGACAGTTAAGGACAGAAAAGACAGGTCAACAAACACAGATAGGGTAACCAGAGACGCACACACCTCTATCTCAGACACAGACCTAGGAGGAGTAGCTCGCACAATGGTTGATGTAACTGTAGGAACAGACAGGTTCAGGTTAAAGGATGTATCTACTCAGTCAGGTTATATGAATAAGGATGAAGAAACAAATATGGTAGATGTAGTATTAAGAGATACATGTATGTCAGAGACGAGGATTGATTTGAAAGAGGATCTTGTAAGAGACTGCAACAATAGTCAGAGAATACTAGATAGTACAGAGGGCTCACAAGGTACAATAGGTGCAGTAGATGTTGCTGAAATTAATATGAATGAAGAAATGGTGTCACCTGATTTTAACGATGATGTGGAGGCATCCTCAGATGATGAGGAAATACCAGAGGCTCTGTTAGCATACATGGAAGAACAAATTTCTAACATTATAGAGACATGTAAATCAATAACTTGCAAGGAGGATCAGAACAAGAATATTCGTAAAGATGAGAGAATCTATGAGAGAGGACATAATAATACTACAGGAAACAGAGAAAATCGTTTTATGTCAGGTCAGAACAAGATAATTTTAATGATGAGAGAAGGTATGAGAGGGGATATAGTAACCGCAGAGGAAACAGAATAATAGTTACTGGGGCAGAGGAACGAAAGGAAATAGAAGGCGATACTAGTGAGAGATCTCTAATGTTATTTTACGGGTTCAGTTTGATGCACCACATGTACATAAATATACAAGTGGTCATTCTTTATCGGTGATAATGTGGCAATTTTTTTATGTGTACGAGAGACGAGACTAATATGGCTCGCATTGATGATGTACATTTTTTGCATTGCTACTATGGTATTGCTAATGTTGAAATGCTCAGAAATTGAGAGTGTTAGTAGTATAACACTCTATATATCTTTTTTATGGTGAATAATAATGTAATATTGCATATTTTTGTATGATGAATGATCATAGTCGGGAGGGAACAATAGACATCTGACACTGACTGAGGAAGTTAGGGCGACAAAGGATGACCCAATGACCCGATGATCCAATGACCCGATGACCCAATGCCCCAATGACCAATACAACAATTGGAGGCGTGGTCCATTGAACGGAACTTACGAATATAAGGCAGGGAAGAGGGCTGAGGATGCAGATTAGGATTCAGGTTCAGGTAGAGAGAGGTTCTGATAGAGGCAATTCAAGGACACGAAACGCTCACCCAATGTAAAACAAGCCGCATATACAAACATTTGGTCAGAAATCAAGCACCACCATTACACCTTAGGATCAAAAGGGGACGTAGATACCCCATACTAGACTATACTGATACATTCCAAAACCTCCATCTCAAAAATATCACACCAAAAGCCAGAGAAATCACTTTCAGACTCATATACAGTATGACGCCCACGACACACAGCAAAACACAAAGAAACATGAGACGATGTCACCTATGCAGGAGAAACGCACTAGAAACAGAAGAACACATTTTCTACGAATGCAAAACAGTAGCAACCACAGTAAAAACAATACAGAACACAATAGAAACACACACGGCACAACAAGCAGACATCTACAAAGCCATAATGTTGAATACAATCCCTAAAACACAGGCGGACATACACACCAAGTTAATAGCCCTGCTCGCAGAGTTCAGGTACTTGGTGTGGACGTGTAGAAACAGAGCTCGTTTTGATTTCTGCACGTTTAGTCCTGTCACATTCTTGAGAATGTTTCAACAAAGATCTGGCAAAATAATGGACTGAAAGAGAGAGAGAGAGAAAGAGAGAGCAAGAGAGGATAAAATTTAAGTTAAAAACCCATGTACATCCCATGAGTGAAAGAGAAGGCCTTTGCCAAAACAAATGTACATCACCAGAGAGGAAGACAACGATGGGAGAGAGAGAGAGAGAGCGAAAGAGAGAAAAAGAGTACACAGGAAATCCCACAAATTAGGCAATTTTTATACATTATTTATAAAAAAAAAATTTTAAAAAAAAAATCATAAAAAAAAAAAAAATCCAAAGAGAAACAAAGAAAGAAAAACGCAAAGGGTTAAGAAACCACACACCTAAACACATATTACCACATGATGACAGCAACAACGGTCACTCGAAAGAGTTTTCTAAGTTGCACAGTGCAAGGTCTTGACAGATCAATCACTGAGTCTGAAAAAAAAAAAAATTCTGATAGAGGAGGACCAAAAGGTCCTAAACAAGTAGTCTAGTAGAAGAACAGAAAAGATAGAGAAGTAGCGTTAGACTGAACCAGTGAATTAAGAGGTTGTGCAGTAATTGCTACATTGAAACTTCGAGCACCGAGTTTTTGTATTAATGTATGAAATATCGAATATTGTGAAATTCGGATCATTGCTGTATGTAGAAGATGAAAAAGTTTGAATTTGTGAACCAAGTATTAGGAGATCTACGATGAATGTAACGAAAAGTATATAATCTTACATCTTATTCCAAGAGATATTTGAGACGATACGTCTTGATCATATTTATCAAAATAAACGATATCGGTGAACTTTTCATAAGAATTGATCACTATTGAAATGTTTGAGAAAGATCGACGTGTGATGTATCGATGTGAGATGTGATGATTAAAGAACATAAACTTCAATAACATAATAAAAGAACTTCACAATGTTAAAGCTGTTCTTAGTGCTGCGTCTCAGAGTTTAATCTGTACTATCTCAGGTTCTACTCTGCAATGTATCTTAGGATGTACTGTGTCTCAGATTCTGCTTTGTAATGTGTGTCAAGGTCTACTCTATGATGTGTCTCTACTCTGTACTGTGTGTGGCTCAGATTTTACCTTGTAATGTATCTCGAAGTCTACTCTATATTGTATCTCGAGGTCTACTCTGTAATATATCTCGAGGTCTACTCTGTAATGTATCTCTATATTGTGTCTCGGGTCATTCATTCATTCATTCATTTGCATGTCCCTTGCGGAACTTTGCCTCCCTAACAGCACTCCTGTAGGCCTCTCGGTTGTGAGCAAGATGGCCTGCTGCTGTTGCATCCATTTCCAGATCGTCAACGATGTCTTGCAGCCATCTTCGTCTTGGTCTTCCTCTTTTTCTTTTTCCCATTATGTATCCTTCCAATACGGTCTTCTCTAAATTATCATGATGTTTAATGTGTCCAAAATATTTCAGTTTTCTCTCTTTAATCCTCTTCACTAGCCAGCCTTCTTCAGTATTAAGTTCTTGTAGTATAGATATATTTGTTCTTTTTTGTGTCCACGATATTTGGAGAACTCTTCTGTAGTATTTACATTCAAAGGCATTTATGTGTTTCTCAGCTGTTTTGTTAAGTGTCCAGGTCTCACAGGCATATGTTGCTATGGGAAAGATGCATGCCCTTAAAAATCTTATTTTTGTGGTTCTGTCTGCTCCTCTCCACAGATTCTTTATTTGTTTTATTTTCTGAAGAGCGATAGATGTCCTCCTTTTAATTTTCCTCATTGTATCTCCATTATTAGTTAGCAGTGATCCAAGATATTCAAAACTCTCCACTTCTTCCAGTTTTTCCTCATTGATACATATTTCAGTTGCCTTGTTTGTTTTGTCAGTTGTCATCAATTTAGTTTTCTTTGCATTAAGATAGAGGTTCTGCTCTTCGCTGTTCTTGCGGACTGACATAATTAGTGTCTCGGGTTCTACTCTGTAATATATTTCGAGGTGTACTCTGTAATGTATCTTTATATTGTATCTCGAGGCCTACTCTGTATCATGTTTCGAGGTCTTCTCTGTAATATATCGAGGCCTACTCTGTAATATGTCTCGAAGTCTTCACTGTAATATGTCTCGATAATGTATCTGAGGTTCTACTCTGTAATGTATCTCGAGGTGTACTCTGTATTATGTCTCGAGGTCTTCTCTGTAATATGTCTCGATGCCTTATCTGTAACATGTCTCGAGGTCTACTCTGTAGTTTATCTGAGGTTCTACTCTGTACTTCGCCTCATGCTCCGCTCTGCAGATCATGTAACTGTTGATTACATAGGTCTGTTCTTTTCCTTAATTTCAGACAGACAGACAGACAGACAGACAGACGGACGGACAGACAGACAGACAGACAGACAATAAATATGAGGATTGAAAAAAATTAAAGCAACCTTTTGGGGCTGACAAAACATGCTGAAACTGAAGTGTAGACCGTACTGTATCCAAGCCATAAACAGCAGAACCTGGACAACATTTCTCTCCTGATGTAGGGCAGACACTTCCACAGAGTCTGTTTTCAGCTTTAAAATACTAAAAAAAAACAGAGGTCAAGACTCTGAAAAATGTCACGGGGTGATATCACAAAGTGCATTTTAACAACTTGAAACGAAAGTACAGTGAGATTAACTGTGTATATTCTTCTTCTTCTTCCTTAGCGTGAATGTTGAAGAAGAAGATGATGATGAAGGAGTAGGAAGAGGAGAAGAAGAAGCAGAAGAAAAATGAAGAGGAGAAGGAGGAGAAGAAGCGTAGACGGGCTGGCGTGTGATAGCAGGAGAGTCTGAAAGTCCTGGCATAGAAAGAAACTGTCATCGGGCTGTCACTCAACAGCTTCCCCCACCATTTCACTCCCCTTCTTATTACAGTACGCTTTAGAGCCTTTATTCTTTCAGTGTTAATTGATGAACCATTTAAACGACAATAAGCATATATTTCTGCACTGTGCAGTTATTAGACGTCCTGATGTTATTTCTCAACTTTGAACACACCAGCATCCCGTAAAAAAATAGTTAAAATAAGCATATACTGTTTTCTGTCCTTGAATCTCCGTTTCTGTATTTACTTCATTCACGCGGTTCTGCATGTTTTACTGTCCACGTTATGTGTAAATAATGGCTGAAAGATCTTACAGAAGTTCTGTGTGGAGATATGGAAAAGCATGGGGAAACTTGTTATTTGTCTTATTTGCAAATCATCACTCACATTTACCATCATATGAAAGGTTTTTGGGTATAAGTATACCTAAGCGTTATATATATATATATATATATATATATATATATATATATACTTAGGAGTAGCTATATAAATATGCATAAAGTCACTATATAAATAAACCTACGTGTAGTTTATATAAATAAAATTACTATATAAATATGCCTAAGAGTATCAATATAAATATACATAAAGTCACTATATAAATATACCCAATGGTAGCTACATAAATATACAAAAAATCACTATATAAATATACCTAAGAGTAGCTATAAAATATACATAAAGTCATTATATAAAAATATATATTATATAGATATACATAAAGTCGCTACATAAATATACCTAAGAGTAGCTATATAAATATACATAATGTCACTATATAATTATATCTAAGCGTAGCTATATAAATATACAAAAAATCACTATATAAATATACCTAAGATTAGCTATATAAATATACATAAAGCCGTTGCAGTAAAGCTGTGATAAAAGGATGTTAAATTATTTAAAATAAAACTAGGAAGAGCTTTGTTAGTTAACGAGTTAGTTCTAAATTCAGCCTCACTTAACATGGCCTTTTCTGTACAGTGATTATTCCCTCTCTGCTAAGTTCTACTTTTTTTTCTCAGCTATAGGTTATATCCCAGAACCCTCACTGTACAAGATTACACACCCTGTACCCAACCACATTCATCTGTTCTACCAACCCTTTTATCGGGTTGATTACCATCATATCATTCTCTCTCTCTCTCTCTCTTTTTCGCTTTCCCTATCCTTGATATACTACCACATCCCACATCTTTTTTTTTTCACATAACTCCACAACACGCACTTTCCGACTCAGCTTTTTGCAAGTCCCAGCTCTCTCTCCCTCTCCTTCTCTCTTTCTCCCTCTCTCTCCCTCTCCTTCTCTCTCTCCCTCTCCTTCTCTCTCTCTCCCTCTCCTCTCTCTCTCCCTCTCTCTCCTTTTCTCCCTCTCTCTCCCTCTCCTTCTCTCTCTCTCCCTCTCCTTCTCTCTTTCTCCCTCTCTCTCCCTCTCCTTCTCTCTCTCTCCTCTCCTCTCTCTCTCCCTCTCTCTCCTTCTCTCTCTCTCCCTCTCCTCTCTCTCTCTCCCTCTCTCTCCTTTTCTCCCTCTCTCTCCCTCCCTCCCTCTCCCTATCCCTCTCTCTCTTTCCCTCTCTCTCTCTCTCTCTCCCTCTTTCTCTCTCTCTCTCTTCCTATTTTTTCCCCTCTTATATGTTACACATCATTCACGAGAAGTTATATTTTATCTTATTTCTCTGTTTCTTTGTCCTGCAAACTTTTGCGTGATTAAAGAGTAAACCGGAACGTTACCACAGTGCGCTAGTTAATAAAGATAACCCTGTCATGCCTTAGAGGCACATAGGGATATGGTGTCAGTGCCCATATTTTCCTTGACCTGTCAGCACACTAGAGGGTGATATGGTCAGTATCACGCCTGGCCGCCTTTCCTTCCCCAACTCCAGAAGAAGTCAGGTACCCATTTTTGCGGCTGGGTAACTGGGGTAGCTCCGGCTGGATTCGAACCCTTGACCTTCGCCATGAGAGACTAGTGCATTAACCACTTCGCCACCCGCTAGTTAATAAAGCTGTTCCTAAATCTCTCTCTCTCTCTCTCTCTCCCTCTCCCTCTTTCTCTCTCCCCTTTCCACAAAAAACGAAGGGAAATAACCCCAGGAATAGATTCCATGAGTGCGTACTAAACGGGTACCCGAAAGATTCAGTTCATAAAAAAACACAAGTAGTGCCCAGTTCATGGATCTCTCGAACTGTAAAAAGTGCAACACACTCCTATCTTATGAGTTACTACTATGAAAAACCAAATTTATCATAAAATTACCTGAGGCATTAGATATGCAAGGAAAAATACAGAATTATTTCCCTTCTTTACTAGCAAATTCTTGAAGAAGAAAAAAGAAGAAGAAGAAGAATTAAAACACATAACTGACCTTTGGTGAATTTAAAAACACACTGCGCCGAATCACTGTATTACGACGAAATCAGAGCATAATCGTGCACCAAGTTATGACTCAGCTTTCTGGTGCGTAACATTGCCAGTGTAAGGGGGAAAAAAACAAACTTATCACACGGTAAAAATATGAATCATAGGATAAGTAACAACAATAAGGGTTTGAAACTTTTCAGCAAGAAGTATATGTAAAAATGAGATCAGTGTTTTAAATCGATCGAATTAAACACACAAACTAAACACACAGTTTAGCTCCGCTGGAACAATAGGTATGATAATTAACAGAAATGAAAATAGTTTTATTTGGATAATTGCGTTAAAATAGAACTTTCTATAGCTAAAAGCGTTAAATGAAATACAGTTCTCTGCAGTCATTCATAAAATATGTGAATTAGATGCTAAGTAATATTTTAAAAATTACCTGCTCTTGGTTTATGCAGGAGTTAGGCTGGCCGTAGTTTTGAATGTTGAGTTCTGCAATAAGTGGCTGTTGATCACAAGTTATTGCCCTTTCTCGACTTCAGCCAGGGCTGATCAGACCTCGTGAGAGAAGAAGATCTTATCTTGGTCCACTTCGGTTCTTTGCTGTCATTTGTGATCTGACATAGATAACCATTGTCGTGCCAACAAACGAACACTGTTTATGTTTGTGGCTTTTAGTGAGGAGAGCTTTGCACTGCTGTTGTTAAAACTATCATGTTTCTGACATTGTGAGATTTTGGATTGGCCAGACCTGTATGTCATCTGCCTCTTTCCAAGCAACTGAATGTGAAGATATCTTGTCTCAGGTTTTATGTGTCTTTGTACAGCTTAATTGTGACAGAGAGAAGATCACGTGATTCTAACATCTGTAAGGTCTATTTCCGAACCTAGATTTCTGCAGACTAAACAAAGATCTAGATATCTGTATATAGATCTAGATTTCTATAGTAGCATATAGATCTATATAGCAAAAATAGTCAACAAATTAGACTCTTTTGAAAACAAATACCCAAGGAAAGTACTTGGCATAAAATGGAACGAATTCAAGAACAACGCAGAGATAAGGCAGATGAGTGAACAACAACCTGTCTCATGGGTGATCAGAAAAAGAAGATATATATCGGTCACATATATCGGTCACGTGATGAGAAGAAACAATCAGAGAATCCGAAAAACAAACTATCAATTGGAACACACCAGGCCAAAGAAAAAGAGGTCCACCACGTGAAACTCTAAAAGAGGACATTGTTAAGAGAGGCCAAATTAGTGGGCATGAAATCCTTTGATGAGGTTGAAAAGTTCGCCGAAAACAGGACGTAGATCCAGAGTTGTGTACTAGCTTATAGATCTGTATTGCTGTAGCGCGCACTGTATTTGATACCTGTACTGGTAAGTGGAAAATGTTCTGCAGTGGCACGAAGATTACTAAAGTTGAGAAGCCCTGCACATAAAGAAGTGGCACGAAGATTACTAAAGTTGAGAAGCCCTGTACATAAAGAAGTGGCGCGAAGATTACTAAAGTTGATAAGTCCTGCACATAAACAGATGAAACAAAATATGAGGACGTCTAATGTGTGTCTATAGTATCAAGAACATACAAATATCACATAAATATCACATTAATATAACGGTTAAGAGAGGGGGGGGGGGTGAGACAGAATATTTGAGACTATGAGAACGATAACATGAAAATTTTGAAAAAAAAAACCGTTACCAAATACACCAAGTGTTGCCAAAAACAGCTCCACGAGCTATCACTATGCACTCCCAGTTTTTGGGGTGCGAGGTTGAGAAGTTGATTAGTAGACTGTAGGCTGCATGCTGTAGGCTGCATGCTGTAGGCTGTAGGCTGCATGCTGTAGGCTGTAGGCTGCATTGCTGTAGGCTGCATGCTGTAGGCTGCATGCTGTAGGCTGCATGCTGTAGGCTGTAGGCTGCATGCTGTAGGCTGTAGGCTGCATGCTGTAGGCTGTAGGCTGTAGGCTGCATGCTGTAGGCTGCATGCTGTAGGCTGTAGGCTGCATGCTGTAGGCTGCATGCTGTAGGCTGTAGGCTGCATGCTGTAGGCTGTAGGCTGCATGCTGTAGGCTGTAGGCTGCTTGCTGTAGGCTGTAGGCTGTGCTCTCGTGGCTTGTCGGTTCCTAGTCCTACCGGAGTCCATGCTTCAAGTCCTAAGTGCTTTCTTTCTCCCATATCTAAGTGCACTGTCTACGATTTTTTGAATTCTAACATTAGACTCATGGTACATGGGTTCAAGTCCCAGTACTGGGTAGTTTTTTTCGGGTATACACACACAAAAAAAAGGCCTCGGTGTCAACGCAGCCTCTAAAAATGGGTACCAGAGAAATCTGAGAAGGTAAAGCGGCCAGGGCGTGATACTGGCCACATCAAACTTTCATGTGCCGGAGGTCATGGAAAATACGGGCCTAACACCGTATTCCCCAATATGCCTTAATGGCGTGGAAATGGGAGTTTTACCGTTTATTATCTTTTAATATTACAACACTGTGCTCTGTCACTTTACTGACCTCTCTCACTTTATTGTGCTTTGTCACTTTACTGTGCTCTCTCACTTTACTGAGCTCTCTCACTTTACTGAGCTCTCTCACTTTACTGAGCTCTGTCACCTGCGTCTCCTTTATGAAAAAAAAAAATTGTCTCAGTTTCTGAAGACCACGACTAAAGATGGTAAGGTTTTATTTTTTTTTTCATCAACGGAGCTAAAAGCTTATGATGTCTACAGAGACAGTTCTAATACCACAAAGGGAGGATACAAGAAGAAAATTGATGACTAGCTACTAAAGACAATAATTGAGTACTACGCACCAGGGGAGCGAACAAATAAAATGGAGTTGATTTATGAGTCCTAAAGAGACTTAACCAACTAATTATTTATCGGTTTCCACCCGTAGCAATGGAACTTCAAAATGCCTGTGTGATATTCGTATGAAACACGTGTTTTCATGCAGTATATTCCTCTGTGATATTCGTATGAAACACATGTTTTCATGCAGTATATTCCGTCAAATTAAAAAAAAATTGTTATTAATAACATAGGAATAATACTAAATAGTGCTAAATATGCTGGTTTATTGCACGTCTCTACGTTGAAAAGACCTTTGGTTGAAATATTGATCATGCAGTATTCTGTTTTTATTTTTCTTCCACTGATAAATGATACTTTCCTTTTACGCTTTTAGTCTTGATTTGAGCATCATTGTTTAGTTTTACAGTGGCTTCATGTCTATTGTTTTGTTTTACAGTGACTACATGTCTTTTGTTTAGTTTTACAGTAGCTAAATGTCTGTTGTTTAGTTTTACAGTGACTACATGTCTATTGTTTAGTTTTACAGTGGCTAAATGTCTGTTGTTTAGATTCACAGTGACTACATGTCTGTTGATTAGTTTTACAGTGGCTACATGTCTGCTGTTTAGTTTTACAGTGACTACATGTCTATTGGTTAGTTTTACAGTGGCTACATGTCTATTGTTTAGTTTTACAGTGGCTGAATGCCTACTGTTTAGTATTACAGTGGGTGAATGTCTACTGTTTAGTTTTACTGTGGCTAAATGTCTATTGTTTAGTTTTACAGTGGCTACATACCTCTACCAACACAAAATTACAAGATTGGAAAAACGGTTGATGAAGGAATTATTCATTCACTTTGTGATACATGAATAGTTTTTTGGAGTATAAGTCTATATAAAACTAACTTCATGAACGTTCACAAAGATACTGCAGTAAAACTTTTTTCTATATCCCTTTGTCCCGTACGTTTCTGTATGATTAAGGTGTAAACTGAAACATTACAAATGCGTGCTTGTCAATTAATAAAATCTGTTTCTACTTCTGTTATAAACTGTCTTAGCATTATTTCATTTAGTTCCGAGTCGACAAGTTGTTTGTTGTCATGGTTTTCACTTCAGGGTGTCCTTTGCTTTTGGAGATCTGTTGCTTTTCTTTTCCAGTGTCACTTGGTCAGCTCATGAAGAGACGCTTTTCTCTGTCTGTGTCTCGTTAGGGGATCAAGGACTGACATCTTCTCTAGAGTTCTCTTTTCTTTCTCACGAAATATGTATATACAATTTCGACTGTCCTTTTCTCTAAATGATTCTTCTTTCTCTGAAAGAAACGTCTCTGAGAACTTCTTCACATGTTTGTGTCGAGTCTTTTAGTGTATATGATGCATCTTTGTCCAAAACCGTATCTCTGTTTGTTCCAGTGTCTGTTTCATTTGTTTGTTCAGTGTTCAACTCCCTTAAGCAATGAGACACATACACACGTCCTGTAAGAACTGAACACTCTACACAAGTTTACAGATATTGAGAAGAAGATAAAGAACAAAATATTCAAGTCTTTACACGATATCAGCACAGGTTGTCTTGTGAACACAATTCTGAGAATGAGGTTTATTGTGTGGAAAGACTGTAAGGATGAGGTTTATTGTTTGGAGAAGACTGTTGGAATGAGGTTTATTGTTTGGACAAGACTGTGAGAATGAGGTTTATTGTTTGGACAAGACTGTGAGAATGAGGTTTATTGTTTGGACAAGACTGTGAGAATGAGGTTTATTGTTTGGAGAAGACTGTGAGAATGAAGTTTATTGCTTGGACAAGACTGTGAGAACGAGGTTTACTGTTTAGAGAAGATTGTGCATGAGGTTTATTGTTTGGACAAGACTGTGAGAATGAGGTTTATTGTTTGGACAAGACTGTGAGAAGGAGGCTTAATGTTTGCAGAAGACTGTATGTTTATTGTTGTGGACAAGACTGTGGGGATAAGGTTTATTGCTTACAAAAGACTGTAGGTTTATTTTTTGTTGTTTGGGTAAGACTGCAAGAACGAGGTTTATTGGTTGCGCAAGAAGACTATGTTTATTGTTTTAAACAAGACTGTGAGAATAAGGTTTATTGTGTGCAGAAAACTGTTTGTTTAATTTTTATTGTTTGGACAAGAATGTGAGAGTAAGGTTTATTGTGTGCATGAGACTGTATTTTATTTTTTGTTGTTTGGACAAGACTGTGAAAATGAGGTTTATTGTGTGGACAAGACTGTGAGAGTGAGGTTTATTGTTTGCAGAAGACTGTGTGTTTATTTTCTACTGTATGGACGAGACTGTAAGAATAAGGTTTACTGGTTGCAGAAGAAGACTGTGTGTTTATTGTGTGGACAAGACTGTGAGAATGAGGTTTAATGTATGAAGGAGACTTTGAGAATAGGTTTATTGTTTGCAGAAGACTGTACATGTTTATTGTTTTGGACAAGACTGCGAGAATAAAGTTTATTGTATGCAGGAGACTTTGAGAATAGGTTTATTGTTTTGCAGAAGACTGTGAGAATAGGTTTATTGTTTGGAAAAGACTGTGAGAATGAGGTTTATTGTTTGCAGAAGACTATGTTTATTTTCTGCTGTTTGGACAAGACTGCGAGAATGAAGTTTATTCGTTGCAGAAGACTGTATGTTTATAGTTTTGGACAAGACTGTGAGAATATGGTTTATTGTGTGCAGTAGAGTGTATGTTTATTTTTTATTGTTTGGACAAGATTGTGAGAGTGGGGTTTATTGTTTGGACAAGACTGTAGGAATAATGTGCATTGCTTCAAAAAAGCGCTATGAGAATAAGGTTTATTATTCCAACAAAACCTTGCGATAATCAAGTTTATTGTTTAAGTAAAACCATGTAAGCCATGAAACTTTCTATTTCTACAAAGCTCTGTAGGAATGAAGCTTACTGTTTAGAAAAAGATCTGTGAGAATGAGGCTTACTATTTGGAGAAAGATCTGTGAGAATGAGGCTTACTGTTTAGAAAAAGATCTGTGAGAACGAGGCTTACTGTTTAGAAAAAGATCTGTGAGAATGAGGCTTACTGTTTGGAGAAAGATCTGTGAGAATGAGGCTTACTGTTTAGACAAAGATCTGTGAGAATGAGGCTTACTGTTTAGACAAAGATCTGTGAGAATGAGGCTTACTGTTTAGACAAGGGTCTGTGAGAATGAGGCTTTAGAAGAAAGATTTGTGAGAACGAGGCTTACTGTTTAGACAAAAATAAAATATTAATAAAACTCAGCCGGAGTCAGTGAAGATCATGGACACACTTATGTAGTCACGGACACACTTATGTAGCCATGGACACACTTATATAGCCATGGATACACTTATGTAGTCACGGACACACTTATGTAGCCATGGACACACTTATGTAGCCATGGACACACTTATGTAGCCATGGACACACTTATGTAGCCATGGACACACTTATGTAGCCATGGACACAGTTATGTAGCCATGGACACACTTATGTAGCCATGGACACACTTATGTAGCCATAGACACACGTATGTAGCCAATACCGTGCGAGCAATACATGAAGTGGAACACAGAAAATGGCCCCACGGACTGGCGGAACACAAACTAACAATTAGACGGGCCTCATAGTAAACAAGAAATGAAGGCAAAATGGAAACTGACATATAACAACAAAGAAGAATATAAATATGTAACAAAAGAAGTAAGAAGAAACATAAGGAAAGACAAAAAAAAACAATACATATAAGATTTTTGTGAAAGAATAGTAGGAGATCAAAAGTGTGAAAGAGATAGTGAAATGTTTAAAAAAAATGAAGACATTGACGAGAAATGTCACACCTAAGCTAAATGTAATTTGTGACAAGATGGGAAAGACCTTGACAAAGACAGAGGAAATTCTAGAAAGATGGAAAGAATATTGTAAAGTAATGTATGAAACAACTGACTGTAAAAAGCAGAAATCAACAATGTGAATTATTATTGGAGGAGAAAAAGCCTGAACCAACAATTGAAGAAGTTTTATGGGCAATAAAGAATCTGAAAAATGATAAATCACCAGGATGTGATGAGATAACAGATGAACCATTTAAAGCAGGAGGAAAGGAATGTGCCTCAGTCTTTCATGCATTATGTAAAAAGATATGGCATTGGTATTTGACCAAAAGAATGGAAAAGAACTATATTCATACCACTGCCAGAAAAGAGTAACCTGAAATTATGCACACGCTGCGGAACTGTTGCCCTGATTAGTCATGCCAGTAAAATTCTATTAAAAATCATAATGGGTAGACTTCGAAAGAAAATAGAGGAAGAAGTCAATATGGTCCAAGCTGGTTTCGGGCAAGGAAGAGGATCAAGAAACCATTATTTAATAGAAGATTAATAATTAAGAAATACAAAGAATTTAATGTGAATCTATAGTTATCTTTTATAGACTATTCAAAGGCATTTTATTCTGTACAACACCGGAAACTGTGAGAAATAATGGAAAAAGTGGGATTTCCAACACATGTGATACAATTCATATCACTGCTTTATCTAGATCAGCAGGCAGCAGTAAGAATAAATAGTGAAACAACAACTTGGTTGGAGATATAACAAGGGGTCCGTTAGTGGGTGCTTATTGTCGTTTTACTTATTTAACTTGTACGCTGAACATATAATGAGGAATGATAGAGAAGATGTAGACAAAGAATATTACGATGCCATAACAATTGGAGGTTATGAAACACCAGAGATTAGATATACTGATGACACAGTATTACTGACCACAATACAAAAAGGAATGGAAAAACTAATTATGCCAGTCCGTAAATACAGTGAAGAGCAAAATCTCTATGTTAATGCAAAGAAAACTAAATTGATGACAACTGACAAAACAAATAAGGCAGCTGAAATATATATCAATGAGGACAAACTGGAAGAGGTGGAGAGTTTTGAATATCTTGGAGCATTACTAACTTATAATGGAGATACAATGAGGGAAATTAAAAGGAGGACATATATCACTCTTCAGAAAGTAAAATAACTAAAGAATCTGTAGAGAAGAACAGACATAATTATAAAAATAAGATTTTTAAGGGCATGAATCTTCCCCATCGCAACATATACCTGTGAGATCTGGATACATAACAAAACAGCTGAAAAACTCATAAATGCCTTTGAATGTAAATGCTACAGAAGAGTCATTCAAATATCATGGACACAAAAAAGAACAAATATATCTATACAATAATAACTTAATATTGAAGTTGGCTGGGTAGTAAAGAGGATTAAAGAGAGAAAACTGAAATATTTTGGACACATTAAACGTCCTGAGAATTTAGAGAAGACAGTCTTGGAAGGGTACATAACAGGAAAAAAAAAGAGCAAGACCAAAGAGAAGATGGCTGCAAGATATCGTTGATAATCTGCAAATGGACACATCAACAGCAGGGCATCTTGCTTACAATCGAAAGGCCTACAGGAGAGCTGTTAGGGAGGCAAAGTTCCACAAAGGACATGCAAATGACTAACATAGTGAACATTATATTTGAAAAAAAGATACTGCACTCTCCAAAGGCTTAAAAATATAAAGAAGACAGAACCAAGGGAGAAAGACAACAGAGAGAAAGAAGGAAAGAAACGAAGAAAGAGGAAATAAAAGGATACAATAAATTAAACAAAGTGGATAAAGTGTGCTTGTAAAGTACTAAAAAAAAGAAAGAAAGTTAGGTAGGAAGGAAGATAGGAAGAAAGGCAGAAAAGAAAGAAGGAAAGAGAGGAAGAAAGCAAGAATGAAAGAGTTTCATGAAAGCTCTAGGAGAGAAGTCGGGCTATAATTACTGAAAATCGTGAGAGAATATGCGATCACGTGGTCTGCTGGCGGATCCAATCGATATCGAACTTAGGAGCCTTGGCGATGCTTGGCAACCCGCGCCATGGCAGTTCTCCATCAGCGGAGTTGGTTGACTGACAACAGATTCTAGTCTGCTGCGAGAGTACTCGCATTTGAAACACCAGTGTGTACCACACGGATGAGCGAATTAGAAGGTAAGTGTTTGCCACGAGCGTGCTGTTGTTGTATGTGTGTATGTGTGCTGTGGGCGGACATACGAGCACGCTGTCATGTCTTGTGCTATTACACGAACACACTTGTGTGGGCATGTTTTTTGCGTTGGAGGGCATACACAGGAGAATTTGTGCAACTGCCGGGCCGGCTTGTCCTGAAAAGACAAATTCTAAGCTGGTATTTGAATTAAGACCAATTCTACACATACGCATACACATACAGACTCGCGGAGGTACAGCGACTATTAAGCACAGCGTGCTCAGGCAACATCTGTTACACACATACACACGCAGTATAATCATCATCTAATATTGCAGATAGGCATGTGCTAGCATCTCTCTCCACAATTTGCCATCTTTTAATCGGATTATTTGGGTAATTTTTAATCATGCTATTCTCCCCCCTCCTCCTTCCCTCGTCCTCTGTCTTATCTCTCAGCATTCATCTGCCTCTCTTACTATTTATCTTTCCTGTTCCCACAGTATTTTCAATACTTGCTTTTCCTGTTATATTTTCCCTGAATGTTGATCGTCTTCTCCATGGATAGTCTAAGGAAACTCCTTTCGGACTACTAGCTCTATCCCACCTATACCCTCTATATCCTGATATGTCTTGTCTTCTTTCTGCTGGAGCTGGTGTTCTTCGCGGCCACTGCAATGAAGACGTTGAGACACATCATCATCATGTAGGCTTGGGAGGGGGTTATGGCGCTATTTTTTTCATTCTCCGAATGGAGCGAGAAAAAGCAGGGGGCGTGCAGTACTTCTTTAGTAGAGTCCATCACCATGGGGACTATGGCGATACCTGCCTCGTTAGCCAGGTTAGGCCTGTTACTGGGAGGTGCCAGTGGAGAGGTGGGACAGGGTCTTGGTCAACTGTGGGTCACCAGCCCTGACTCTAGCAAGTCAGCTGTGGGTCAACAGCCCTGACTCTAGCAAGTCAGCTGTGGGTCAACAGCCCTGACTCTAGCAAGTCAGCTGTGGGTCAACAGCCCTGACTCTAGCAAGTCAGCTGTGGGTCAACAGCCCTGACTCTAGCAAGTCAGCTGTGGGTCACAAGCCCTGACTCTAGCAAGTCAGCTGTGGGTCAACAGCCCTGACTCTAGCAAGTCAGCTGTGGGTCAACAGCCCTGACTCTAGCAAGTCAACTGTGGGTCAACAGCCCTGACTCTAGCAAGTCAGCTGTGGGTCACAAGCCCTGACTCTAGCAAGTCAGCTGTGGGTCACAAGCCCTGACTCTAGCAAGTCAGCTGTGGGTCACAAGCCCTGACTCTAGCAAGTCAGCTGTGGGTCACAAGCCCTGACTCTAGCAAGTCAGCTGTCGGTCACAAGCCCTGACTCTAGCAAGTCAGCTGTGGGTCACAAGCCCTGACTCTAGCAAGTCAGCTGTGGGTCACAAGCCCTGACTCTAGCAAGTCAGCTGTGGGTCACCAGCCCTGACTCTAGCAAGTCAACTGTGGGTCACAAGCCCTGACTCTAGCAAGTCAGCTGTGGGTCACAAGCCCTGACTCTAGCAAGTCAGCTGTGGGTCAACAGCCCTGACTCTAGCAAGTCAGCTGTGGGTCACAAGCCCTGACTCTAGCAAGTCAGCTGTCGGTCACAAGCCCTGACTCTAGCAAGTCAGCTGTGGGTCACCAACCCTGACGCTAGCATATTAGCTGTGAGTCACCAACCCTGAAGCTAGCATATTAGCTGTGGGTCACCAGCCCTGACGCTAGCATATTAGCTGTGGGTCACCAGCCTTGACGCTAGTATGTTAGCTGTGGATCACCAGCCCTGACGCTAGCATGTTAGCTGTGGGTCACCAGCCCTGACGCTAGCATATTAGTTGTGGGTCACCAGCCCTGACGCTAGCATGTTAGCTGTGGGTCACCAGCCCTGACGCTAGCATGTTAGCTGTGGGTCACCAGCCCTGACGCTAGCATGCTAGCTGTGGGTCACCAGCCCTGACGCTAGCATGTTAGCTGTGGGTCACCAGCCCTGACGCTAGCATGTTAGCTGTGGGTCACCAGCCCTGACGCTAGCATGTTAGCTGTGGGTCACCAGCCCTGACGCTAGCATGTTAGCTGTGGATCACCAGCCCTGACGCTAGCATGTTAGCTGTGGGTCACCAGCCCTGACGCTAGCATGTTAGCTGTGGATCACCAGCCCTGACGCTAGCATGTTAGCTGTGGGTCACCAGCCCTGACGCTAGCATGCTAGCTGTGGGTCACCAGCCCTGACTCTAGCATGTTAGCTGTGAGTCGCTGATCACTGGACTGACCAGCGTTCTCACCCCCATCTCCTGAGATAAGGCGTGTCCCTCTAGTTCTGATCTCTGCTTTAACAGTTCTTATCTCTACTTTAACAGTTCTTATCTCTGCTTTAACAGTTCTGATCTATACTTTAACAGTTTTTATCTCTACTTTGACAGTTCTTATCTCTGCTTTAACAGTTCTGATCTCTGCTTTAATAGTTCTGATCTCTGCTTTAACAGTTCTGATCTCTACTTTAACAGTTCTGATCTCTAATTTAACAGTTCTGATCTCTACTTTAACTATATCAATTTCTGTTACACCGGGCCAGCCGAGAGAACTGTCTTCTGGACAACATAACATGCTAGTACAGCAGTCTTATATCCTTACCGTGTCGTTAAAAGTCACATAGGGCTCGCAAAGTAGTTCGCCAATTTTTCCTATCTTCGGCGACTCTTTCAATCTCATTAAGAGATTTTTATGCCTGTTAATTTGGCCTCTCTTAACAATGTCCTCTTAAGAGTTTCACGTGGTCTGCCTCTTTTTCTTTGGCCTGTTGTGTTCCACTTGATAGCTTGTTCTGCGATTCTCTGATCATTTCTTCTCATCAAGTGACCAACATTTGTCCATCTCCTTCTCCTGATCACCCATGAGACTGGTTGTTGTTCAGTCATCTGTCTTATCTCTGCATTGTTCTTGAATTCGTTCCATTTGATGCCGAGTATTTTCCTTAGGCATTTGTTTTCAAAAGGGTCTAATTTATTTTCTATTTCTTTAGTTGTTTTTCAGCTTTCACATGCATAAATGAGGGTGGATATTACATTTGAATTGACACGGGTTTTTGTGCTTAGAACTTTTGAATTCCATATGTTCTCAAGATTCTTGAAGATCGATGCTGCTTTTGCAGTTCTGATTCTAACTTCCTTTCTGGTGTCACCATCCTGGTCTATGTAGCTGCCAAGGTGTGCAAATTGATTGACTTCTTAATATCTGTCTCCTCTGTGTGTATTTTTCGATTTTGATTAAGGGGAATTTTCATTATTTTTGTTTTGTCTTTGTTAATTTCAAGTCCTATTTTGCTCGCCACTGAAGACAGGCTATCTGTTTTTTCTTGCATGGAATTCACATTGTTACTGATAAGAGTTATGTCATCAGCAAAATCAAAATCTTCTAGCTGGGTTCCATGTACCCAGTCAATACCTGTGTTACCTGTGCAGCATTTTTTCATTATGAAGTCTATTGTAATTCCAAAAGGTAAAGTAAAGGAGACAGTATACATCCTTGTTTCACACCTGTTTCAATCTGTAACCATTCACTCATCCCTTCTTCTGTCTTGACTGCACAAACATATCCATTGTAGGGGTCCTTAATGATGTTGACAATTTTAGATGGTATTCCATATAGATTTAAAATTCTCCATAATGAGTCTCTGTGTATGCTATCAAATGCCTTTTTAAAATCTATGAAGTTCAGTATTAATGGTTTCTGCTTTTCAATATGTTCTTCAAGTATTGTTCTTGGAGTAAAGATCTGGTCGAGACAGCTTCTCCCTTTTCGAAATCCTGCTTGTTCTTCTCTCATTGCAGTATCAACTATATCTCTGAGTCTATTCAAAATGACCTTGCAAAATACTTTTGACACAACTGATATTAAGGTTACTCCTCTCCAGTTGTTACAGTCACTAAGGTTGCCCTTTTTTTTGGTATGTTAACAATGATTCCTTTTTTCCAATTAGAAGGGACCGTTTCTTCTTTCCAAATCTTGTTAAACATTCTCTGTAGTTGTCTCATGTTGTCACTATTGATAGCTTTTAACATTTCGGCTGTTATTTCATCTTCACCTGCAGCTTTGTTGTTAGCCATTAAATTCACTGCTGTTTCAGTTTCATGCACGTAAAAGCCCTAAATGACTGGCACATGAAACAATCATCTGTATTTATAGAGTTCCCCTCCCCCTTCCCCAGGCCCTCTCCCTTTTATGGGCCCTAGGCCTAAGCCTGTTCGGCCTAATAGGTAAACCCTTGGTGGTTCTGTTTGTCTTTCATCAGGCACTCTGCCTTGGTTACACAAACTCTACCCCCCCTCTCCCCAGTAACAGGATTAGCCTGGCTAACGCGGCTTTGGATCGCCATAGTTCTCCATGGTGGTGGAGTCTGTTAAAGAAGTACTGCACCCCCCTGGTTTCTAAGTGCACTCAAGCTCTGAAAAAATAGCTGCCATAACCCACTCCCAAGCCGACACGATGCTGCCCCTCAACATCATCACAGCATCGGCTGCAAGGAACACAGCTCGCAGGAACAGGGAGATAGAAAAAAGAAAAGAAAAGAAAGAAAGAAAGAAATCGTTTTTTCAAGTGTGTGAATCATCATCCTCTCATCATTGCCACGTAGCATTTAATCAGAGCGGTGGACACGTCACAGAAACATTGACCCACTCTGTCTTTGTCCAGGCTCCGAGCAAACACCGACCAGGAACTTCCGACTGTTTGGAAAACTTAAATGCCAGAATCGTAGTAGAGATAATGAGAAGCAATGCTTCATTTTTTTTACCCATAAAAGAAATGTTTTAAATCATCATCATCATCATCATCATCATCATCATCATCTTCTTCTTCTTCTTCTTCTTCTTCAAAATTGTATTCTGTTCATATGTTATAGGAAGAAATGTACCGAATACCATTTGTCGGTACTCAGGCCTAAACGATCACTCATACTTCCGAGTGGCCGAATACGAATTCAAGTTTAAAAACTGCCACGCCCTTGAAATTTCTTATTTAATGCTTGATAATAATGCTGAGTTTGTCTGTAATTATTTGTAAGTTTAAGTTTATGCTAAAATCCTCAAACACTGACATAAACAAATCGGAATAAGTGTCAAAATTTCAAATATAAGTTAGCTATAATATCTGTGAAAAATAAGTTAATATCCACTATAATTGCTCCTTAAAAATATTTTTTTTACATCTGAAGCATGACTATTCGAATTTTATCAATAGAAGACCGAATAAGAATTCGAATAGAATATTCGGAATTGTTGAAAGACAGGTATAGTGAGGAACATGGATTGATTTCAGTTACATTTATTGAAGAGAAATTTATTGATATGAAGCGGGAGAGGATATCAGTTTAGTTTAGCATGCAGCTCGATACAAAATGATGGGCAGCAGTTGCGAGTTAGAACTCCTAACAAATGTCAAAGAGGAGATTGTCATGGGTCACCTTCGTCTGTTGCAGCAGCTTTTTAGATGTGTGTAGTCACCTGTCGCCTGCCTCAATCTGGACAGCCCATAAACTGTAGGGTATTGGCTTACAGCTATCTTCTTCCTAAGGTAAGCGAGGATAGAGCAGAAGTCAGAGCATGGCCTGCTGTTGCTGTGGCCAGTTACGTAAGTCCAGCACTGACAGAGTCTGCCATGAGAGAGAAGCCATTCAACAAGAAAGCGGGCGACAAACTACCAAGAAATAGTGGACCTCAAGCGTTACCCCAGTAGCCTAGCTGTAGACATGAGTACCTGGGTATGATGGAGCTGGGTATGTTCCCGAGTATGTACTCCAGTAACCTCATCTGTAGACATGAGTACCTAGGTTCTTATGGAGCTGGGTATGTACCCCAGTAACCCAGCTGTGGAATGGATACCTGGGTCCCGATGGAGGCGGGTATGTCCCCGAGTAACTCAGCTGTACAATGGGTACATGGGTCCCGATGGAGCTGGGGAAGTTAGAGTGTTGTCAGTTGTGATGTTCTAGCGTGCTAACACATGAAGGAGAAGGCGAACGCTAGCATCACAGATCAAAGCTGTTTCTGTGGAACGATGAAGCTGCTTTCAGCTTCTTTCATCTGTTTTCAGATTTGTCAAGCTGTAGCAGGGTCATCAACTGATCACTTGGAGCACAAAGAAAAAGGTGGATTAGATCTTCGCGAGCTTTTTTTTTAACCTGTCCACACTGTCCACACTACACATGTAGTCTAGCTAACTTTGTTTCCTGGCGTCCTTTTGTAACAGTACTTTGAGATGGGTGTTTACCCTGGGAATCTAACTATAGCTACCCCGTGTATGTTTCTGTACATTTGGCTGTAACATGCAGCAACTCATACGAGCCACGTCTCATGGGCAGCCTATGAGCACGTGAGAAGGGGATAGCCAGAATACGCCTGGGTCTTGCGTGAGTAGAGACCAGAGCAGAACAAAGAGGGAGAATTAACGGTCATGTGGACGGGGAAGGATGGAATCTGGAATAGAAGATGGAACTTTTGTTCTGGTCTTGACGTTGAAGACCATGTTTCCTTGGGTAGATTCCCCTGATCTGCCCTGTACTTGTTGTATTATGGCTGACTTGCTGGGTAAGGCTGATTAACCTGAATTATTACCTGGTATAACCATGTCGTCCTTCAACCATCCATCATCCAGTGCCACATTAAATGTTATGTTATTTGTTAGCCAATGATTTGTCTCTTATTGCTACATGTATGTTATGTGTTATCCAAGGAATTCTGTTTGTTATTGCTACATGTATGTTATGTGTTATCCAAGGACTTCTTTTCGTTATTGCTACATGTATGTTATGTGTTATCCAAGGAATTCTGTCTGTTATTGCTGCATGTATGTGTTATCCAAGGAATTCTGTCTGTTATTGCTGCATGTATGTGTTATCCAAGGAATTCTGTCTGTTATTGCTACATGTATATTATGTATTATCCAAGAAATTCTGTTTGTTATTGCTACATGTATGTTATGTGTTATCCAAGGACTTCTTTTCGTTATTGCTACATGTATGTTATGTGTTATCCAAGGAATTCTGTTTGTTATTGCTACATGTATGTCATATGTTATCCAAGGAATTCTGTTTGTTATTGCTTCATGTATGTTATGTGTTATCCAAGGACTTCTTTTCGTTACTGCTACATGTATGTTATGTGTTATCCAAGGAATTCTGTCTGTTATTGCTACATGTATGTTATGTATTATCCAAGGAATTCTGTCTGTTATTGCTGCATGTATGTGTTATCCAAGGAATTCTGTCTGTTATTGCTGCATGTATGTGTTATCCAAGGAATTCTGTCTGTTATTGCTACATGTATATTATGTATTATCCAAGGAATTCTGTCTGTTATTGCTGCATGTATGTTATTTGTTAGCCAAGGACTTCTGTCTGTTATTGTTACATGTATTTATTTGTTAGCCAAGGACTTCTATCTGTTATTGTTCATCATCATCATCATCAGATGCCGTGCCGACTGGCGTTGGCTATTATGCTTCTCCAGAGTACACGATCCTTCATGCAGGCCATCAGTTCAGTTAGTGATCTCCTCTCACACCATCCCGTCAGACTGTCCAGTATCATTTCTTTTGGTCTTCCTCTTGATCTTCTTCCTTATATTTTTCCTGTTGTTATAATATTTTCAATGCCCCCTCTTCTCATTGCATGTCCTATGAAAGTACATTGTCTCTCTCTTATCTTTTTGACAAGGTTTTTTGTCTCTCCAGCTCTTCTCATACATTCTTCATTAGTTATTTTTGCTGTCCAGGGGATTTGCAACATTCTTCTAATAAACCACATTTCTGCTGCTTCCAATGGCTTTTGTGCAGACTTGCCTATTGTCCATGATTCATTTCCATATAACAAGATAGGTTCAATATAGCATTTTAGGACTCGTTTTCTAACATTCATTGATAAAGATGTGTTAGCTAATGCGTTTCTCATTCTCTGAAATGCAGTCTTTGCTTGGCTTATTCTGTTCCTAATTTCTGTTCTGCATTTCCCATCTGAAGTTATTACTGCTCCAAGGTATTTGAATTTCTGCACCTGCTTTAGAGTAGTTCCGTTTAATTTAATACTGCATGTTGGTGGATTCTGTTTCTTAGATATAACCATAGTCTCTGTCTTTTTGATGTTCAAAGTAAGGCCTTTCTGTTCACTTTCTTTGGCCACTTTATCCAAGAGATTTTGCAGGTCTTGTTGGTTCTCAGCTATCAGTACTGTGTCGTCAGCATACCGAAGGTTGTTAATATTGTATCATCCAATTTTTATGCCTGGTTCTGTGATGATTGTTCTTAGAATATTCTCGCTGTACAGAGAAAAAAGGTCTGGAGATAGTACACATCCTTGTCGCACCCCTTGTTTTATAGGATGATATTTTCCAATTCTATTTTCAACTCAAACTGCTGCTTCTTGCTGCCAGTATAGATGTTTTACAATCCTCAGGTCTTTGCTGTCTATATTGATGTCTTCAAGTATTTTAATAATTTCATTATGTTTCACCTTGTCAAATGCCTTGGTGTAATCAATGAAGCATAAGTAGAGATCTTTCTGTATTTCTAAAGCTCTTTCTGTTAGTGTTCGTAAAGCATAAATGGCATTGTGTGTTCCCTTTCCTTCAACAAATCCAAACTGTTCATCTGCTATTTCCGTTTTTATCTTTTCCCTTGTTCTTCTCATAATTATTCTCAGAAGTAGCTTCGTTATGTGACATGAGAGGCTGATAGTCCGGTGGTCGTCACATTCCTTTGCACCTGGTTTCTTTGGTAGTGCTATAAACGTGGATTTAATCAGGTCACTGGGAATATAACCACTGTTGTAAATGTCATTCAATAACTTGGTTATTATTTTTATTCCTGTCTCCTCTAGCGCCTCAAAATGTATAAACAAGGAAAAAGTAGGAGCAGCTTTATTACTTAACGACTACAAAGTTGTGACGCTTCGGCGTGAGCCTTAATCATACAAAAACATACAGGACGAAGAAATAGAGAGAGAGAGAGAGAGAGAGAGAGAGAGAGAGAGAGAGAGAGGAGATAAAGTATAGATTCACATGAATACTACTAAAAAAATTAATTAATTAATTAAAGTACTTAGCTGTAAGTTGTAAGGTGTGGCTTGTCCGGCGGTGTGTGTCAGGAATGGATTTAGTAGAACGTGGAGACTGTTTAAATGGAGACCTGTGATATATGGTCGGTGGGTTGTAACTGGGGGTGGTGGATGGGGAACCGTGGAGGGGAGAAAGAGAGGGATACAATGTTGACCTAGCCAGGAGAAGGTGAAATAGATGATTAGGGAAGAAGGGTTGCAAAGTAATGCTGTGAGGAGGTTTTAGACTATGTGTGACATGTAAGGAGGGGATGGAGCTTAGTGGAAAGGTACTATGATGATTGAAGAGAATGTTAAGTGTAGCTGAACAGCGAGTTTAACCAGTGTGGCTCCATAGTCCCATAATTTTGAATGCAGCGGTTCTGAAGCTCCAGGCGCTTGTATCATCTGCGTGACATTGTTTGATGGCTGTTACCAGAAAATCAGATTTGCCTCTGTAGTTGGGGCCATTGAAATGATGCTTCGAAACCAGTCCCAAATCGAAACATCACAACTTTGTAGTCGTTAAGTCATAAAGCTGCTCCTACCTTTTCCCTAGTTTATACATTCTGCCATCGTAGGTGAGTTTTCGGGAGTAATGAGTGTGGGTATTTGTCTCAGGGTTTCATCTCGTCTGTTCTTTTTTTTTCTTGTTCGCTGTACGTGGACTCTATGAAAGTGAATGACAACTGTTACAATCTACAATGGCGTACCCATCAGTTATAGCAACATAGGAAGAAACACAACGCAACACACACAGAGAGTAGTACCACACAGGCTACCAAACTTTGTTGTCTACAGGGGATTGAAATAACGCACGATGTTTACAGTGTTAGTGCAGCGTTTATATACAGAAGCTGCCCCCGCACGGGGCGTCCTCCGCAAGGTATTGAGCAATACAGAAAACTGAGTCACATTACACTGCGTCACATGACTCATTCATGTCTCTTGTTGAAATACCAGTCCCACTTCCAGGGTCGTTTTCTTCTTGTTATTTTCCGTGTCCTTTTTCTATTTGTTAAGTTTTGTAGAGAAATCATTGATCATCATAACATCATAACATCATCATCATCATTTGCCATCTATTCCAGGGAAGATTAGCAATGATGAAATTCCATTTTGTCTGTATTTTGCTGCCATGATGTAACCATCCAGGATTAATCCTGTCCACCTTGTAAGGTTTTCATGCGTACGTCTGATATATAATGTGAAATTTTCGGTCCTGTATAAGTTTCAGAAAGAGAGAGAAGGCCATTGGGGACGCGGAGACGCACAATACGGGAAGAAGAACTAAAGGAAACAGGAAAGACATGGTTTGAGGTATTCTGATTTGCTCAAGACAGGATTGGCTGGAGAACCTTTGTTGATGCCTTATGCCCCACTGGGAGTACAGAGGACTGATGATGATGATGATGATGAAAAAGTTCAGCTGGAAGTAAATTTGTGATAAATTAAAACATTCGTAATTCAAACAGTAACTGATGACGTCAGAGTTGCTGGGTTTTTTTAGCGCAGAAACGGCACAAAACGTCCATGATTTGTTCTATAGTACATATCCGTTCCTAGGCTTTGGGTCCGTGCTTATGTCTGTATCAGTAACGTTCTCTCCCCCACCCCTCGCCCCTTCCTGAGGGGGGGGGCGGGCATGGGGAGAACCAGAGAGACAAGAGAGAGAAGAGAACGGCAAGGACAGAGATCAGAAGAGAAAGAGAGAAAACCGTGGAGGTGCTACTGACATGGCCAAGAGATTGAGGGGTGTACCCTGAAAAGATCTGAGAACCGCTGGGTTCGTAGTCTCACTGAGCCATTCTTGTATGTCATTTCTTGGCGTCATGGTTAAATCTGTTCTGTGATGTCTCAAAGCCTTCATTTTCTTTAGTTTCCCTCTTGAATTCGGACAAGCGGAGAGCACTTACCAAGTGAATGTTATGTGACAATTTTAGCAAGAAATCTACCAAATGATTGTTACGTTGTAGTTTTTACAAAAAAACACTACCATATCACTGTTGTGTGACAGTTTTAACAAGAACTCTACCAAATGACTGTTATGTGACAATTTTATCAAGAACTCTACCAAATGACAGTAGCATCATACATTTAACACGTTCTAGATTGCAAACAAAAGCCATATATCACAGTCGACTGACACCGGAATCCACAGTGGTATGTTTAATTCAACATGTAAAGAATATATGAACAAATTAATATGAAAATTATTCTGATAGAAGAAAGATAACCGTAATAAACCAAAACCAGATGTTAATGTAGTAGTCAGTCAGTCAGTCATTTGCATGTCCCTTGTGGAACTTTGCCTCCCTAACAGCTCTCCTGTAGACCTCTCGATTGTAAGGAAGATGCTCTGAGCTAATGCATCCATTTGCAGATCATCAACGATGTCTTGCAGCCATCGTCGCCTTGGTCTTCCTCTCTTTCTATTTTTCCATTATGTACCCTTCCATGACGGTCTTCTCCAGATTATCATGATGTTTGTGTCCAAAATATTTAAGTTTTCTCTGTTCAGTCCTATTTACTAGCCATCTTCTTCAATATTAAGTTCTTGTAGTATGGATATATTTGTTCTTTTTTGTGTCCATGATATTTGAAGAACTTTTCTGTAGCATTTACATTCAAATACATTTACGTGTTTCTCAGCTGTTTTATTAAGTGTCCCAGGTCTCATAGGCATATATGAGTAGTATATGTATATATACAAACTTAGTAGTAGGAACTTTAATATTGAACAACGGATTCCACGAACCACCTAGCCAGTGCTAGGAGCCGAAATAAGACCCAAAATAATTTTACAGCGGTTGTTATCGAACTTAGCTACGTTACTACAGTCTGATCAGCGAGATGAGGCATATATCCTGTAGTAGTGGAGCCTTTTAAGAAGCCTCATTTAGTTATCAGCATTTATATACCAAAGTGAGGCAAGGAGTTCCAAGAGTTCCAGGAAAAGCCACCGTCATCAGAGCAAATAGACAGCAAACTAGGACGCAGACCTCTGAATTGCGCAAGTACTGACCTTTGAGGGAAACAGTTTTACATTCAGCCAAGTTGTTAATCCTGTCCTCAGCTAAAAAAAAAAAAATCTGGCACCGGGACAGTCATCACAATCAACATAATCATCATCATTAACATTATCAGGCCGTCATCACGACCATTTTTCTAATTCAAGATAATCCCACATTAAGCTCTGCCCAAGATATTTTGCTTTCTGTTTAGGATGTTTCGTCAGTGTTTCCCAGGCTTGATCGGACTGCCGCCCCCTTTTCTCCCAGGCTACATCCTCAACCCCCTCCCCCTCCCCAAACTATGTATTACTCACATAACGACCTAATAAAATAGGCCATGCGTTATACAGATGAAGCCACTGACATCAGTTATTAGGGAAAGACGCTGGCGATGGTTGGGACATGTGCTCCGGATGACTTACAGCTCATTACCAAAAATAGCACTAAGATGGACACAACAGGGGAACAGAGGTAAGGGTAGACCAAAGGAGACAAAGAGAAGAACAACAGAGAGGATGTTGAGCAATATAGGGCTCACTTGGGCAAGAGTGGAAAAGAAGGCAAAGGACATGCATTTGTGGAAAACCCTTGCGGAAGCCCCATGTGTTTTGGGGGCTTAAGGTTCAGAGAGAGAGAGAGAGAGAGAGAGAGAGAGATGCATTACACAACTAAAAATCTCAGCTAGCGGACCAGTTTATTTAACAATATGAAGGAGTACTCTTATAACCCACCTACTGCATTATTTTCTCAACTTTTAATATAATGGATGAGTTTTATATAAGGACACAAGCTTCTCACTATCAGATTGAAAAGCACTAAGAAGGAAGGTATTACTGCTCCAATCTGTGGCTTCGTTTTCTCTCAAAGTCAACCATTCCCTCTTTTCTTCCCCGCCCCGACCCTTTTTATTTCACCACACCCTGGTCCTTTCCAACGCCCACGGAGTGGGGGGGGGGAACGTTATCGCCCACTTTGGGAAACACTGCCCTAGATGAACATCTCTTATACGTTCACAAAAGTTTGAGAACCGCGCTGGACCACATGCTTACCACTCTCATTATATATGCAAGCACATCAGTACTCAACCCACGGTGCTCGTTCAGTTGTTGTTTGCATTTCTGATCTTAGTGCTGTGTTTGTCTGTACCACCTGTTGCCCAGATCCTACTCACCTGCCTCGGGGATTGTGGTCCAATTTGGAAGCAGCTGCAGGGCTTCACACGATAACCATTGTGACTGTATGATCTGTGACAGAATAAGAGAACTGTTTTTCCAATACACGGGCGGTAGTTGAAGCTTTTGAAAACAAGAAAAACAACTCATCAAGTGTGAAGAGTCAGGATTCAATAAACTGCGAGGGGATTTTGTTTATCTAAACTATAGTTTTGTCTTCTGATGGATATATTGATCATCATGGCCCCATAGAAAGTAAGGACAGCTGTTGTTTGTTTACTAATTCATCTATGTATCTCTATCTGTCTGTCCCTCGGATGAGTTAGAAAGTAACCTTAATGAATAAAACCTACACATATAATTGAAATTTCTTATTTCTTTTCAACATAGTCCCCGCCAAGTTGAGTGTAGGCTTTCCTCCCGTGCCGTTAAATGTCACACAGGGCTCGCAAAGTAGTTCGCCAATTTTTCCTGTCTTCGGCGACTCTTTCAACCTCATCAAAGGATTTTATGCCTGTTAATTTGGCCTCTCTTAATAATGTCCTCTTCAGAGTTTCACGCGGTCTGCCCCTTTTTCTTCGGCCTGTTGTGTTCCACTTGATAGCTTGTTTTGAGATTCTCTGATCATTTCTTCTCATCAAGTGACCAACATATGTCCATCTCCTTCTCCTGATCACCCATGAGACTGGTTGTTGTTCAGTCATCTGTCTTATCTCTGCATCGTTCTCGAATTCGTTCCACTTGATGCCGAGTATTTTCCTTAGGCATTTGTTTTCAAAAGAGTCTAATTTCTTGTCTATTTCTGTAGTTGTTTTCCAGCTTTCGCATGCATAAATGAGGGTGGATATTACATTTGAATTGAATAGTCTTAACTTGGTTTTTGTGCTTATAACTTTTGAATTCCATATGTTCTCAAGATTCTTGAAGATTGATGCTGCTTTTGCAATTCTGATCATAACTTCCTTTCTAGTGTCACCATCCTGGTCTATGTAGCTGCCAAGGTATGCAAATTGGTTGACTTCTGCAATATTTGTCCCTTCTATTTGTATTTTTCCATTTTGATTGAGAGGAATTTTCATTATTTTTGTTTTGTCCTTGTTAATTTCAAGTCCCATTTTGCTAGCCAGTGAAGATAGGCTATCTGCTTTTTCTTGCATGAAATTCACATTATTACTGATAAGAGTTATGTCATCAGCAAAATCAAGACCTTCTAGTTGGGTCCCATGTACCCAGTCAATACCTGTGTTACCTGTGCAGCATTTTTTCATTATGAAGTCTATTGTAATTCCAAAAAGTAAAGGAGATAGTATACATCCTTGTTTCACACCTGTTTCAATCTGGAGCCATTCGCTCATCCCTTCTTCTGTCTTGACTGCACAAACATATCCATTGTATAAGTCCTTAATGATGTTGACAATTTTAGATGGTATTCCATATAGACATAAAATTTTGCATAATGAATCTCTGTGTTATGCTATCAAATGGCTTTTTAAAATCTATGAAGTTCAGTATTAATGGTTTCTGCTTTTCAATATGTTCTTCAAGTATTATTCTGAGAGTAAAGATCTGGTCGAGACAGTTTCTCCCTTTTCGAAATCCTGCTTGTTCTTCCCTCATTGCAGTATCCATTATATTTTAGAGTCTATTCAAAATGACCTTGCAAAATACTTTTGATACAACTGATATTAAGGTTACTCCTCTCCAGTTGTTACAGTCACTAAGGTTGCCCTTTTTTGGTATTTTAACAATGATTCCTTTCTTCCAGTTAGAAGGGACCTTTTCTTCTTTCCAAATCTACATTCTCTGTAGTTGTCTCATGTTGTCACTATTGATAGCTTTTAGCATTTCGGCTGTTATTTCATCTTCACCTGCAGCTTTGTTGTTAGCCATTAAATTCACTGCTGTTTCAATTTCATGCAATTTAATTTCATCTAGGTTGACGTTTAGTTGTGGGGGTGGTAAGTCAGTTTCAAGGTTTAACAATTCTTTTGGGTGTGGTCGATTGAGTATTTCTTGGAAGTGTTCAGCCCATCTTTGCTTTTGGTCTTTATTTGATGTTAATAGTGTTCCAGGTTTGCTAAGGATTGGGCTTTCTTTAGTCAACTATGCAGGGCCTCTAATCTTTACGTCCGTATTGAGATTCTTCCCGTCTGGAGGCTGCTCAAGGGCCCAAGCACATCATAATCACATGGTGCGAGGTAGGATCAATGTGGAGGATGTGGAAGACACTCTAAACCCAGATTCGTCATTTATTGAGCTGTTGCACGTGCTGTGTTAGCCTGCGGGTTATCATGTTATAACAACTCAACATAACTGAGCAGATGGCGGCGTTTTGACCTAATTGCAGATTTCAAGTGGTTCTCAAAAAGGTGACAGTATGCTTTGCTGTTGATAGTGGTTCCCCTGGACATACACCATTCCAGAATTTGGCCTTAAAAATCCCAAAAGAGCGTGAGCATGAATATTTCGGCCGAAGGTGTTGTACAGAACTACTTTTTGTCCCGGGGACAAAGAACGTCTCCATTCCTTGCTGTCTCACTTCGTATCAAGCTTGAGAGTCATGTTTCCAGCATTCGCCTCCAGTGACTACGTTGTAGAAAGCCATCTCTTTCGGTTTCAAAACGCCAGGCACCTGCAAAGTGAGTAACTGCGCTGTTCTTCTCTCGTGCATGCTTCCAAGGAAGCGGCCATGTTTGATCTGGTCTGCTCATGCCATATTTTCAAAACGGCCTGTATACCTGCGCACACATACATTTAGAGAGGGATAAAGTAACATATCTGTGCTGCAAAAGTCTAGTGCTTCATTTAGATTTTAATTAGAGCAAAATGAAGGTCACTTTGTGAAGACATTTTAAGTTAAAATATAAACTCTATATAAAATTTAGGTTTCCTTTTTGTTTTATGAACAGTGTTAATGCGTCATCAACTTTACATCACTTTTATCAACAGGGTGGTCACTAGTAGGCCCTTTTTTGACATTTTAAAAAGTTATACACGCAGCACAGAAAGAAAGTAAAAATTATACATGCAGCACAGAAAGAAAGTAAAAGTTATACATGCATCACAGAAAGAAAGTAAAAATTATACATGCATCACAGAAAGAAAGTAAAAAGTTATACATGCATCACAGAAAGAAAGTAAAAGTTATACATGCATCACAGAAAGAAAGTAAAAATTATACATGCATCACAGAAAGAAAGTAAAAAGTTATACATGCATCACAGAAAGAAAGTAAAAGTTATACATGCATCACAGAAAGAAAGTAAAAATTGTACATGCAGCACAGAAAGAAAGTAAAAGTTATACATGCAGCACAGAAAAAAAGTAATGATAGACACATCGCACTGCCTGATCGTTTACTGAATAACGAGAGTGCACCAGGTGGTGTCTGCGCACTATAGCACCATCTCACACGGCTAAAACACACGATTGGGGCCTAGTCCTTTCACTAAATGTTTCTCCCATGTGAAGGAAGTGAAGGAAGTTACGGATTGTGGATTACTTCGGATTTTCGAACTTCGGACTAGGGGTACCCTGTCTGCATTCTACGGCTAACACCATCATCTTGATACCTTTCTACTCCGTACACTTACAGCGTGTACAAAATCCCGGTGACCTCCTTTGTCTCACAGTCAAAATGCGAGATTTGCTTCAAGGCCCATATAGCGCTCTCTGGTACAGGGCTTTTAAGACTCCAAAGAAGTGCTAAAGTGATTTCGCTGTCATGTCGAACTCCTGGCGTCACGTGACGTGGGAAGTTAGGAAATCAATATTCCTAATTATTATTATTATTATTTTAAATTACGAGTTCTCGTGGAAACCCATACAAACCTCTCATTTGTCCACGCGGTTCCGCGTAATCTCGTTTGAGAAACTTTGATATAGGATTTCAAATTTATCTCTTTCTGCCAAAACAACGCAGGCAGCGTTGGTATGTCTTGTACACTTTATGAAAATCAGTACTGAGAGCGATATTTAGGCAATGTCAAAATAATATGAAAGGTGTCACATTTCTAATCCAGTTTATTTCTGCCACATTTTCTCATCAGAATTTATTCTAGCAGAGCATGAAAATTAATTCAGGAGCGAAGGAGATAAAGCTGAAAGTGTGAACTGATCACTTGCCAAAAACGTAAATTTACTGTCAAGTTTTCGTCCCACATAAAACAACACAGACCCCCCCCCCCCAAATACCATATAGAGCCTCATAATCCAGTGCGGAACCACTTCATCCCCTACAGAACCTCATTTTTCAAAACAGAGGACCCCCCCCCCCCCAATATAGAGCCTCATAATCCAATGTGGAGTCATTTCATTCCTTATAGAACCTCATTTTTCAACATATAACACCCCCCCCCCCAATTATCCCATGCAGAGTCTCATCATCCAATATGGAACCACTTCATCCCCTATAGAGCCTTATCCAATATGGAACCACTTCATCCCCTATAGAACCTCATCATCCCGCGTAGAACCACATTAGCCCATATAGACTTCACCATCTCATGCAGATCGCCTCATCCCATGTACTAGTTACAGAAAATGTTAAACGTTTGAAAATAATCTTCCGCTCATTCGCTTGGTACACGAGAGTCCACGCTATAACTGAACTGCCAGAGTTCCGTAGGATGCCCTAATTTAGCGCACATTTTCTCCCAGTCATACACAAATGATGACTGACAGTAAGTCAGCAACACATTTACTCTAAATCAGTGTTTCCCAGGCTTTGTTCTAGTTGCCGGCCTCTTTTCTTCCAGGCCACATCCTCAAAGCCCCCTCTCTTGTTCCCCCCTCTCCTCTCCCCAACCCAGCCCACTCCCTTTCTGTTATGTAGTATTCGTAAAATAGGATGTGCATTACACAACTAAAAACTCGAGCTATCAAACCAGTTTATTAAACAATATGAAGGAGTATATTCATAACTCACCTGCTGCATTATTTTCTCAACTTTTAATGTGATGGATGAGTTCCATGCAGTTCCATGCAGTTTCATGCAGTTCCATGCAGTTCCATGCAGAGACATGCAGTTCCATGCAGAGACATGCAGTTCCATGCAGTTTGTCAATACCAGGTTGAAAAGTGCTAAGAATATTACTGCTCCCACCAGCTGCTTCGATTTCCTTCAACGCCCCTCCTACTGCTTCCTGTTCTTCCACCGCTTCATGGTCCTTTCCAACGCCTACAGAGGGGCTCTATCGCCCACTTTGGGAAACGCTGCTGTAAATGATAAAAATGGCGTCGATAGCGCCAAAAGAAACAAAAACAATACAGAGTTCATGAGGCTAAAATGCCCAGGTCACGGAAAGAAAGTTACCCCACTTCCAAAAAGGGGTAGACTTGAGGAAGAAAAAAAAATAGATTAAAAAGAGCTTTATCTAAATTTCAGAGTTATTTTGGCGGGAGATCAGTTAAAAAGCTACAGGTTAAAAAAATGTGATGTCTGTCGGGACCTTGGTTGTGGCAGACGAAAAACAAAAATAATAACTCCAACGTCAGAAGATTACCAGCCCATTTCCGTTTTCTGGTCACGTGATGGTATTTATTCAGTTGTCGTCATGACGACCTCTCAAGTTGATTTTTTTTTTTTTAACTTTGGGTTTTATCCAGGATAACTGTTTATGATTTTTTTTTTCATGTTTCCACTTGGGTTGGAAAGGGGTGGGAGACTTCTGAGTACCTACCTACCTACTTACCTACTTACCTACCTACCTACCTACCTGCCTGCCTGCCTATCTATCTATCTATCTATCTATCTATCTATCTATCTATCTATCTATCTATCTATTCTGTTGTTGTTCATACTTCCGTTTGCCTCTTTGTCTGTCTATTTTTTCTGCAGTTTCTGTACCTCTATTTTGCACAATCTCTCTCTCTCTCTCTCTCTCTCTCTCAAAATCTTTTAAAATAATTCCTTAGTGACCCCCCCACCCTAAAAACCCCTAGTATGTGTGTGTGTGTCTCTCTCTCTCTTTCTCACACACACACACACCACACAGTTTCACACGTGTACTGGAATTAATCTCATCAAAGACGCGTCTCTACTTTCACATGCGGCCAACTTCAGTAGCTCTCTCATGGAGGCGAGTACGGTATTCAAGGGAAGTAATCGTGTAATACACACATTTGTGAGCAGACCTGACAGAAAGAGATACAAGAGACGACGCATGGGGCGATGTGCCATATTTAATTACAATGTACAGGGCCAGGAACGATGCAGGATGTAAGGAGTTTCATTTTCCCCACTTTTTCTTATTTTTAAAAATCTTTTCGCTGGCAGCTATGCCCTGACTTTATGAACTCAGGGGAATAATTACTTTAGTGTGCCAATTTCTGGCCAGTCAACGTTCTGAAATATTTACATAAATTTACTTTATTTTTCTTCTACTGGCCTTTTTTTTTTTTAAAGGATTTTCATTTACTTGGCATCTTTCTGTGTGACTTCTTTTTGTGTGGCTTCTTTCTTCGTGGACTTTTTTTTTTTTTTTCTGGATTCTTTCTTTGTGGCTTTATGCTATGAGGATTCTTTTGTGACTTTGTTTTTTCTTTGTGGTTTCTTTCTTTTGTTGTTTTTGTCGTTGTGACTTCTTCTGAGGCTTTTTTTTTCTTTCCTGGCATCTTTCTTTGTGGTTTATTTTTTGTGTGGTTTATTTTTTGTGTGGTTTATTTCCTTTGTGGCTTATTTCATGTATCTTCAGTACCATCTTCTAAGGCTTTCTTACATGTTTAGCCCTAAATATTCTGCCAGACGTAGCTCCAGTGCGTTTCAGTAAACAGAGAATATCAGTCTTTACGGCAAGGAGCACTGGATTACAGTGCTGGCATGGCTGGCAGTGGTTTAAGGGACAAATAAACTATCACATGCAGGTCAGTCCCATCAGTACGGGACTTTGCTTCAGTCATAGCGGGTGGACACACACGCACACGCACAAGCGTGCACACAGAACAAAGCATACACAAAACTCTTCATGAAATTCTCCACTTTGTCCCTGATGGCCCATGTTTTTCACCCCCCCCCCACTGTCTCTGATGGCCCATGTTTTTCACCTCCATTCTGTCCTTGATGGGCCCTGTTTTTCACCCCTCACTCTGTCCCTGATGGCCCATGTTTTCCCACCCCCACCCCATAAAATGGCCTATATTATTCACAACGCGACCAGTTCTCTCAATGAGCATGCGCCAAGTTTCTTATTTCCCTGTATCTACCCGACACAACATCTCAACACAAGTGAAATGTCAAAGCTAGAACGCTCCCTGCTACACAGCTCAGACCTGATATTTAGAAATTCTGATTTTCTGCCAGGGTCTATTATTACTATTATTTTTTTTTTCGGTTGTTAAAGTTTCCCGGAAACACACCAATATCAGTCGGTAAATGTAACGCCTGTTATGTTGTAGCCCGCCTTGGACAGGCTGTAAGGTGTAGAATAACGCGCAGATTATAGGTTGTAGTTTAAGCACACAAGTTATATGGTGTAATATAAGCGCGTAGATTATGTGCTGCAGTATAAACGCATAGGTTTACAGGTTGTAGTAGAAGCACACAGATTACGAGCTGTAGTATAATCACACAGGTTACGTGTTGTAGTATAATCACACAGGTTACGTGCTGTAGTTTAATTACACAGGTTACGTGCTGTACTACAATCACACAGGTTATGTCCTGTAGTATAATCACACAGGTTGCGTGCTGTAGTATAACCACACAGGTTACGTGCTGTAGTATAATTACACAGGTTACTTGCTGTACAACGATCACACAGGTTATGTGCTGTAGTATAATCACACAGGTTATGTGCTGTAGTATAAGCACACAAGTTATGTGCTGTAGTATAATCGCATAGGTTACGAGCTGTAGTTTAATCACACAGGTTATGTGCTGTAATATAATCACACAGGTTACGTGCTGTAGTATAATCACACAGGTTACGTGCTGTAGTACAATCACAAAGGTTATGTGCTGTAGTATAAGCAAACAGGTTATGTGCTGTAGTATAATCACACAGGTTATGTGCTGTAGTATGAGCACACAGGTTACGTGTTTTAGTATAACCACACAGCTTATGTGCTGTAGTATTAGCACACAGGTTAAGTGCTGTAGTATAATCACACAGGTTATGTGCTGTAATATAATCACACAGGTTACGTGCTGTAGCATAATCACACAGATTGCGTGCTGTAGTTTAATCACACAGGCTACGGGCTGTAGTACAAGCAACAGACTACTCGCTGTAGTATAAAAAAAACAACAACATAAGAATACTCTATGAGAGATAATTGACATTTGACATGCTAACTCTGGGAATTACTGAGCACGTGACAAGGGTACCAGATGGGACGTACCTCTGCCTCCCCCCGCCGCCCCAATTTGCCCGCGGATCACCATGACATATTATCTCACAGATATCTAAACGAAATTTATTGATTTTATATTTATTAGAACAGATTTAAACCTAATAAAACAATCGATCTTTTTGTCATGAAGAAAACTTTTTGTTTAGATAATGTGCATCTAATTTATAGAGGGTAATGCTGGACATTTATGACTTCGGCAGTTTCTAGACAAAACGAGCCAGATTATTGAAGCAAAATAAAGCGCGCGATATACACACAAACACACACCTGACATTCTTTTCTTTTGGTGACACTTAATCACTCGTTCACTTAATCACGACACTTAAGCACTCGGACACGTCATCGTGTGACACTCACTGGAACTGACTTAATTGTGTGACACTTAATCACTCGGACACTTAACTTCTCAGATACTTAACCGCGTGACACTTAATCACTCGGACAATTAATCATGTGACACTTAATCACTGTAGATTTAATGACGACGACACTTAGTTATACACTTAATGATGTGACACTTAATCATTCTGATATTTAACCATGTAACACTCAATCACCGGGCACTTAATCATGTGACACTTAATTAATCAGCTGCTCACTCAGTTATGTAACAATTAATCACCCGGGCACTTCAACACTCAACACATAATCACAAAGACATCATAAACTTAAATTCTAGTTTGTCTCCCCCCCCCCCAACCCCCCAACCCCCTCTCCTCAACCCCCCAGACTTTCTCAATGTTAGTTGTGCTTGCTGTCCCTTCCGATGTTCTTTGCAAGTGCTTCCATATCTGAATGGGAATACTGCAGAACCACGATGTTCACCACGAGACAATCGAAGTCTGCCTCTGATATGTCTGTGTTCAAGAGAAGAGGGGAAGTCTGGCACCTTCTCGACGTCTGACGCGGTATCTGCTAAGATACGCTTCTAGAACCTGTTGAGAGAGAATCTTTGAAGCTACCACGGGGGAGATAATCCGTTAATAAAGACGCACGTGAGATCAGATTTTGGCGATCGCGTGCTGCATTGTGGGATTACTGGCGGCGAAGATGTCAGAGTTCGCAGTTAGTGACCCACACCTGAGATGTCAGCGATGAGTTCTGAACCATGGGCGACCAAAACCCTGTCCAACCTGTCCCTAGGTGCCCTCAGACACAGCTTGGCTAAGAGGACAGGGATAACCGTTGTCCCTCATGTGAGTGGAGCGTGTTAAAGAAGTATTGCACGTCCCCCTGCTTATTAGCTCCACTCAGAGGCTGGAAAATAAAAATAAAAAAATAACCGCCACAACCTGCTCCCAATCCGACACGATGCTACATCGGCTAAAAAGAACACCAGATCGTGGTTCCAAGAAGAAGAAGAAGTGGTCAGTCAGTTGTCAGTTGCATGTCCCTCGCGGAACTTTGCCTCCCTAACAGCTCTCTTGAAGGCTTCATGGTTGTAAGCAAGATGGCCTGCTGCTGAAGCGTCTATTCGCAGATCATCAACAGTGTCTTGCGGCCATCTTCGCCTTGGTCTTCCTCTCTTTCCTTTTCCCAAGTTGTACTCTTCCAAGACTTACATCTTAATCCTTCCCGTGCCGCTAAACGTCATATGGTAGCTTGCCAAGTTTTCCTGTTTTCGGCGAGCTTTTCAACCTCAAGGGATTTTATGCCTACTAAACCAGCCCCTCTTAACAATGTCCTCTTTAGAGTTTCGCGTGGTCGACCCCTTTCTCTTCGCCTTTTTGTGTTCCACTTGATAGTTTGTTTTGAGATTCTTTGATCGTTTCTTCTCATCACGTGACCGACATACGTCCATCTTCTTTTCCGGATCATCCATGTGACAGGTTGTTGTTTGCTCATCTGTCGTATCTCTGCGTTGTTCTTGAATTTGTTCCACTTTATACCGAGTATTTTCCTGAGAAATTTGTTTTCAAAAGGGTCTAATTTCTTGTCTATTTCTTGAGTTTTACAGCTTTAATATGCATAAATAAAATAAAAAACCCTTCCAAGACTGTCTTCTCTAAATTCTCATGACGTTTAATGTGTGGAAAATATTTATGCTTTCTCTATTTAATCTTCTTTACTAGCCAGCCTTCTTCAGTATTAAGTTCTTGTAGTATAGATATAAGGGGACTGGCTAGCGTAGTGGTTAGACCACTCATTTAGCAAGCGAACGGTCGAGGGTTCGAATCCCCAGCTGAGTGGGATTTTTTTTCCCGATCATTATGGCATCGAGGGGGACCCAGCCTCGTAAAATTGGTACCAGAGAAAATCTGAGAAGGAAAAGCGGCGAGGAAAGGAACTGACCACCCTACCTCATACAATGATGGCCTAGCACAACGCTTCATCCCCTAAGGCATTTGCTATGGGACTATTTTTACCTTTTTAGTATTGATATATCAACCACCATCAAATATATCCATAATACAGGAAGAAGGTGACTGTTATCAGATTCCCTGTGCCTGTCCTTACAGCACATGACGTGTTGGTGGTTGGTTGACTTTATACATCTCTGTCCTTACTTCACATGACGTGTTGGTGATTGGTTGACTTTATACATCTCTGTCCTTACTTCACATGACGTGTTGGTGATTGGTTGACTTTATACATCTCTGTCCTTACTTCATATGACGTGTTGGTGATTGGTTGACTTTATACATCTCTGTCCTTACTTCACATGACGTGTTGGTGGTTGGTTGACTTTATACATCTCTGTCCTTACAGCACATGACGTGTTGGTGATTGGTTGACTTTATACATCTCTGTCCTTACTTCACATGACGTGTTGGTGATTGGTTGACTTTATACATCTCTGTCCTTACTTCACATGACGTGTTGGTGATTGGTTGACTTTATACATCTCTGTCCTTACTTCACATGACGTGTTGGTGATTGGTTGACTTTATACATCTCTGTCCTTACTTCACATGACGTGTTGGTGGTTGGTTGACTTTATACATCTCTGTCCTTACAGCACATGACGTGTTGGTGATTGGTTGACTTTATACATCTCTGTCCTTACTTCACATGACGTGTTGGTGATTGGTTGACTTTATACATCTCTGTCCTTACTTCACATGACGTGTTGGTGATTGGTTGACTTTATACATCTCTGTCCTTACTTCACATGACGTGTTGGTGGTTGGTTGACTTTATACATCTCTGTCCTTACTTCATATGACGTGTTGGTGATTGGTTGACTTTATACATCTCTGTCCTTACTTCACATGACGTGTTGGTGGTTGGTTGACTTTATACATCTCTGTCCTTACTTCACATGACGTGTTGGTGATTGGTTGACTTTATACATCTCTGTCCTTACTTCACATGACGTGTTTGTGGTTGGTTGACTTTATACATCTCTGTCCTTACAGCACATGACGTGTTGGTGGTTGGTTGACTTTATACATCTCTGTCCTTACAGCACATGACGTGTTGGTGATTGGTTGACTTTATACATCTCTGTCCTTACAGCACATGACGTGTTGGTGATTGGTTGACTTTATACATCTCTGTCCTTACAGCACATGACGTGTTGGTGATTGGTTGACTTTATACATCTCTGTCCTTACAGCACATGACGTGTTGGTGATTGGTTGACTTTATACATCTCTGTCCTTACAGCACATGACGTGTTGGTGGTTGGTTGACTTTATACATCTCTGTCCTTGCCTCATTAAGCCGCTTATACTCTATAAATGTATGAACATCGTCGTTTTACCTACCTTCTACAACTCTGCCTGGTTTTCATATGCCACTTTCATTATCCCGCAAATCCATAGGTTCATCTGTATGTTGTTAACATATAAGAGATATAAACAGACTCTGACATATAAGAGATATAAACAGACTCTGACATATAAGAGATATAAACAGACTCTGACATATAAGAGATATAAACAGACTCTGACATATAAGAGATATAAACAGACTCTGACATGTAAGAGATATAAACAGACTCTGACATGTAAGAGATATAAACAGACTCTGACATGTAAGAGATATAAACAGACTCTGACATGTAAGAGATATAAACAGACTCTGACATGTAAGAGATATAAACAGACTCTGACATGTAAGAGATATAAACAGACTCTGACATGTAAGAGATATAAACAGACTCTGACATGTAAGAGATATAAACAGACTCTGACATGATCAAACACAAGAAAATCGATCGCTTGGCGTCACAAAACTTCTAACGACAATTAGGCTTCAGACTAATGAGCAATTATTTATTAAACTTGATAAGCTTATTTAAGTGTTTAAAGAATTAATACCAGCCCTTTCAGTTCATTGTGATGTGCTTTAGTGCCACTTAACCATGTAAAGCTGTTTTTTTTTTCTTCTTTTTTTTAGGGTAAACAGAAGCTGAAATTTAAATTCGCATTGTCTTTTTCCAAGTGATTAAGTGTCGCATGATTAAGTGTCAAGAGTGAATAAGTGTCGCATGATTAAGTGTCAAGAGTGATTAAGTGTCCGTGCATCAGTGAGAGAGTCTGTGTATTGAGAGGTAAGTGAACAGAATATGTAGGGTTAGTTCTGAAAAGTAGGGGGAAGGGGAGGTGGGGGGGGGGGGGGGTTGGGGTGCTCTGTGGTTGAGTAGTTGGTGCTATGTGTCCTTTTGGCTGGGTGGTTGATTGTCCTGGAGGAGTCTTGGGTTCTGTTCCCAGCCATTTTCTTACTTGTTTTTTTCGTGTCTAAAATGTTCGTCACGTGTGTGAGGCTGAGCTTACATATTCTGTTCCCTTACTTTGATGTACACAAGTCTGGTTTCTTGTTCCCTTACTTTGATGTACACAAGTCTGGTTTCTTGTTCCCTTACTTTGATGTACACAAGTCTGTTTACTTGTTCCCTTACTTTGATGTACACAAGTCTGCTTACTTGTTCCCTTACTTTGATGTACACAAGTCTGCTTACTTGTTCCCTTACTTTGATGTACACAAGTCTACTTACTTGTTCCCTTACTTTGATGTACACAAGTCTGCTTACTTGTTCCCTTACTTTGATGTACACAAGTCTGCCTACTTTGATGTACACAAGTCTGCTTGGTTGTTTCCTTACTTTGATGTACACAAGTCTGCTTACTTGTTTTCTTACTTTGATGTACACAAGTCTGCTTACTTGTTTCCTTACTTTGATGTACACAAGTCTGCTTACTTGTTTCCTTACTTTGATGTACACAAGTCTGCTTGGTTGTTTTCTTACTTTGATGTACACAAGTCTGCTTTCTTTCCCCGCCCCCCCCCCCCCCACTTTGCTGTTCAGTTCTATCTAAAAATCTATTTCCCTTCTCATTCGCGTGAGGTTGGAGGGGGGAGAGTGTTAGTGCCTTCACATTTCTCGTCCTGCAGGTGCTACTGTAGGTAAGGGAAGCCAGCATCTTACCTGGCTGCCTTAACTCTAAAAAAATGTTCGTTAATTAAAACATATGGTCATTAATGAAAAGCTGCCAGAAGCTGACTGATGACAGTCAGACTCGAAGTATGCCTCTTAAGAGAAAGACACTTGGAGGCAAGTTGGAGGGCCATCTTCTACAGAGAACGTTGGAGGGCCATCTTCTACAGAGAAAGTTGGAGGGCCTTCTTCTTCAGAGAAAGTTGGAGGGCCATCTTCTACAGAGAAAGTTGGAGGGCCTTCTTCTACAGAGAAAGTTGGAGGGCCATCTTCTACAGAGAACGTTGGAGGACCTCTACAGAGAAAGTTGGAGGGCCTTCTTCTACAGAGTGAGTTGGAGGGCCATCTTCTACAGAGAAAGTTGGAGGGCCTTCTTCTACAGAGAAAGTTGGAGGGCCTTCTTCTACAGAGTGAGTTGGAGGGCCTTCTTCTACAGAGTGAGTTGGAGGGCCATCTTCTACAGAGAAAGTTGGAGGGCCTTCTTCTTCAGAGAAAGTTGGAGGGCCATCTTCTACAGAGAAAGTTGGAGGGCCTTCTTCTACAGAGAAAGTTGGAGGGCCATCTTCTACAGAGAACGTTGGAGGGCCATCTTCTACAGAGAAAGTTGGAGGGCCTTCTTCTACAGAGAAAGTTGGAGGGCCATCTTCTACAGAGAAAGTTGGAGGGCCTTCTTCTACAGAGAAAGTTGGAGGGCCATCTTCTACAGAGAACGTTGGAGGACCTCTACAGAGAAAGTTGGAGGGCCTCTTCTACAGAGTGAGTTGGAGGGCCATCTTCTACAGAGAAAGTTGGAGGGCCTTCTTCTACAGAGAAAGTTGGAGGGCCTTCTCTACAGAGTGAGTTGGAGGGCCTTCTTCTACAGAGTGAGTTGGAGGGCCATCTTCTACAGAGAAAGTTGGAGGGCCTTCTTCTACAGAGAAAGTTGGAGGGCCATCTTCTACAGAGAAAGTTGGAGGGCCTTCTTCTACAGAGAAAGTTGGAGGGCCATCTTCTACAGAGAACGTTGGAGGACCTCTACAGAGAAAGTTGGAGGGCCTTCTTCTACAGAGTGAGTTGGAGGGCCATCTTCTACAGAGAAAGTTGGAGGGCCTTCTTCTACAGAGAAAGTTGGAGGGCCTTCTTCTACAGAGTGAGTTGGAGGGCCTTCTTCTACAGAGTGAGTTGGAGGGCCATCTTCTACAGAGAAAGTTGGAGGGCCTTCTTCTTCAGAGAAAGTTGGAGGGCCATCTTCTACAGAGAAAGTTGGAGGGCCTTCTTCTACAGAGAAAGTTGGAGGGCCATCTTCTACAGAGAACGTTGGAGGACCTCTACAGAGAAAGTTGGAGGGCCTTCTTCTACAGAGTGAGTTGGAGGGCCATCTTCTACAGAGAAAGTTGGAGGGCCTTCTTCTACAGAGAAAGTTGGAGGGCCTTCTTCTACAGAGTGAGTTGGAGGGCCTTCTTCTACAGAGTGAGTTGGAGGGCCATCTTCTACAGAGTGAGTTGGAGGACCATTTTCTACAGAGAACGTTGGAGGGCCTTCTTCTACAGAGAAAGTTGGAGGGCCTTCTTCTACAGAGAACGTTGGAGGGCCTTCTTCTACAGAGTGAGTTGGAGGACCATTTTCTACAGAGAACGTTGGAGGGCCTTCTTCTACAGAGAAAGTTGGAGGGCCTTCTTCTACAGAGAAAGTTGGAGGGCCTTCTTCTACAGAGAAAGTTGGAGGGCCTTCTTCTACAGAGAACGTTGGAGGGCCTTCTTCTATAGAGAACGTTGGAGGGCCTTCTTCTACAGAGTGAGTTGGAGGGCCATCTTCTACAGAGTGAGTTGGAGGGCCTTATTCCACAGAGTGAGTTGGAGGGCCATCTTCTACAGAGAGAGTTGGAGGGCCTTCGTCTACAGAGAAAGTTGGAGGGCCTTCTTCTACAGAGTGAGTTGGAGGGCCATCTTCTACAGAGAAAGTTGAGGTGCCATCTTCTGTAGAGAAAATTGAAGGGCTATCTTCTATAAAAGAAAATTGGAGGGCCATCTTCTACATAGAAAGATGGAGGGCCATCTTCTACAGAGAAAGATGTAGGGCCATCTTTCACAGATCAAGTTGGAGGGCCATCTTTTAAAGATCAAGTTGGAGGGCCATCTTTCACAGATCAAGTTGGAAGGTCATCTTTCAAAGATCAAGTTGGAGGGCCATCTTTCACAGATCTAGATGGAGGGCATCTTTCACAGATGAAGTTGGTGGGCCATCTTTCACAGATCAAGTTGTAGGGCCATATTTCACAGATCAAGTTGGAGGGCCATATTTCACAGATCAATTTGGAGGGTCATCTTTCACAGATCAAGTTGTAGGGCCATATTTCACAGATCAAGTTGTAGGGCCATATTTCACAGATCAAGTTGTAGGGCCATATTTCACAGATCAAGTTGTAGGGCCATATTTCACAAATCAAGTTGGAGGGCCACTGCAGACAATCTTCTGCGAGAGGACAAAGGATAAGAAGACGTCGTACGATCAATGAAATAATAATAATAATAATAATTACAAGACAAACGCCTTAAACCGCACATTACTTTATAAGAAAAGGGTGGGGAAGGGAAAATTCACACAAAATATTATTAGAATGATAATTAACATCATCGTCACCATCATCAGATACCATGCCCGTGGGCGATCATGATTACCAACAGATCTCGTTCCATGATATTTTCCTTCAGTTCAGTTGGTGGTTTCTTTTGGTGTGCCATCGCCTAGGACTGTCCAAGGCTTTCTTGGTCTTGCCCTGGCTCTATTTTCCATTCATCTTTCCTGTTGTTGTGATGTTTTCAAGCCCTTCTCTTCTCATTATATGCCCAGTGATTGATCGCTGTTGTTTTCTTATGAATTTAATTAGATTCCTATCTACATTTCTTCTTAGAGTCATTCCCTTCTTGTCATTTTATTTGTCCATGGTATTCTTAACATTGTTCTTATTCTTTTAAAAAGACCTCACTTCTTTGTTGCCTCTAGTGAACTTTGCATCGATTGTCTATGACTCACTTCAAGAGAGTATGACAGGCTCAGTGTAGCCTTTGTGAACTCTCTGTCTAAAGTCCAGTGACAGAGGTGTGTTGTACAAGACGTTTCTCATTTGTCTGAAAGCTGTTTTGACTTGGCATGCTCTTCTTGTGTTCTTGATTTCAGAGGCGCGTTTCCTATCTGATGTTACTCGAGTGTCCAGGTATTTAAATGTATGCACTTGTCTCAAGGTTGATCCTTGTCTTTAACAAAGCATTCAGGTGAGTTCTTCTTTCATGCTATGATCACTGTTTCTGTTTTCTTTCTGTTAGGGCGAATCCTTTCTTCTCACTTTTTGTCACTCCAATATATAATAATTTTTGTAGGATCTCTCTTTTTTTTTTTTTGTTGGCTGTTGGTCCCGTATCATTTGCATATCACAGATTATTCAAAGTTGTAACCTCCAACTCGAATTCCTGGTTTATTTTTTTTATTTTCTTCATAATATTTTCATTGTACAGTGAGAACAAATCCGGTGAGAGGATACAACCTTTGCCTAACTCCTTGCTCTATTGGTTTACATTTGCCTATTATATTTTCTACGCTAATAGCTGCTTCCTGATTGCAGTAAACATTAAAAAAATATTCTCAGATCTTTGCGGTCAGTATTTATATCATCTGACATATTCGTCATGTTTTACTTTATCAAATGCTTTGGTATATTCAAATGATCATGCAGATAAGTATTTCTTTACTTCTAAAGTTCTCTTTATCAGAGCTCTTAGTCCAAATATGGTATTAAGTGTTCCTTTTCCTTCTACAAGTTCAAATTTCTCATCTCCTATATCCATCTTTATTCTGTGTCTAGTTCTTCTGATAATAATTCTCAATAGTAGTTTGATATATAACGTATTAACGTAATTTGTACTTGTACGAACTCCCTGTAACTGCGAGCTGTTGTCTTTGCAGCCGATGCTGTAGAGATGTTGAGGCACAGCATCGTATCGGTTTGTGGTCAGGTTATGACAGCTACTTTTTCAGTCCCGGAGTACAGCTAAAAAGCAGGGGGTATGCAATGCTTCTTTAACAGACTCCACCACCATAGGGACTATGGTGATCCCTGCCCCGTTAGCCAAGCTAGGCCTGTTACTGGGGGTGCAACGGAGAGGTGGGACAGGGTCTTGGTCAGCCGTGGCTCGCTAACCCTGATATTGACATTTCAGTTGTGGGCCGGTGGTTGTCTCATCGGACAAGTGTGGTCACCCTCGTAGTAACATACTATGGAAAGAATGAAATAACCACCAAATAATGAGCTAGTATTGGGCGAATTCCGCGTTCTTAAGAACTTTCCATTTTTTGTTCATAAATAATGTTTATTATTCAAGTTTTTATTCTCTCATTGCTAACAAAAAACAAACACGTAGAATGCTTTAAAAACTATTTCCACAGATTTATTTTAAAATCTTAAGATATGTTGTCCGTCCTCTTTAGCCATAGCGTAAAGAGATTTGAAGCCGGACAAGGACACGTGACCTTGCTTGATTCTGTGTGTTTATGTTACGTTCATCAGTTGCAGCTTAAGTCTATTGTCAGTCGCAGCAGTTTGTTAATCCTTTTATATCCTTTTGTAGCAAGTGAAAACCAGCAGTTTGTTAACCCTTTTACATCCTTTTGTAGCAAGTGAAAACCAGCAGTTTGTTAACCCTTTTATATCCTTTTGTAGCAAGTGAAAACCAGCAGTTTTTTAACCCTTTTTATATCCTTTTGTAGTAAGTGAAAACCAGCAGTTTATTAACCCTTTTTATATCCTTTTGTAACAAGTGAAAATCAGCAGTTTTTAACCCTGTATATCCTTTTGTAACAAATGAAAACCAGCAGTTTATAACATTGTGTAAAAAGTGAAAATCAGCAGTTTGTTAACCCTTTGATATCCATTCGTAAAAAGTGAAAACGAACAGTCTGCTAACCCTTTTATATATATTTGTAACTAGTAAAAATCAGCAGTCTGTTAACTCTTTTATGTCCGATTGTAACAAATGAAATTCAGCAATTTGTTAATTTTCTTATATCCATTTGTAGCAAGTGAAAAACTGTCGAAGAGTCAAAGATATTTAGAACTTTTTGTCGTTAGTATGAAACAGCTGCTTTAAAAAAAAATCCACATATCTGAAAAATATTTGTGTAATATGTTTTGTATATTTGTATTTGTCACATTCGATATGGATACAAATGCTGTTGATTGAAACTTATGATGATTAATTTAATTATGAATGCACTTAAATAATACTGATGTAATTTTAGTTCTTTTCTAAGTCTCTTGTGCCACTATACTTCTGTAGAAAGTTATATATATATATATATATATATATATATATATATATATATATATATATATATATATATATATATATATATAATGGGCATTCAATCTTCATGCTCAACTGTCAACCCAGGAATTCACTCAACAATAACCAAGTGCATCCAATGCCGATCACGTAAATATTTAATTAACGATACATGATGATGATGTTGATGTTGGCCGATGAACTCATGGTGGTGAAATATATCATGCCATACCTCAAACTGATCAGCAAAACAAGAACAAGAAAGCCAGAAGGCTTGCATCTCAATACACGATAGCCGCCAGAGGATACTAAATGAAATATGACACTATTCTTACACAAGAAAAACTCTTGATCACAAACATTCTAACCGAAGCTGACAGTTCTAAAGTTACATTACTACATAAAGCAATTCGTTCTTACACGACAAAACCTAACTCTAAACTCATCAAAATTTAATCACCTAACACTCCCACGGACTGGACCTTTCTTGAAAAATACGAGGTGCACGCATGGTCCATGCACAGTTTTCTCTCTCTCTCTCTCTCTCTCTCTCTCTCTCTCTTTCTGAACCTTAAGTGCCCAGGGCACATGGGGCTTCCGCAAGGGTTTTCCACAAATGCCTGTCCTTCGCCTTTTTTTTCTGCTCTTGCCCAGGTGAGCCCTGCACAGTTTTCTAGACTATAATTATTAGTATTCAGGGGGATTAAAAAAATAATTTCATTTCACTCAGAAGGTTTAGGTGAGTCATATCACTTTAACCATGATCAACATTCCTTACAATATCCCCCCTCCGATTAAGCAGAGTTTTGCTGTAGCAAAAACTCTCTAACTAATCAAGAGATAATAATCAAGATACAAAAGTGCATTTCAAGAGGTACGATGTAACCTCTATCTTTATGTCAAGTCCGTGCTATAATTTTACCTACAAGCAACATTGTTGACTATGTCTCAAAGATATTGACCAACGGTCTCGTGGAATTAAACTTCTCAAGATATTGACAAAACGGTCTGATGGAATTATACTTCTCAAGATATTGACAAAACGGTCTGATGGAATTATACTTCTCAAGATATTGACAAAACGGTCTGATGGAATTATACTTCTCAAGATATTGACAAAACGGTCTGATGGAATTATACTTCTCAAGATATTGACCAAACGGTCTGATGGAATTATACTTCTCAAGATATTGACCAAACAGTCTGATGGAATTATACTTCTCAAGATATTGACCAAACGGTCTTATGGACTTATATTTCTCACATTATACATTCACCAGTTACAAGCAATCAAACAATAGGTATCCATCTTTCCACCAGTAATTTCCAACTATAGGCATCCCCATGTCTATAGGCAACCTATCCTAGGTACCAGTTAAGACACACCCACCATTAATAGTCATACTACATCCCCACGTCCATAAAAGGACAAAAGTTTAACTGAATACTCCGGCTTAAGCAATGAACTGTTGAGTAACAGTCCTGTTTGTCGCGTTCTGAAATGAGCTATACTGCCTATCTTATGACGAGCAACTGTCTAGCCATGAGAGAACAGCGTGTTAATAAACTTTGCTATCTTGCACCCCGCAAAAAAGGTGACTGATAGCAAAGCCATCAATGCCTGTCTGGCCGAAATTTGTGACACCCGGAAAGAGAACGAGGTCAAGGCACAGAGATTGTGTCTCTTGAATTCATTCTCCCCTAGGTACTGAATTTTGGAGACACAAACACACACACACACCCTGTCTCCTCCATATATCTAGTTCTACCCGCACAACAATAACAACAAATAGACGAATGCTTTTTTTTTTACAAAAAGGTAGTTTTAGGTTATCGTTTCAAATACAACAAATATCGCTGGGCAGAACAGTACAGGCCTTGGTTCTGTACCACTGGAGACAGCGGTGATAAGAACTTTATAATATTAAGGATGCCATTTTGACTACATTCTCTAAAGGCTAGTGGCTATTTATAGGGTAAGGAATAGCTTTACAGAAAGATTAAAAAGGGAAAAAAAGAAGAAAAATAAGGAAGACAGCAGTACAAAGAAACAAAAGCAATCCAATATTTAGGCAAAATGGCTATATAGAAGGCAGCAGGAAAGATAAGGCATCGAAAAAACTCAACGCCAAAAAAAAAAAAAATAGAAATCGCTTATTTGTCAGATATTGAATGAAAGCAGGCCATTGAAATACCAGGTATGCTTCGATGAACACCATCTTTTCAAGCAGGAAAGTAGAGAAAAGCTCGTCAAGGAAGGAGGGTAGAGTGAAGATGGAGGGAAGTGAGTTAGAGAGAGAGAGAGAGAGAGAGAGAGAGAGAGAGGAGACAAGTGTTCCGCCGTGTTAACAGATAGCTGAAAAGTGGAGAAGGCAGGGCTAGCCTTCATATCGTTCAGGCTGACGAGAGAATGAGGTGAATTTGATTGCTAAAGAAGCACATAAGCGAATGCTCTCACGCTTGAAGTCACTTTCCGACGCCCAGGGAAAGTAATGACCCAAAATCTGAGAGACAAACTGGCTTGGGCTTTATGTGTTGCTATAAACCAGGGCTGGTGTAGGCGCCGGAGTGGCCACATGGTTAGCAAATAAACTTTTCACGTGAGGAAACTTGAGTCCGAGTTCTGTTAGCTTTCAGTCCTCCATCAGTTCAGTAAGTGGAGAACTAAGGAAAATGTCTCCCTGCAAGGCGAGGAGCATCAAACTAGCACAATGGCAGATTTGGAAGCAGATGAGGGAATAAACATTTGAACCATTTCCTTCTTCAAGGGTAATGCCAAGCTTGTCCTGGCATTCCTTCATAAATATTGCGTCGCACGTTCTTCGCAGAATGTTGGTCACTAGGTATCCATTATGATAGCTTCTCATTCTCTAGTCTTGACACAACTTCAGTGCGTGTGGTGTTTACAGTCTCACTGATATCTTAGGACAATCGTATAATCCACTTCGATTTCTCTAACATCAGTGATACATTAAATCAATATACTCCACTTTGGTTTCTCTAATATCAGTGATACCTTAACCCATGGTATACTCCGCTTTGGTTTCTCTAACATCAGTGATACCTTAGGCCCAGTGTATACTCCACTTTGGTTTCTCTGGCATCTGTTATACCTTAGGCCCATCGTATACTCCACTTTGGTTTTTCTGGTATCTATTATATTATACCTTAGGCCCATCGTATACTCGATTTTGATTTCTCTAGCATCAGTGATACTTTAATCCCATCGTATACTCCACTTTGGTTTCTCTAGCAACAATGATACCTTAGGCCCATCATATACTCCACTTTGGTTTGCTTGGCACCAGTGATACCCTAGGTCCATCGTATACTCCACTTTGATTTCTCTGGCATCAATGATACCTTAGGCCTATCGTATACTCCACGTTGGTTTATCTGGCATCAGTGATACCTTAGGCCCATTGTATATTCCACTTTGGTTTCTTTGGCATATCTACGTTATGCATAGATATTCCAGTAAGCGGGTAGGTCTTGTGTGTTCTCTGCTTACTTTATTTCCGGATTCTACTGAACTTCGTGGAGGAGAACTATCCCATTCAGGTCTCCAGCACGATTAAGATATCCTCTGCTGATATCAGCGTGTTCCAAAGCAGAAGTAAGAATATTTAGAGTAGTGAAATCGCAATGAATGTTTCTGAAAGTTCGATGAAAGGCAAGAAATGTAATGGAAGTTGACTAAACAGCAAGACATGTTTTTTAACGTTCAATGTTAAGGATTCTTATAATGTTCCAATCCTAATATAACAGTTGCGCTGCAGACATTCTTTGAGTATTGGTTTGTGTTAAAATTATAACTCCAGTTTGTGAGTTAGCTTGTTGTCATTTTTAAGCTGTGGATTTGTCTGTAGATGTTTTGAATTGCTCGTACATACAAGAAAATATTCTGAGAGGAACAATGAATTTGTCAAAGAGGGTCTTTATGTGTCTCTGTTTGTATTTGCCGAATATCTTTGATTGTCAAGTGTTGTTTTATATATGCCTGAGTGTCTTTAATTGTCAAGCCTTGTTTTATATGTGCCTGAGTGTCTTTAATTGTCAAGTCTTGTTTTATATGTGCCTGAGTGTCTTTAATTGTCAAGTCTTGTTTTATATGTGCCTGAGTGTCTTTAATTGTCAAGTCTTGTTTTATATGTGCCTGAGTGTCTTTAATTGTCAAGCCTTGTTTTATATGTGCCTGAGTGTCTTTAATTGTCAAGCCTTGTTTTATATGTGCCTGAGTGTCTTTAATTGTCAAGTCTTGTTTTATATGTGCCTGAGTGTCTTTAATTGTCAAGCCTTGTTTTATATATGCCTGAATGTCTTTAATTGTCAAGTCTTGTTTTATATGTGCCTGAGTGTCTTTGATCGTCAAGTCTTGTTTTATATATGCCTGAATGTCTTTAATTGTCAAGCCTTGTTTTATATATGCCTGAGTGTCTTTGATCGTCAAGTCTTGTTTTATATGTGCCTGAATGTCTTTAATTGTCAAGCCTTGTTTTATATGTGCCTGAGTGTCTTTAATTGTCAAGTCTTGTTTTATATGTGCCTGAGAGTCTTTAATTGTCAAGTCTTGTTTTATATGTGCCTGAGTGTCTTTATTTGTCAAGCCTTGTTTTATATATGCCTGAGTGTCTTTGATCGTCAAGTCTTGTTTTATATATGCCTGAATGTCTTTAATTGTCAAGCCTTGTTTTATATATGCCTGAGTGTCTTTGATCGTCAAGTCTTGTTTTATATATGCCTGAATGTCTTTAATTGTCAAGTCTTGTTTTATACGTGCCTGAGTTTCTTTAATTGTCAAGCCTTTTTTTATATACGCCTAAGTGTCTTTGATCGTCAAGTCTTGTTTTATATGTGCCTGAGTGTCTTTGATCGTCAAATCTTGTTTTATATGTGCCTGAGTCTCTTTGATCGTTAAGTCTTGTTTTATATATTCCTGAGTGTCTTTAATTGTGAAGTCTTTTTTTATATGTGCCTGAGTGTCTTTGATCGTCAAGTCTTGTTTTACATGTGCCTGAGTGTCTTTGATCGTCAAGTCTTGTTTTATGTGTGCCTGAGTGTCTTTGAATGTCGTCTTGTTATATATGAGCCTGAGTGTCTTTGAACGTCACGTCCTGTTTTATATTTGCGGAGTGTCTTTGATGGTCAAATCTTATTTTAAATTTGACTAGTGCCTTTGACTGTTACGTCTTGTTTTGCTTTTGCTGATCGTCTTTGGTTGTCAAGTCTTGTTTTATATTTGACTAGCGTGTTTGATTGTCAAGTCTCGTTTTATATTTTCCGAGTGTTTTTGATTGTTAAGTCTCGTTTTATATTTTCCGAGTGTTTTTGATTGTTAAGTCTGTGTTTTGTATTTGGCCGGGAAAAAAGTACAACCTAAATCGGATCTGAAAAGTTGGTCATCATGATGAAGTCGCGATAACCTCGTATTATCATTTCAACTAGGATCGCATCGATACAGCCTGGTTTTTTTTTTTGGGGGGGGGGGGGGGGTTCGGGCGTACTGTCTGGAGAAAAGTACCAAGCTGTCCAGTCTGGTATCGCTGCCCCTTGCATCTCATTGTAATGGTTATGGTTATCATTCATCGCCCTTTCGTATGCCCTGGAGAATGAATTTTTAAAACAAAAATAATTGTTATTTTCATCTACCGTCGTTCTCATTATAACTCGTCAATAGAAGCAAAATAACGGAGTTTTCGAACATTCGAAACAAAAATAACTTTAATAAAACTCGATCACGAGGCCTGGGGTGTCACACAGCCTAGGACAGCCGCCCGCGTATCGATCTCCTCAAATTATGTAAACATGAGTGGGTGGATTCTCTCCCTTGTTTCCACTTTCTCTTGGGAGTCTTTGGTGTGGCTGCAGAAAGATGGCGTACTAAAGCGGATTAGAAGTGGCCGGGGTGGGAGGGGGGTGGAGGGGGAGGAAAACTCAAATTTTAGGTCTGTTTGATTCATAGGTCAATAAGTACTGAGAATCCAAACGTACTTAGGTACTTTTAGGAATCTGGTTTTGGTTAGGGTTTATGCAGGGATTCGTTCGGAGTTCCTGTATGTGAGTTCTTACTTTGAATGAATGAATGAATGAATGAATGAATAATCTTTATTTTTCAAGGGTAAAGAATTGGGCACGCAGGCCCGTCTTACATTCTGCCCTTCATCACTCCATCTTTCATTCTTCCCACACACTTGATTTAGTACAAAAATACAAATTAAATTAGGAAAAACATATCAAAAGAGTGTCAGATTTAACTACTACATTCAAGGTAAAAGAGAAGAAGTCATTAACCTAATAAAATAACACTCACGCATACATACACACGCAGACATATACATACATAAAAATACATTGTAAATACAGATCTTCTATAATGTGGAACAAGTACGAAGTCCTATATGTAAGTCCTTACTTTGACATGGAACAAGTACGAAGTTCTATATATGAGTCATTACTTTGACATGGAACAAGTACGAAGTTCTATATGTGAGTCCTTACTTTGACATGGAACAAGTACGAAGTTCTATATGTGAGTCCTTACTTTGACATGGAACAAGTACAAAGTTCTATATGTGAGTCCTTACTTTGACATGGAACAAGCACGAAGTTCTATATGTGAGTCCTTACTTTGACATGGAACAAGTACAAAGTTCTATATGTGAGTCCTTACTTTGACATGGAACAAGTACGAAGTTCTATATGTGAGTCCTTACTTTGACATGGAACAAGTACAAAGTTCTATATGTGAGTCCTTACTTTGACATGGAACAAGTACAAAGTTCTATATGTGAGTCCTTACTTTGACATGGAACAAGTACGAAGTTCTATATGATGCGTATGTGTGTGTGTGTTTTGACAGGATTTTGTTTATTCTCAGCAAAACATTTCAATCTCAGTGATGCCTGTGTCTTGATCTTCTTCTTCTTCTTCTTCTTCTTACCGAAATTTAACCAGGGATGAAGATTTATGGCGAAGTTTTATGCAACCCCACCTACCACCTTCATTGAATGATTGGGAAGAGTGAAAGATGAGAGAGAGAGAGTGTAGAATGTCAGACGGGTCTGCGTGACCAGATCTTCACACTTTGCAAATAAAAATGAATCAATTACTCAACCAATCCCCTCGTCTCCTCTTTAAAAATTAAGATAAAACACAATCAGTCAGTCAGTCATTTGCATATCCCTTGCGGAACTTTGCCTCCCTAACAGCTCTCCTGTAGTCCTCTCGGTTGTAAGCAAGATGCCCTGCTGCTGATGCGTTCATTCGCAGATCACCAACGATGTCTTGCAGCCATCTTCGGCTTGGTCTTCGTCTCTTTTTTTTTCCCATTATGCACCCTTCCAAGACGGTCTTCTCTAAATTCTCATGATATTTAATATGTCCAAAATATTTTAAAGTTTTCTCTGTTTAATCTTCCTTAGTAGCCAACCTTCTACAATATTATGTTCTTGTAGTATAGATAAAAGAACAAGCACATGGAAATGCAGCAAAACACATGCACTATTTCAGCTTTTGTTGTTTACTTGCGACCAGTTTCCTTGTTTTTGCCTCTCAGCCATGCAGCGCGAGACACTCTTTAAATTCTTGCAATAAACCACATGTCTGCTGTCTGAATTGATCTTGTGTTCTGTGCACGACCCAGTTACAGATCGCAGTTTCGTGGGATTAGACCTGGAAAAAAATCCTAGACAGAGCACTTTAGTGAGACGTGAGAGAAAGAAAAGGTCACAAGAGAACTACCTGGTATTCGAACACGGACTCCAGTCTAGAAGGTGCGAGATAGCGCAGTTCGTTAGTACGTCGTTCTCTCGTGGCTAGATCCCTGCTCGTCCTACCGGAGTCTGTGGTTCGAATCCCAGGTAATTCTCTTGTGATTTATCTTTCTCTCACGTCTCACTAAAGTGCTTTGTCTATGATGGTTTTCCAGGTCTAATCCTACAAAACCGTGTTATCTTACTTTACTGTACGAAAGCCTCGTTGTTTCCTATTTATAAAAAAATTGTGCACGATTCAGTTATGTAAAAAATGCAGACCACTTCTCACAAGGGTGTCTCCAGAGACTGTGTAGTATTATTTTGAATAAAACATAACCAGAACAAAATATCAGAGAAGGAAAATCATAAATTTACAAGAATTCAGACATTGTATCCGGGAGCATTGTACGGCGTAAATACTTTGACTCAGTCAATGTAAATAGGAACACTAAATAAGAGAAAGAAGCTTTGACTCAGTCAGTGTAGATAGGAAACCCAAAAAGACAAAGAAGCTTTGACTCAGTCAGTGTAGACAGGAACACTAAATATGACAAAAAATCTTTGACTCTATTGACAGGAACACTAAATAAGACAAAGAAACTTTGATTCATTCAGTGTAGAAGGGAATATTAAATAAGAGAAAAAAAACTTTGAGTCAATCAGTGTAGACAGGAACATTAAATAAGACAGAAAGAAACTTTGACTCAGTCAGTGTAGAAAGGAACATTAAACATTAAATAAGACAAGGTTCTAAGGACTGTTTCAGGCGGAGGTGGGGTGGGGGATACGCTCTCCACAACAATGGCGTGCGTCTCAAATAGCCTCTGACAGTCAAGTCTAGCTCCTGGCCTTCTCGTGGCAGAACTGTTCAAACTGACAAGAGAAAGGGCGAAGGCGAATATCTGGCGCCTGAAAACCAGACGCTTCGGTTAGATGAGAGTCATGTTTGGTAGCTCATCTACCGCTGCTGGCGAGATTCTTCCGTTGCCGTGCTTGGAGTGCGGCTCCTCCCTGCCAGTGAAGAAAGGTGCGAATGGGGTTACCGCGCGTCATCACTGTGAAAAAAGTGAAAGAAAGGATTAAGCGAAGTAAACAGAAGTCAAATCACGGCACCTCTGGACTGGAGGTCGGCCACGTCCTATGTACAGTCATATCGGGTGAAATACCTGAACCGGCTTAACCCAGAAGTTAAGACACTGCTGGCGAGATTCTTCGGATGCCGCGCATGGAGTGAAACTCCTCCCGGCCAATGAAGAAAATGCGAAAATGAAATTAGGTTGCCGTGTGGTGCCGATGTGAAAAGGTGATGGAAAGGACAAAGTGAAGCTTAGTCGATATGTCCAGTGGTCTCGCGGCGAGAGCTACTCATACCACGGTACCTCTGCTCTAGAGGCCGGCCACGTCCGATATACACCCATACTAGTGAAATATGCCTAAACCGGCTTAAACCAGGGGTGAAACTTGATGGCTACTCATGTCATGGTATCTCCGCTCTAGAGGTCGTTCACGTCCCAAACACACCCATACTGGGATAATATGCCTAAATCGGCTCAACATAGGGGGTGAAACTTACTAGTGGCGATGATTCGCCCTCTTGGACAAAAGCTCCATCCTGGTCACAACTAGGAAGGGTAGCGGCCACGATCACAAAATGCTGAAGTTGGAGACACTGGACCAGTGCAGTCTAGATAGGCAACCACCTCTCACCCGGCGGGGATGTATGCGTGTCCTAATCACGCTGAGGTTTTCCGGTGAAAAAGTCCAACGCTGGACTGGATGAGCAACCACCTCTCCCCCGGTGGTGATACACGGGTATCTCAAAACACGTCGAGGTCTTCCGATGAGAAAGTCCAACTCTAGATTAAACTGGTGCAACGACAACCACGGTGTCACGCATTCCCGCTTTTGAGATCCACCAATAATACAGGCTCAAGCCTTGCGATACTCTGAACCTCTTGTGGTCCTTACGAGGACCACAAGGGGACCACGGGACATATCGAGGACCACAGGAGTAAATTCAGGAGGATCACGGGGCGGTCTGGATGGTAGAAGCGAACGAAGAAGTAGAAGAAGAAATAAGATAAAAAAAACTTTGACTCAGTCAGTGTAGACTTGGATACTACATGAGAATACGTTAAGGAAATATCAAGAGAATTACATGGAATGGAAGAGAGCCTCTCTCTTAGACATTCATGCCCTCAAGGGTTGGAGGTCCAAGAGCTTAAACACGATTGATTCGTGAGAACATTCCAGAAAGTAACATTCGTATATAGTTAGCACAGATAATGATACACAGAAGAATGATGAATATTCCACGGACAGAATGGCCCGAGCAGAAAAGGTTAGGAAAGAATGAGAAACATAAAACAGGACAGTTTTATTTCGCCGGTATTAAGGGACATAATAGTGTAAGGTTAACTGCGCTGTAAGGAAATGCTGAAGACATACTTCGCCATACTTCAGTTTTTTCAATGCCGTATATCCATATACTTTCCCATACTTCAGTTCTTTCAATGTCATATATCCACATACAACCCGCTACTTCAATTCTTTCTATTATATATATATAAATACTGCCTTCAGTTCTTTCAATGACATATATATATACACATATACATATATACATATATATACACACATACTTCCCCATTCAATGACACATATTTTCCCATACTTCAGCTATTTCTTTGTCATATATTCACATACTTTCCCACATTCAGTTCTTTCAGCATCAAATATCCACATACTTATCCACACTTCAGCTCTTTTAAAGTCATATATCCATACTTCTGCCCTTTCAATGTCATATATCCATATACTTCCACACACTTCAATTCTTTCAGTGTCATATATTCACATACTTCCACACATTTCAATTCTTTCAGTGTCATATATTCACATACTTCCACATACTTCAATTCTTTCAGTGTCATATATTCACATACTTCTCCATACTTCACCCCTTTCAGTGTCATATATTCACATACTTCCCCATGCATCAGTCCTTTTAGTGTCATATATCCACATATTTCACTACACTTCAGCCCTTTCAATGTCATATATCCACATATTTTTCCACACTTCAGCCCTTTCAATGTCATATATCCACATATTTTTCCACACTTCAGCCCTTTCAATGTCATATATCCACATACTTTCCCACAGTTCAGCCCTTTCATATATCCACATACTTCCCCACACTTCAGCCCTTTCAATGTCATATATCCACATACTTTCCCACAGTTCAGCCCTTTCATATATCCACATACTTCCCCACACTTCAGCCCTTTCAATGTCATATATCCACATACTTTCCCACAGTTCAGCCCTTTCATATATCCACATACTTCCCCACACTTCAGCCCTTTCAATGTCATATATCCACATACTTTCCCACAGTTCAGCCCTTTCATATATTCACATACTTCCCCACACTTCAGCTATTTCACTTTTAGACTGCCAGTGATTAGGTCACGCGTTAGTGTGCAAGTGTCAACAGCGGCCAGTGTTTAAAAACGGACTCTTTTCCTGTTCCAGTCCACTTAATAAAATACCACTTTTTTGTCCAGTCCGCTATTTTCAAGCAAGGTTATTTATTCGCTATGCCACAATTTTCTTAATATACCACTTTGTGCTTAATAAACTGCTTTTTTAAATATACTAATTTATCCACTGGTTCATTGTTTTTTTGCATATGCTTTTTCTTGCCCACTGTTTTTAAGCATGTTTCGTGATTCACTAGTTCAGTGTTTTAATATGCTCCCTTATTTGTTAGTTTAGTGTTTTAATATGCTCCCTTATTTGTTAGTTTAGTGTTTTAATATGCTCCCTTATTTGTTAGTTTAGTGTTTTAATATGCTCCCTTATTTGTTAATTTGGTGTTTTAATATGCCTCTCTTTTCCTTAGTTCAGACAGAAAGACGGACAGATAGAGACTAACAGACACATATTTAGGTAGGCAGATCGATAGGTAAATAGATAGGTAATTAAGGTGCAAGGTAGGTAGGTGGGTAGGTGGGTAGATAGATAGATAGATAGATAGATAGATAGATAGACAGACAGACAGACAGACAGACATACAGACAGACAGACAGTCAGACAGACAGATAGATAGATAGATAGATAGATAGATAGATAGATAGATAGATAGATAGATAGATAGATGGATAGATGGATGGATGGATGGATGGATGGATGGATGGATGGATGGATGGATGGATGGATGGATAGATAGATAGATAGATAGATAGATAGATAGATAGATAGATAGATAGATAGATAGATAGATAGATAGATAGATAGTAAGGTGCCAGGTGTGCTATAATTGTATCTGATGAAACCCTGAATTACTTTAGCATACAAATTAAGCTATTATCCGCCCACCAAATGTCTGAACTAAACCAATCGCGTCCTTGCACTTTCTATTTTTGTTTTTGGCTAAAAGCAAGCCAAAGCTCGATGTATCAGAGAGATTAGGTGCTGTTTTTGGCCTGAATATAACCACCTCCTGTTCACAGATTATCTGCACATGAATAAGAAGAGAAAAAACTGGCCACGATGTGGGATGAAATCCTGGAAAATACTGGGGGGGGGGGTATAAATGTAGGGAAATTATAGAATATAAGAACAGAAATAATTTCCCTTGTAATTTGTGTTGCCATAAACTTCGGGTCATGTGATATATAATCTTTGTGTGAAATGGTGTATGTAACATGGGATGTTTGTGTTGGCTGTGTGATATAGATTATTTATGTGTGTGTTCTTTTGTTGTATGCAACATGTAATTTTTTGTGTTAATTGTGAATTACTAGCGTATGAGAAAAAATGATATTTGTGCGAGTATTGTGTTACAAATTTCAGGTATTCTGTGTGTGTGAGTTATGTGTTATAGATAACATGATCTTTGTGTGGGTTATATGTTATAGATATCATGTTCTTTGTGTGAGCTTTGTGTTATAAATAACAGGATCTTTGCCCGTGTTATATGTTATAAGAGCAGTGGTTCCCAGTTAACAAAAGTCTGCGGTGATTTGGTGTTTCAGAATCCAGGCAACATACCCCCCCCCACCCCTTTTTGGAAAATTTTCATATCTATGTGGTAGCTATATGCTTTAAATGCAAAAGACTTTTTTCCCCAAAAAATGTGGGTAACCTTTGACGAGTAAACACTACACTACACTAAAAACACAATACAGACTTTTTGAATTTTTAAAAATAACAATAATATAGTTAAGAAAAAAATAGACAACAGTTAGCACTTCTACTTGTTCTGACAAATACACAGAATATGAAATGTTAACAGCAAAGCAACATAAATAAGGGGAGATAAATCATACTTCTTTTTTTATTCCGGAACAATCGCTTCCGCATCTGGTTCAATATTTCCTATTTTTAACTCCTTTGCTCCAAAACAGCACTGGCAGGGTTGCTAGATCTCCCCAGGCTTACGCAGATCAATGCTGATGGAGATAGTCAGGCAAAGTGTGAATAAAATGAAAGATACACATTGCTAACCCAACCCATGTTTTTAAATTACAGATTAACTTCCTTCTAATTTCTTATTACCGGAACTAGAACACAAAATTTACTCTGCCACAGCGTGAAAAATAGTTGAGTGAAAGAGTTAAACGTAAAAAAAAAACAACCAGTTCTTTCTTCCACACACGCTTCACCGAAACTTTGGTTGTTAAACGTTTCACAGGGACAGTTTAGTATTTGTTATGGACCCCATCTTGGAACAACTGTTATAGATAACAGGTGATCTTTGTGTGGGTTATACGTTTTAGATAACAGGTAATCTTTGTGTGGGTTATACGTTTTAGATAACAGGTAATCTTTGTGTGGGTTATACGTTTTAGATAACAGGTAATCTTTGTGTGGGTTATACGTTTTAGGTAACAGGTAATCTTTGTGTGGGTTATACGTTTTAAATAACAGGTGATCTTTGTGTGGGTTATACGTTTTAGATAACAGGTGATCTTTGTGTGGGTTATACGTTTTAGGTAACAGGTAATCTTTGTGTGGGTTATACGTTTTAGATGACAGGTGATCTTTATGTGAGTTATACGTTTTAGATAACAGGTGATCTTTGTGTGGGTTATACGTTTTAGGTAACAGGTGATCTTTGTGTGAGTTATACGTTTTAGATAACAGGTGAGCTTTGTGTGAGTTATACGTTTTAGGTAACAGGTAATCTTTGTGAGGGTTATACGTTTTAGATAACAGGTGATCTTTATGTGAGTTATAAGTTATAGATGACAGATGATCTTTGTGTTCGTTTCATGTTATAGATGACAGACCATGTTTGTTTTCGTTATGTGTTATAGACGACAGATGATCTTTGTGTGTGTGGGTTATATGTTATAGACGACAGATGATCTTTGTGTGTGTGGGTTATATGTTATAGATGACAGATGATGTTTATGTTCGTTATATATTATAGATAACAGATGACCTTTGTGTAGGACATATGTTACAGATGATCTTTGTGTGGGTTATATGTTAAAGATCACAGATGACCTTTGTGTGGGTTATATGTTATAGATAACAGATGATCTTTGTGTGGGTTATATGTTATAGATGGCAGATGATCTTTGTGTAAGTTATATGTTGTAGATAACATTCGTCAACGAATTTGAACAAATGAACGAAAACTTCTCTTTGACTTAGTAAAGAGTAGTAAGCGAAGAATGATTTTTATATTAATTAATTGTTATTGATAAGAGATTGTCTTTGTGATAGATGATTGTTAATGGTAAGAAGTTATCTTTTTGTAAGATGATTGTTAATGGTAAGAGGTTCTCTTTGTGTAAGATGATTGTTATAGATAAGAGGTGATGTTTGCGTTGCTTTGTATTTAAATGTGACTGGAGATTTTTTATGGTGTTATGTACCACGCAAGTAACTAAAGATCTCTATATGCTATCCGTATGTATCAAGCAAGTAATTAAAGATCTTTATATGCTATCCGTATGTATCAAGTAGGTAACTAAAGATCTCTATATGCTATCCGTATGTATCAAGCAAGTAATTAAAGGTCTCTATATGCTATTCGTATGTATCAAGCAAGTAACTAAAGATCTCTATATGATATCCATATGATGGGTTCATTGATCTCAGGCGGTAGAGTCTCTACAGTAAGGACATTCTCATACCTGCTCTGGCACCCATCCCAGTAACCAAAGGAAGGATGTGTGCATCGATTGTCCCTGTGGGCATGGATTGTAGGCTCGTGGCTTCCATGATCAACAGATGGTGATACTTCTGTATCTGTACATCACCCCATGTTCTTTCATGTTGTGGTTGATGTGAATTTTTCTGTATTGATACAGACAAGGCATCAACCACTCAAGGGACAGCTCATGTTTAACCACAGTTGCGACTTTAACTTCTCTGGCTGTAATGACAAAAGTAAAAATCACAACAGGCTCCACCACCTATTGCTAATGTGATTTGTTCTGACTCTTTTGTCCAGGCTTCTAAAATACAGCTCGCTTCCACAAGTTCTCCAAGCAGGTGAGAGATGGTCTTGACCAAGAGGCCGGACGGGCAAGGCGGTAGCTTAGGTGTAGCCTTTAAGTCAGAATCTGTTGAGTTCAGATCAAACCTTGACATTTACAGCCAGGAGAGTTTAAATTACCTGATAGTACCTCATGTAGGATGTTCAAAATCTTCTTCTTTGAGCAGCTGCTGATTCAGCAGCTTTCAGAGCCATTGCGGCCCATTGCTGCAGACAAGACACGTCTCCATTCCTCTCTGTTCTGGATCTTTTCTTGCCAGTTGTCGATTCCAAGAGCGCGTAAATCTCCGTTCAGAATCTAAAAAAAAGTCATTCTTATTGATCAGCAAGAGGCGTTGAGACGATGATGAGGCCACGATTCAGATGAGGGAATCAGTTTTACACCCGCAGACGTCTATATAACATCGTAAACGAATTTGCCAATTTGAAGAACTGAATGAAAACTTCTCTCATCAGTTTTTTTATCGCCAGGCTGAGTTCAGTTCATTGTGCTATTGCCTTGATTTGCAATCATTCCAGTACTAAATAACGGATCACCCTACAGTCTGTTTTGCTGAATAATGTACTCGGGCGCTTGCTAGCCGAGTTTGAATAAACTTGATGCATTATACGCTGGTTTTGATATCTCGCAGGTTTCTTTTGCTTCCTTCCGCTGTGTGAAAGTACGAGTGATGGATTTCATACACATATGACAACGTCAATGTTGAAATAAAAACAATAAAAGAAACTATATTAAAAAATAAAAACAGTAACCCGCTAAGAAAACATAAAAAATGTAACTCCGCTGTGAAAATATAATTCCCCAATAGACTTTTTTTCACAAACAGTGGATAATATTACACACATGATTAAAAAACAAGATACTCGAATGAAGCAAAGTAATTTTCTATTGCAAATCCTGTAGGTGGAGGAGAATAATAATCAATACAATCAGAGAAAACAGCTCAAGATTAAACTTAATTCATCTTTTTCTCTGGGTCATCTGTCTCTCTTCATAAAACATTACAAATATCGAATCTCACAAGAGGCAGAATTTTATAAATATTTCAGAGAAGCAGAGCAAGATCATGTGTCATTATTCATCCATGGACAGGATGTCATACTTCGTTGTTAAAATGAGCAGTAATCTTGTATTGATCAGAGAAAATGGCTGGCTTAGCTCTGGAGATCATTTCCTGTCTGTGGAAGTATCTTGGCTCAACCGGAGAATAAAAGTTGTGGAAGATGGCAGCTGTCAAGACTGGAAGAAAAGACACAAACATTCACGAAAAGACGCATAGAGAAGGTTCACCGAAGTTATGAAATTTTATGAAAGTTCTTTTCCTGCCTTTTTACAAAGGCAATATTGATGATGGCACATAGTGGCGAGGATTCGTCCTCATCGACAAAAGCTCCGTCTCTGTCACCACCAGGAAGGGTAGCGGCCACGACCACAAAATGCTGAAGTCGAATACACTGGACCAGTGCAGTCTAGATGGGCAACCACCTCTCACCCGACGGAGATATATTATATCAAAATCACGTTGAGGTTTTCCGGTAGGAAAGTCCAACTCTGGACTAAATTGTTAACTACCTCTCACCCGACGGGGATATATTATGTACAAATCACTCTGAGGTTTTCCAGTGAGAAAGTCCAACTTTGACCTGGATGGGCAACCACCTCTCACCCGGCGGGGATATACTGATATCCAAACCACGTCGAGGTTTTCCGGTGAGGAAGTCCAACTCTAGACTAAACTGGTGCAACGAAAACTACAGTGTCAGGCAATGCCGCTTCTGTGACCCACCGAGATTATAGGCCCAAGCCCCACGATGATCTGAGCCTCCATCCTAAATGAGACTATCGCGAGAGCCACAGGAGTAAATTCAGTAGAATCACTGGGCGATCTTGGTAGTAGAAGCGAACGAAGAAGATGATGACACAAATTTGGCAGAAAAGGACTTCAACAATTTCATAGACTTTGTGAGGAAGTTTGACAGGGCCATCTTTTTTTTAACTTCCCTCATCTTTACGGCTTCGGTGAATTTCCTCCACTTCACCATTATCACAGACTTCTCAGAACATCAATGTACTTTCACCATTATCATGGACCTCTCAGAACATCAGTGTACTGTCACAATTATCATGGATCTCTCAGAACATTAGTGTACTGTGACAATTATCATGGACCTCTCAGAACATCAGTGTATGTCACCATTATCATGACCTCTCAGATCTCAGAACATCAGCGTATTATCACCATTATCATGGACCTCTCAGAACATCAGCGTACTGTCACCATTATCATGGACGTCACAGGTCTCAGAACATCAGTGTACCACAGATTTCCTGATCCACACAACTGCCTCTTATGCTCCTTCTATTACCCTCATTTTGGTAAGGATTCTGTTTCTTTCTCACAACTTTTTTTTTCGACTATGTCGCTTATGCTGTGAGGAGCCTGGCTTCAGTAACGGGCCCCAAGGATGCTCGGATTCTTCCAGCAGCGAGAGTTACCTGCAGAACGTTGTCATGTTGGCGCTGAACCGCGTCAGCCATCCTGCCCTCCTCCAGTAAGACCTCATGTTCTTACCTTCCCGCCATTCGGATAAGATGAACATACCATCTGACATACCATCTGACATACCATCTGACATACCATCTGACATACCATCTGACATACCATCTGACATACCATCCCCATATTTTGTGGACGAAAGAGAGGATCACAGACATGGTTCTTCGCGTTTGTCTGTCTCTTTGTATTGTGTCTTTTGTGGTCCTTGATAAAAGGATTTTTTTCCCAGAATTTTTACCTGTTGTTGATGTTTTTCATAATCATTTCATTATTCTTACCCCTTCTTTCTAACATATCTTCATTCCTCCCATCCTCGCTCTACTTGTTTTTTACTTCGTCCTACCTCTCCTTTGGTGCCCCCCCCCCCGCGTAACAGGTCTAGCTTGGCTAATCCGGGCAGGGATCGTCATAGTTCGAATGGTGGTGGAGTCTGCAAAAGAAGCATTGTACACCCCCTGGTTTTCAGCTCTCATCCAGAAAGTTATAAATTGCCATAACCCGCTCCAAAGCCAAGACGGTTTTGTTCCTAAACAGCTTCACAGCACTGGCTGCAAATAAACGCCAGGTCGCAGTTCGGGGAAGATAAAAGAAGAAGACAAAAACTACGCTAGACTCTTCCGTCTAACTCTGCTGGTACCAGTCTTACTGCGTTTACTATCAAAGCTGCACTTTAAGCGGTTGCATGGTAGTCTAAGAGTTTTAACATGATCATGTATTTTCACATTGTCTTGTGGTGTATGGGGGGAAGGGGGGTCAGTAGTTCCACATAGTCTTGTGGGTGTATGGGGGGAAGGGGGGTCAGTAGTTCCACATAGTCTTGTGGGTGTTTTTTTTTGGGGGGAGGGGGGTCAGTAGTTCCACTTAGTCTTGTGGGTGTTTTTTTTTGGGGGAGGGGGGTCAGTAGTTCCACATAGTCTTATGGGTGTGTTTTGTTTGGGGAAAGGGGGTCAGTAGTTCCACATAGTCTTGTGGGTGTTGTTTTTGGGGAGGGGGGTCAGTAGTTCCACATAGTCTTGTGGGTGTTTTTTTTTGGGGAGGGGGGTCAGTAGTTCCACTTAGTCTTGTGGGTGTGTTTTGTTTGGGGAAAGGGGGTCAGTAGTTCCACATAGTCTTGTGGGTGTTTTTTTTTGGGGAGGGGGGTCAGTAGTTCCACATAGTCTTGTGGGTGTTTTTTTTGGGGAGGGGGGTCAGTAGTTCCACATAGTCTTGTGGGTGTTTTTTTTTGGGGAGGGGGGTCAGTAGTTCCACATAGTCTTGTGGGTGTTTTTTTTTGGGGAGGGGGGTCAGTAGTTCCACATAGTCTTGTGGGTGTTTTTTTTTTTTGGGGGGGGGGGGTTAATAGTTCCACATAGTCTTGTGGGTGTTTGAGGGGGGGGGATTCATTAGTTCCACATTGTGTTGTGGGTGGCTAGGGACAGCTAAAGGCCTGCATAAGTAACTCGAGAAAGAAAAAAATTGGCCCTAAAGCAGAAGCTGGCGAAGCTCTTCAGCCTGCCCACATTCTGCCATCACCTGCAACTCTTAGTTTTTTCCCCGATTCTTTGGACCTACACCAGGTTCACGTTGATACAAGGCAGGAAATATTTACATACAAAGTCATCTTATGCGGATGTGTAAATATATCCATATTGTTCATAAACTGTAAAACAATTTCTTTGTGAAATTACTGTCATTTGTTCAGATTTTTTAATACAAGATATATAGGTAAAAAAGATAAAATTCCTGTTTCCATACCATTAAGTCATATTGGGGGTACGGTGTTAGGCCCATATTTCCAAGACATGAAAGTCTGACGTGGTCAGTATCATGCCTGACCACATTCCCCTTTCCAGATTTCTCTGGTAGGCATTTTTTAGAGACTGGGTGGAACTCTGGGGCCTTTTTTGTTTGTGGTGGTACCAGAATAAAAATCCTCACTCCTGGGACTTGAACCCGGTACAACCGGATTAGTAGACATAGGGCCTATTCACTCAGCCAACCGGGTCGCCTATATTTTTATATAATTTACTTTAATGTTCATGTTTCACGTCACCAGACTTTCCGTGTCAGCGATAAGTTGGAAGGCCTTCATGCCGACTAGATGGAACACATTTATTTGTCCATGTGTCGAGTTAGATTCCGGATATTATTCAACAGAACAAATAAAGTGATAAGCTTTTGGCTTTCTTGTAGTAAATTCCAAACCAAATATCAAATAATCTGAATAGGAAACTGAGGGGGAGATCGTTTTGTAAAGATCTGGCTTAGAGAGTTTCCCATGAACTGCTGTTAAAGTTCTCAGATTTCGTGTACGATGTTTGTTATTGAGCTCTCGCTGTAAGAATGTCACACGTCGCTTTTAACCTGGCACATGTTTCCTGCTCAAGTTCTGGCTTATTGTGCTCAGAGACTTGTCATTATCATTTCATACCGTCCCCCTAAGTAAGGTTGGCTCCAATGAATCTCCATTGTGCTCTTTTTCTTGTCTTGTTAGAACACTGGACCAAGCTTGTCACTGTTCATCTCTTGATGTTGTCCACCGTCGTTCTCTTGTTCTTTTCCCTTCGATCTTGCCTTCAAGAAAGGTCTTCAGTATAGTACTGTGCCTCTTGACCTGCCCAAAGTATCTTAGCCGTCTTGTCTTTATGATTGTCATTATTTCTCTTTTCACTTCTAGTTGGTTTAGTACTTCTTTGTTTCTTTTCTTTTCTGTCCACAGGACACGCCCTATTCTTCTATTCCACATTTCAAAGGCCTCAGTTTACTTTTTCTGTTGTCTTATTCAAAGTCCAGACTTCTACAGCATAAAGGAATATTGAGTGTATGTAGTTTTTTACTATGCATAATCTCAGTTTCCGTGATATTTCTTTTGATGTAAGGATCTTCCTCATTCTTCTGTCGGTTTTTTTTGGCCATTCCTGTTCTTCTGTTAATTTCAGTTCCACGTTTTCCAATTCTCTGTTACCAGAGACTAGCCAGTCAAAATGGCTCGTTTACACTGTGACTAACTCACACTATATAGTTCCAGGTAACTTGAAACGCCCCAAGTCGCAGGTGTCAAGGTCTGATTTAGAGATCAGAAGATTCTGACTTCTGGACTTGGTCTAATATTCCGCCTCGCTTCTCCCATCCGCGATCCGGGACAATGACAATTTGCGTGATAAATTTCACGTATTGTTCAGAGTATGGAGTCTGTGAAAGTAGGACAGAAATGAAACAAAGTCAGCAAGTTAATCTGAAAAGTATTACAGAAATGAAACAAATTTAGCGAATTAATTTGAAGCGGAGGACCGAAAATAAACAAATTTAGGGAATGAATCTTAAAAGTAGGATAGAAATGAAACAAATTTAGCAAATTAATACCCAAATGAATTAGACGCAATGGTGATTATTACAAAATACAAGATGGCGGAAATTGCTAGTTCGGTGTTCTCCTGTGGCTAGTAGGCTGCTCTTCCTACTGTAGTCTGTGGTTCGAGTACCAACTTTTCTCTTACTACTTGTCCTTATTCATTGTCTTAAGTGATTTGCCTTCTTTTTTTTTCTTCGAGCCTAATGGTACATATTTTGCTCTAAGACTTTACTATTTCAGATCTCTGTTAAGAAAGGGTTAAATAAAACATCACGCTAACGCCCTGGTCTGCTTTTAACTCTTTCACTCCTGATTTAATTTCCATGCTGTGACGGAATAAATTTTTATGAGAAATTTTGGTACAAATAAACTGGAGGAAAGTTGCTCTCAGTCAGTCATTTGCATGTCCCTTGCGGAACTTTGCCTCTCTGACAGCTCTCCTGTAGGCCTCTCGTTTGTAAGCGAGATGACCTGCTGCTGATGCGCCCATTCGCAGATCATCAACGATGTTTTACAGCCATATTCGCCTTGGTCTTCCTCTCGTTTTTCCCAATTATGTACCATTCCAAAACTGTCTTCTCTAAATTCTCATGACGTTTAATATATAATTTAAAACTATGGGTTGAGTCAGAAATACTCTACTTATCATTTTATCTATATTTTATCTAAATATCAGTCTGACCATTTATTCGTATAGATGTGCAAGCTCTACCAACCCTGCCAATGTTGTTTTGAATGAAAGAGTTAATAACCTTTTAAGATGCCGTAAAGTAACTCTCCAGATTACGATGGTCCTTCAGCAAAACCCGCAATCAAAATATGAGAACACGTGGACAGTGAGAAGCCCTGATTATGAATTAAAATATGATCTCCCCCCGAGATTGATCATATTCCCCCCCCCCCCCCCCAATGAAGTCTTTGGCTTTCTGGCCGCATACTTTTCTCTGTTAACAACAATTTTCGCAATCAGAGAGCGGCTGAGTGCCCGCAAGATTGAAATGGGATCTTCGAGTCAGCCAGAAAAAGCTGTTTTCTTTTTATTCTTAAGATCCTGTTTGGCCAATAGCGGCTATAGCTGTGAACGAGACGTAACATGCAGCTGGGACGTGTTTTTGTTTACTTGTTTTTGGTTTTTTTTTTAGGGATTCTTAATTTGTCATCTGAGAATAAGGGCTTTGTAAGGTGGGATCCGTTCACTGACTTGCAGTCTACGCCAGCTGTGCTAGCTATAACGTTCTGTTTATTCTCAAATATAGATACAAGAACTCAGACCTCTTCCCCAGATATTCGCTTATAGAATTAGCAACAAAACAGACCCTAGGTACATTATTAAGAAATATGTTCCCAGCATGCCATGGAGGTATCTAGGGAATATGATGTTAGCGTCCACATCTTTTTGGACTTGTCGATGTAGGACGTACTGATGTGGTCAGTGTTAAGCCTAGCCAGCCTTTCATTCTCCGCCTTCTGAAGGAGCCCATAACCCAGTACTGCAAGTGAGAGGCTGGAGCGACTCCAGGTGGACTTGAATCAACGACTACGGCGTGTTAGATGAGAGCACTAACCAGGACGCCACCCTGAGGCCTTTCTCTACAATTGATACTCTTAAATCTGATCCACTTTAATTAAAAACCGGGGTGACCCGGTCGCCATCCGATTTCATGCTTTTATTTCAAAATCTTCACAAGAAAACCCCAACAAAAGAACACACTTGATTCCAGCTCTGTCATGAGGAGGGGCCTGGGGTGGCGGGCGAAGAGGCGGTCCTATCTGACAACCACTGACTCATATCTGACATTTTAGGGCTGGCATACTATAGCTGACCAAGACCCCGTCCCGTCAGTCCGTTGGTACCTTCACCCCCTCCTCTCTACAGGTAGCAGGCCTAGCCAGGCTAACAGGAGAGGAACTGCCGTAATCTCCATGGTGGAGGACCCTGATAAAGAAGCACTGAATCCTATACCTCTCTATATCTGCACTCAGAGAGTGGAAAAATAACCGCTATAACCCGCTCCCAATCCGACACGATGCTGTGCCCTAACATCTTCACTAGCTCGCAGTTCCACGAAAAAGGAGGAGGAGAAGAAGAAGAAGAAGAAGAAGGAGGAGGAGGAGGAGAAGGAGGAGAAGAAGAAGAAAAAGAAGAAGAAGAAGAAGAGGAAGAAGAAGAAGAGATACCACGAGGCATTCGATACTCTTATGATGTGAGACTGGTAACCAGGTCATTAATTATGAATGATTCAACCATGCCGGGAAAGAAAGAAAAAAAATATGAAAAGAACAAAGGAAGGACAAAATAGAGGGAGGGCTAGAGAGAGGGATGCAAGGAACGAACGAAAAAACAAAGAAAAGAAGAGAGTGGTTGGAGAAGATGAATGTCCATAAAAAGAAACAAAGAAAAGAAGAGAGTGGTTGAAGAAGATGAATGTCCATAAAAAGAAATAAAGAAAACCAGGAAAGAAGGAAAAGTGTTCCACATTTGAAAACATGGTTACTGCAAGTAAACATTTAACAACATAATAAATGTTAACTTCACAGTAAATCGTTCAAAGATATGATGATGATGATGATGATGATGATGAAGATGATGATGATGATGATGATGATGATAATAATGATGATGATGATAATGACAACGGTGACGAACTTTACTTTATAAATCTGAAATATAAAACACACCATCGATTTGTCTGGGGTGTGACCGCCATAGAATTGGGTCACTAGTGACAGGTCGTCAAAGATTTAAAGACTTCAGGTAAGGCAGTACCAGACCAGGAGCCGATACCCATTTTCTCTAACCTTAAAACGACTGCAAAAAAGAAAAAAAAATTATAACAGCATTTTTGTTCTTTAACAGTTGAGAGACACATAAATGCCTTTGAATATACATGCTACAGAAGAGTCATTCAAATATCATGGACACAAAAAAGAACAAATATATCCATACTACAAGAACTTAATACTGAAGAAGGCTGGCTAGTAAAGAGGATTAAACAGAAAAAACTTAAATATTTTGGACACATTAAACGTCATGATAATCTAGAGAAAACCGTCTTGGAAGGGTACATAACTGGAAAAAGAAAGAGGAATATCAAGGCGAAGATGGCTGCAAGACAACGTTGATAATCTGCAAATGGATGCATCAGCAGCAGGCATCTTGGTTACAACCGAGAGGCCTATAGAAATGCTGTTAGGTAGGCAAAGTTCCGCTAGGGACGCGCAAATGACTGACTGACAGATATCGTTTCTGGATGTTAAAAGATATCTAAACATGGACATGGCTTTATGTGACAAAACATGAAAGCAAATTTTGACCGAATCGAAAGTTCAGTTCCTCGCTGTTCTTATAAACTGTCTCTGTAATGAGTTCCAGGCGCGGGGTATGACATCCAGGCCTCCCTCCCAGCGCTCGTTAGATGTAGGCGTGATGTGGGACCCGCCAGTTCTCTCGACAGGAAGTTCCACAGAGGCTGCAGACTACGGTATTCATCTTGGAAGATGGTTAATGATGAGCTCAATATGTCTAGTATCTATCGAGGGGGATACGGACATGTGGTACTTCTCTACCACACACACACACACATAGATAGATAGATAGATAGATAGATAGATAGATAGATAGATAGATAGATAGATATATAGATAGATAGATAGATAGATAGATAGATAGATAGATAGATAGATAGATAGATAGATAGATAGATAGATAGATAGATAGATAGATAGATAGATAGATAGATAGATAGACAGATGTGCGAGTATACAGACATAAAACCATACTCGTATATAGACACACACATATTCATATATAAAGGCACTTACACATATATTCAGACAGATGATAAAGAGATAACAAACAGAAGGAACGAACTTTATTTTCAAAGGGTTAAGAATTGGGCACGCAGACCCGTCTAACATTCTGCCCTTCATCATACAGCTCTCACTCAGTCATAGTCATTCAGAATTTGTTATTGAGTACAATAAGCATGAAGAAACAAATAACTCTTACATAAATTCACCATCTCTTGTCCATACACTCCACACTCTGATTTACGTAACTACATGAAATAATATCAGACAGACAGACAGAGTGAATTACTGACTGACTGACTGACAGACAGAGTGAATGACAGACAGACAGACAGACAGACAGAGTGAATTACTGACTGACTGACTGACAGACAGACATACAGGCAGAGTGAATGACTGACTGACTGACTGACAGACAGACGAACAAACAGATGGATAGAAAGTCTTTAACACAAGTTACTAATTTATTATGTTCTGATTCTCTATATGGCAGTTCAGCAACAGAAACAACAACAACAACAACAACAACAACAAAACATCTTCGTGAACAGAAAGATCCTGTTTTAATGTTTTTTCTTCTTAGAGATACCCCCCCCCCCCCCTTGATTTAATTCTCCACTCCAGATAAGAAAGAAATATAGAAAAGAGGACAAAAGATCCACTTCCATACGAAGGTCAGGGACATTGTTTTTTCTCTGTTTTATCTATGTTATCTTTCTGTTTTATGTTTGTTTCTTTGTGTTTTATGTATGCTTTCTTTCTGTTCTCTGTGCTTTCTTTCTGTTTTATGTCGGTTTTCTTTCTGTTTTATGTCTCTGTATATTTCCTAACTTGTCGGAGATAAGGGGAGGGGAGGGGACGAATACGCCGTGTGACAATCACTGTCCCAGAGCTGACATGTTTATGCCATGGTTGTCCCAGGTCTGTCTTGGTATGTGACAATCACTGTCCCAGAGCTGACATGTTTATGCCATGGTTGTCCCAGGTCTGTTTTGGTATGTGACAATCACTGTCCCAGAGCTGACATGTTTATGCCATGGTTGTCCCAGGTCTGTCTTGGTATGTGACAATCACTGTCCCAGAGCTGACATGTTTATGCCATGGTTGTCCCAGGTCTGTCTTGGTATGTGACAGTAACTGTCCCAGAGCTGACATGTTTACGCAATGATTGTCCCAGGTCTACCTTGGTTTGTGACAGTCACTGTCCCATAGCTGACATGTTTATGCCATGATTGTCCCAGGTCTACCTTGGTTTGTGACAGTCACTGTCCCATAGCTGACATGTTTATGCCATGATTGTCCCAGGTCTACCTTGGTTTGTGACAGTCACTGTCCCATAGCTGACATGTTTATGCCATGATTGTCCCAGGTCTGTCTTGGTTTGTGACAATCACTGTCCCAGAGCTGACATGTTTATGCCATGATTGTCCCAGGTCTACCTTGGTTTGTGACAATCACTGTCCCAGAGCTGACATGTTTATGCCATGATTGTCCCAGGTCTACCTTGGTTTGTGACAATCACTGTCCCAGAGCTGACATGTTTATGCCATGGTTGTCCCAGGTCTGTCTTGGTATCTCCAGTAACAGGCCTAGCCTGGTTAATGGGTCAAGGATCGCCATAGTCCCTATGGTGGTGGAGTCTGTTAAAGAAGTATTACACACTCTCTGGCTTTTAGCTGTACCCAAGGACTGAAAAAACATCCGGTCTAACTTGCTCCGAAGTTGACACGATACTGTCTCTCAACGTCCTCACCACATCGGCTGCAAATAAAACACCAGCTCGAAGTTCCAGGGAGAAGAAGAAGAAGAAGAAGAAGAAGAAGAAGTAGAAGAAAAAGAAGAAGTCGAAGAAGAAGAAAAAGAAGAAGAAGAAAAAGAAGAAGAAGAAGAAGAAGAAGTAGAAGAAGAAGAAGAAGAAGAATGTCAGAAGAAGAAAAGATTTGATATAGTATTAAATACTTGCTGTTTCTCCTGGTTTTGTTTCTCTGGCATTTCCTTCCTGGGGATGAAACGATGGATTACACTTAAGAATGTCAGAGCTCTCGATCATAGAACCGGGAAGATATCTTTATTTTGATTTCGCAGTGTGATCCTTTATTTCTAGCAAGACATAAAGAAGAGGAATAAATTATAAATTCCTGCCACAACAAGTCTTAAATGATTGACTGTTTAGTTTTGAACGTGTGATGGGCATTTAAATGTGTTTGTTTCATCGTTTTGATAATTATTTGACAGGGCTCTGTTAGCTGCTGGGTTGTGTGTGGTAGTGAGAGCGTGATTGTATGAATGTCTCATGTTGTTTCCACCTATCACCGATCGGTTTACTTAATCGTTCGTGCAGTTATTGGTTTTTGTCCACCCAAATAACGTTAAATTGTTAGTTAACTGTGGCCGTCATGAATCACGCGTAAGTGAAAGAATTGACGTTGAGTTTTATATCTTTCGCGCTGTTGTCCCTTCAGTGTTTCAGGCACATGATGATAGTGTTTTCAAGTGGTTTCCAAACGTCAGTCATTCGTAATCTTCTTGGCTGTTCCCCATGTCGGTCCTTCGTTATCTTCTTGGCTGTCTCCCATGTCGGTCCTTCGTTATCTTCTTTGCTGTCTCTCATGTCTATCCTTCATTATCTTCTTTGCTGTCTCCCACGTCTGTCCTTCCTTATCTTCTTTGCTGTCTCCCATGTCTGTCCTTCGTTATCTTCTTGGCTGTCTCCTATGTCGGTCCTTCGTTATCTACTTGGCTGTCAGCCATGTCTGTCCTTCGTTATCTACTTGGCTGTCTTCCCTTGTCTGTCGTTCGTTATCTTCTTGGCTGTCTCTCATGTCGGTCCTTCGTTATTTTCTTGGCTGTCTCCCATGTCTGTCGTTCGTTATCTACTTGGCTGTCTCCCATGTCGGTCCTTCGTTATCTACTTGGCTGTCTCCCATGTATGTCCTTCGTTATCTTCTTGGCTGTCTCCCATGTCGGTCCTTCGTTATCTTCTTGGTTGTCTCCCATGTCGGTCCTTCGTTATCGTCTTTGCTGTCTCCCATGTCTGTCATCTTCTTGGCTGTCTCTCATGTAGGTCCTTTGTGTACAAACATTCTCTCTGCTACACGTCTCCGTGTCACTTTGTGTCGTCCCATGCTTCTTTTATCCTGTGGAGTCCACATCAAAGCTGCTTGAAGTAAGGATTCATCTGTCATTCTCGTAATGTGACCAATCCAGTGCCATCTTCTCCTTTCAATCACTGTCGACGGCAGTGTAATGTCTTCTGGTATGTGAGCAGAACACGTCTTTGATCTTACTATCACGCTTGATTGAATGTTTTATATACAGAAGAAAAGTTAAGATGTTTTTATCCCAGTACTAAATAAATGAGGTAACATATAAAGAATGAGTGGGGTCTGGTTCACCAGCTATTGCAAGTCAGTCTTTGTCAAACCTGCTATTGTTTGACGGTCCTTGTCAAAGCTGCTATTGCAAGGCAGCCTTTGTCAAACCTGCTATTGTTTGACGGTCCTTGTCAAAGCTGCTATTGCAAGGTAGCCTTTGTCAAACCTGCTATTGTTTGACGGTCCTTGTCAAAGCTGCTATTGCAAGGCAGCCTTTGTCAAACCTGCTATTGTATGACGGTCCTTGTCAAACCTGCTATTGCAAGTCAGTCCTTGTCAAACCTGCTATTGCAAGTCAGTCCTTGTCAAACCTGCTATTGCAAGTCAGTCCTTGTCAAACCTGCTATTGCAAGGCAGCCCTTGTTAAACCTGCTATTGTAAGACAATCCTTGTCAAACTTGCTATTGTATGACGGCCCTTGTCAAACCTGCTATTGCAAGTCAGTCCTTGTCAAACCTGCTATTGCAAATCAGCCCTTGTCAAACCTGCTATTGCAAGGCAGCCCTTGTTAAACCTGCTATTGTAAGACAATCCTTGTCAAACTTGCTATTGTAAGACAATCCTTGGTAAACCTGCTATTGTAAGACAATCATTGTCAAACCTGCTATTGCAAGACAGCCCTTGTCAAACCTGCTATTGTGAGATAGTCCTTGTCAGACCTGTTATTGTGAGACAGTCCTTGTCAAACTTGCTATTGTGAGACAGTCCTTGTCAGACCTGTTATTATGAGACAGTCCTTGTCAAACCTGCTATTGTGAGACAGTCCTTGTCAGACCTGTTATTGTGAGACAGTCCTTGTCAAACCTGCTATTGTGAGATAGTCCTTGTCCGACCTGGTATTGTGAGACAATCCTTGTCAGATCCACTGCATTGTGGATGGTTCGGAAGAGCCGCTTAAAGATCACGAAAAGCAAACTCCGAAATAAAACTCCAGAGGAGTGGAGCCTGTATCAGATGTTGGGGAAGTTTGTTAGTCTGCCTGGAATCCTCTGCAGCTCTTACAGATTTTCAAGCGTTTTGATTGTGTCCTTTCCCTAGAACGGATTACCACAGTCGTGGGGGAGGAAAGTGCAAAATTGTCAAGGCACTTTCCCAACACCAGTTACCCATGCGAAGCAGGATACGTAACCAATGGAGATATCAAACTTCTATCTTTGCCTTCCTCTGGGATTCTAAGACATACGACAGTGACGCATGAGATTCTGAAAAATAGGATGCTGAGACACGTGGGATTCTAAGACACGAAACGCTGAGAAGTATGAGATTCTGAGACGTGGCACAATGTTGCACATGGGATTATGAGACATGAGACACTGAAAAAACACATGAGATTCTAAGACATCAGAGACTGAAAAAACATGAGATTCTAATACGTCAGGTAAAAAAGATAAAAGCCCTGTTCCCATACCATTAAGACATACTGAAGACAAGGGCCAGCATTTCCACCAACTTGGGCACATGAAAGTGTGATGTGGTCAGTATCACGCCTGGCCTCATTTACTGTATGAGATGCTGATAAACATGAAGCTCCAAAACATGGGATTCTTAGACATGAGAGACATGGGATTCCGGAATAAAAGTCACTGCGATTCTAAGACCCGGAACAAAGACCCGGAACAAACAGAGGAGATGTTCAGCAAAACGGTGTTCCGTACAAAACCACAACAAACATCTGCCCACATCACAACTATCAAAGATGAAAAAAGAAATATCGTTATTATTCAGGACGTGGAAGAAGAACAAAAAAAAAGAAACGACACAGAAAAACAAGAAGAACTCCGTTTCCCTTGTCCTTATTTCTTAATGGAAGATAAAGCATTTTACAACAAACTTCCTCCATTTAGACTTGATCATTCTCACCCGGATCTTCTCCATTTCCAAGTCGAAGAAGAAGTGATCAAGACCCCCTTCTGTTATTGCTATCCGGATCTACACTTGTATGTTAATCACTAACTTGAGATACCTAAGTTCTAAAGTTCCGGATACAGGGGTTTTTTCCCGGAGTTTTAAGACAGTTAAAACATTCTGGATTTCCATTGGAAAGCTAAGTTCTCTTCTCAGTAGTGGATCCCACTTAGAAGTTCTGTAGGGCCTCACAGACTTTAAGTCTCACGTACCTCAGCAAGAAAGCTCTTCCAGAGAGAAGATGACGGTCTTTGCTGATCTCTGCAACCAGACCTGCCCACAGGGTCGGGATCTGAGAGAGAAGCTCCGGGGCTGTCAAGAAACCCTGGAGGGAAATTATGAACTTTGTCCTGGTGACTAGGCTTCGGCTTTAGAACACTGTAGCACTGGAGTACTAAAGAAGAAGAAGAAGAAGAAGAACTAACGAAACACTTTCTTTGTTTTCAAAGCGTGAAGAACTCGGCACTCAGTAATGTCTGATATTATAAAAAGGAAAGAAGAAGAAGTAGAAGAAGATAATGATGATGATTAAGAAGGAGTGGATGAAAAGAAGAAAAAAATAAAAGAAGAATATAACGATGATGGCAGTGATTAAGAAGGAGTGTGTGGGAAGAAGACGGAAAAGAAAAGAAGAATATGAGGGTGATATTGATGAAGAGCAAGCAGACTTCCATATTTGTAATGCCCATCACTAATTCATCACGTACACCTCTCAGTGATCACGTGACTTTAACAGTTACAGGAAGAACATAGGAGCAAAAATTTATGGGAAGAATATAGGAGCAAAAGTTTACGGGAAGAACATAGGAGCAAAAGTTTACGGGAAGAACATAGGAGCAATAATTTATGGGAAGAACTTAGGAGTAAAATCTTTACAATCTGAGAAAGACATGTTTTTGATGAAGGAAATACATTTCTTGCATTCATACATCTGAGTGAGCGAGTTATAACGGTGGAGGAAATGAGAGAGAGAGAGAGAGAGAGAGAGAGAGAAAGAGAGAGAGAGAGCAAATATAAACTAATGAAAGCATGAAGTTTATCATGAAATACATCAAATTTGAGAATGCCTTAGAATATCAGGCATTTTCTTCAGTGTCAGACAAGAGAGGAGGGTTAGTGGGGTGGCTGTGGGGGGAGGGTTAGTGGGGTGGCTGTAGGGGGGAGGGTTAGTGGGGTGGCTGTAGGGGGGGAGGGTTTGGGTTGGGGGTTACAAAGACGAATAACCAAAACAGAGTTAATAAAATAGAGGAAGACAAATGAAAATTATAAATGCGAAAAGGACAGGTGGAAGAAAGGAAAGAAGGAAGGGACGAAGGAAGGAATGGACGAAGGAAGGAAGGAAAGAAGGAATAATCAAGGAAAATGAAAAGTATAAAAAGCTAATTTTAAAACAATGGAAAAAACCGAAATGATAATGATAATATTGATGGCGATAACGATGCAGAGATAACAAACAACAAAAACTAAGAGAAAAAAAAACAACAACCAAAGAACGGAAAAAAATGAAGAAAATAAAATAAGAAATCATGAAATATGCCTTTAAAAGGAATAACGAACGGTCTATAAAGTGAATATCGAACCGTCTATAAAGCGAAGTATGAACTACTTATAAAGCGAATAACGAAATGTCTATAAAGCAAAAAAATGACTCTGTAAAGCTAATACTGAACTGCCTATAAAGCAAAGAATGAGCTGTCTATAAAATGAATATCGAACTGTCTATAAAGCAAATTACGAACTACTTATAAAGCGAATAACGAGCTGTCTATAAAGCAAATAACTGACTCTATAAACCTAATATTTAGCTGTCTATAAAACAAAGAATGAACTGTCTATAAAGTGAATATAGAACCGTGTATAAAGCGGATTACGAACTACTTATAAAGCGAATAACGAGCTCTCTATAAAGGCGAGTAAATAACTGTCAACAGGTATAAAACGAATAACGAACTGCCTATAAAGCGATAAATGAAAGAAAATGTGACCTGAAGACAGCAACAATTAAAAGATGAAAAGATAAAGAAAGAAAACAGAAAAAGCTTGCACGAAATAATTACACTTCCTGCCCTTGATGGCCTCGTTCATAACCGCGCGCGGGACTATCTCCCATTTTGGCGTCCATTTAGCTCTGCTTATCGCTTACGGTTACATCTGAATAGTGTGTGAAGGCGAAGTTAATCAGCCTTTAATATGCCCCGGGGCTGGCTCCGTACAGGATTTTCACCAATAAATCAATAAAAAAAATGATTTTGTATTTCCCATCGGGATCCGTACACATGAAATGATAGGAAAACTGGCGGACCTGTCATGAACATATTGAGAGTAGACTGGTGAGTTGGATAGGCAGATGAAAGTATTCCTTCTCTCTGTCTCTCGTGTTCCGTTTCTCTCTATGTATATTTTTTCTCTGTATATATTTTAAGTATTTCTTTGTTTCTCGCTTTTTTCTCCATAATAGTTTCTGTCCTCTCTCTCTCTCTCCTTCTCTCTATCTCCCTCCCTCTCTCTCCCTTTTCCCCTCGCTCCCACCCTCTCTCTCCCTCCCTCCTTCCCTCACTCTCTCTCCCTCCCTGTCTCTCTATCCCTCTCTCTCCTTCCCTCCATTTCATTGCAAAAATGTTATTTCCCTGAAGCTTTTAAAACTGATAAGGTGTATCCTCGCTTTAAATCTGGCTCATCCAACAATCTTACCAAATATAGACCAATATCCATATTATCGTCATTATCAAAACCACTCGAAAAACACATACACAAAATAACTCTACGACACATGCAAGAGAACAATTTACTCATAGACAGTCAGTCAGGCTTTAGACCCAATCATTCCTGCCACACAGCTCTCACCAAAATAACAGAAAACTGGTTAGTAGACTATGTGGTGCCATCTTTGTCGACTTTAAAAAGGCATTTGATATGATTGACCACGATATTCTTGTAAGAAAAATAAAGGTTATAAATTGCTCCCTGACCTAATAAAATTAACTGCATCGTTTCTTTCAGACAGACAACAGGTAGTATTCTTCAACAATTCTCTATCAAATTCTGCTACAGTTGACACTGGTGTTCCGCAAGGTTCTATTCTAGGCCCGTTGCTCTTTGCTATCTATATCAATGATCTTCCACTTCATCTTAAACACTCTTCTTGTGACCTTTTTGCCGATGATTGCACAGTCTACACCAGTGACTACGATTGTATTAATATAGAATCAACTCTTCAGGTCGAGTTATACAATTTAATTAGATGGAGCAAAAATAATGGCATGATTATAAACACCGATAAAACAAAATCAATGCTCATAACAACAAGACAGAAACTACAAAACGCAACAAAAACAACACTTCGGCTCTGTACAGAAACATCACAGAAAACGTTTGCGAGCACAAAACACTAGGTCTTATTATTGACCAACATCTGACCTAGAACTCTCATGTGCAATGTCTAACAAAACTCATCGCACAAAAAGTATCCCAGTTAGCCAAATTAAACACTTCATCGTCAAGGAAGACATACTACATATCTCATATACAAACACATTTAGACTACTGCTCAACAGTTTGGGATGGTTGCTCAGTGTCAAATACAAAGAGGCTTTGCTTACTCCAAAAGCGAGCAGTAAAGCTTATTAGTGACAAAGATCAAGCACAAACAACTAAGCATCACCAACGTATCAAAATACTGCCTCTTAAGAACAGGTTCCTCTTCAACAAAGCCAAGTTAGTACATCAAATTCTTTCACGGCATGCCCCACTTTATCTATGGAACCTGTTTAAATTTAGCCCAAAGTGCAGCCAACGCTTGAAAAACATATGTCTTCCAAAACCTAGACTTGATCTTTACAAGAAAAGCTTTAGTTATTCTGCTGCTCATCTTTGGAATAACCTCCCATCCTGTATAAAAAAAATATAAATTATACTCCTTCCTACAACTACAAGCTTTCCCAATATCTATTTGATGTCGACTACATGCCTCCATGAATTATAAAACTTAAAAGTTATCTTAAACTGCTCTTACAGACACCGAATACAATTAATTGTTTTCTGAATAGTCCCGAAAATTGTGTTTAGTAGATAGTCATTTATAATGTATGTAGTTACTTCTGTACTGAATGAATGTTTAAGAGCGAAACATAAATGTTATGTTTTGTTTTATGTCTCTCTCAGCTTCAGTGTTAGTTATGTGTGTTACATGAACAGCATATTTGTAGAATGTCTGGAATAGAGTGAAAGATGTATGATAAAGAACAGAATGTCAGACGGGCCTGCGTGCCCAATTCTTAACCCTTTTGAAATAAAGATCAATCAGCAAAAGTATGCCAATATTTGAAAATTATGGTTGTTACCTATACGCGCAAATCGTGTTATATATTGAACTTGTTTCTAAATATACCCATCATGTGCGATGCGCCCTCAAAGGATTTTGCTGTTGGTGCGGAAAAATGCACAACCCGCGTACAAATATGTTCTCAACAAATATTTTGTGCGCGCATGAGTGCAGTAACGTCAGATTGCAGAGTATAATTTACAACTTCTCAGAGCAAAAAAAAAAAAGAATAATTTTAAAAAAAAGAATAATAAATAAAAAAACAGCAGAAAAACAAATTCATATAGCGATACAGTTATTCCCCTTTAGTGTAAAATTAGGGGGTTGAAAAGTAAAATCATCTCTTTTATGTGTATTGTATTTCTTTTCGTTTGTTTGTTTTCGAGTGTTTACTTGAGTCTATTGCCTGAACTTAATAGACGTTCTAAGCGTAATACAAGAGCAAGAACAAACCGTATGAGTGCAGGTAGGGCATCTAGCTTCATTACAGTTACTCTGAATGGAACAGGAAAATGCATTTTAAAAATCCTTCATTACTTGCCATGCCGGATAGCCTTGGCTATCATGCTTCTAAGTCTTGTGCGATGTTTTATGTTTATGAATTTTTCAGATACTTTTCTTTTTCCATGTCTCTTTCTCATTTCACTAGGATGCTTTTCTCTTGGCCTTACTCTCTTTCTATTCCCCTTGAATTTTCAAGTCTTTTCTGAGTTCTCCAACTTTTGCAGTCTCACGACAAGTCCAAGAAGTTTTGGCTGTCTGTAACTAGTTTTCCTTCTCACGACAAGTCCAAGAAGTTTTGGTTGTCTGTAACTAGTTTTCCTTCTCACGGCAAGTCCAAGAAGTTTTGGCTGTCTGTAACTAGTTTTCCTTCTCACGGCAAGTCCAAGAAGTTTTGGTTGTCTGTAACTAGTTTTCCTTCTCACGGCAAGTCCAAGAAGTTTTGGTTGTCTGTAACTAGTTTTCCTTATTACTACAAGTCCAAGAAGTTTTGGTTGTCTGTAACTAGCTTTCCTTCTCACGGCAAGTCCAAGAAGTTTTGGTTGTCTGTAACCCGCTTTCGTTCTCTTGAAATTCCGTTTTGGACATCTTTTGTTTTTCTGTCTGTTCATGGTATTTGTTGCTTCTTTGTCCAAAAAGAACAGCATCTTTGTGGCTTCCAATTTCTTTACCATCTGTTTGTTAACTGACCATGTTTAACAAACACACACGATACTGGATCTATATAGTTTAAATGTTAACATAACAATTTATATATCCATGTGGCTGTTGTCTCTCAAGATGGGATTAATGGTTGATTTAGTCCACAAACAGTCTTTTCACTCTCTGGTTGAGTTAGACCAAAGATAGTCTAGTCATTCTCTGGCTGAGTTAAGCTACAGACAGTCTAGTCACTGTCTGGTTGAGTTAGGCCACAGACAGTCTAGTCACTGTCTTGTTGACTTAGGCCACAGATAGTCTAGTCACTATGTGGTTGAGTTAGGCTACAGATAGTCTAGTCACTCTCTGGTTGATTTAGGTAAAAAACAGTCTAGTTAGTGTCTGGCAGTCACTGTCTGGTTGAGTTAGGCCACAGATAGACTAGTCACTGTCTGGATGATTTAGGCCACAGACGGTCTAGTCACTGTCTTGTTGATTTAGGCCACAGACGGTCTAGTCACTGTCTTGTTGATTTAGGCCACAGACGGTCTAGTCACTGTCTTGTTGATTTGGGCCGCAGACAGTCTTGTCACTCTCTGGTTGAGTTAAACCAAAGACAATCATGTCACTCTGTGGCTGTGTTAAACCAAAGACAGTCTTATCACTCTCTGACTAAGTTAAACCAAAGACAGTCTTGTCACTCTCTGGTTGAGTTAAACCAAAGTCAGTCTTATCA